>CM062266.1:675781-980781 GCA_031216635.1 Dissostichus eleginoides | reverse complement strand
ATGACTGATTATTTAATGTTTAATGTTGTTTTTATAGGCAATCATTTAAGCTTTGTTAGTTCCAGGTTTAATATGTGCAATAAGTTCATTTCAATAAGTTTTGCAATAAACATTGAACCAGTCCGGCCCTCGACTAGTACCGTTTTTTTATTTTGGCCCACTGTGTATTTGAGTTTGACACCCCTGTTGTAGAGTATTCAATTTATTCAGTATTTTCATTATATTGTTTATGATTTAGATACCCTAGTGATATACAGTATGTCCTTTCTTTACAAAGTCAGACAGTACTGGACTGAGTCTCACTACGAGGAAACAACACCGTTGTCTTGCTTTGACTTGAAATGGAGAAAGACATAATCATGACAGCTGTCCAGCACACCTCAGCTGGAAATTAGACTGATGTGAAGAGAGATACAAGTTATCCCACTTTACTAATAACCCCCCAGAACACACACACACACACACACACACACACACACACACACACACACAGACACACACACACACACACACAGACACACACACACAGACACACACAGACACACACACACAGACACAGACACACACACAAACACACACACACAGACACACACACACACACACACACAGACACACACAGACAAACACACACCTTGCTTTAAATCCTAGGACCACCCGGCCTGGGCAGACCACCGGGCCGACCAGTCCACCGCGCTGCATGTTTTTGATCAGCAGGTCTGGGAACACACATAAAACCTGGTAAAAGGTGGACACTAACACACACATATGCTGGGCCATAACACTGCCACACACACAGCTACACACAGACACACACATGGACAATAATGGAGCCATGGGTTTTATGTTTATAGTAATGTCTGGCTGTGTGTGTATGTGTGTGTGTGTGTGTGTGTGTGTGTGTGTGTGTGTGTGTGTGTGTGTGTGTGTGCATGTGTGACATGATGAGAGCTAATGGGCTGACAGGTAGAGGCACACACAGTAGGGGAGAGTGTGTGTGTGAATGTGGGTTATAACATGGGGGACAGCAGAAACACGTCCGAGGCTAATTCATTAGAGTTCAGCTGCTACAGCCGCAGGCTCAGGGACGGATAGATGTGTATTCATGCTGCTCCTTAAACTGTCACTGTGGTGCAGTCATGACAAATGGGAGGAAGAGTCTCATAAACAAGGTTCACTCAGTCACCATCTTTACTCCCGGTGAACAACAAAACATGCTTACTGTCTTTATAATGAGGATTCACCTGTATCTTTTTTTTAAATATATTTTTGGAACATTGGTCAATTCCAGACATGTTTCTAGATCCCTGTAGTCTAAGGTTAAATCAAATCAAAACCAATATCATAAAACACGTTTGTGTTAATAAAAATCCAAAATCGAATGTAAAATAAATAATATAGATACAAATATAATGAGATGAAATACAACAAAAAGACAATACAAATACAACATAATGCAGGTCTCGGGGGGACAAACACAGGGCAATCTTAAGCCAGCTCTAACTATAGGCTTTATTAAAAAGGAAAGTCTTCAGCACACTCTTAAATGTTTAGACATTGTCTGCCTCCATAATAAAAACAGGAAGTTGGTTCCAGAGAATGAGAGCTGGTAGATGCTATTTACAGCATTCCACTATAGTTCTTCGAATCTTTAATCATCTTATTATTATTTCAACCAATAGTTTGGCTCTCAATGACTTCAGCCTACTTTCAGCTACAGAAACCATTCAAATATCAAAATGTTCAGCCTTTTCAGCACATGATGGGAAACTTTCCATTTTTTCCAAAATATTTTATACTTTTTGAAATATTCATATTCAAATCCTCTTTTACCTACACCGTGCGCCAAATGCTTCTCCTTCCAAATACTTTCTTGGTAAAGAGGCTTTCTTCAGATTTTAACATGAGTGTGTATTGGGCACTTCGTTAAGGTTAGAGTGCGTGATGTCACAGCTAGAGTGGAGGACAGCTTGAAATTCGCCATCATATATATTTTTTTAAACCTGCCATAATTCCCAAACCCTACATTCCTGAGACATCATTTTTCATGAAAAACGTAGGAAAACCTCTCCTACGTTGAAAAATAAAAAAGAATTAAGCAAAAATATTAAACAACATGCCTCTTGAGGGCATGAAGAGACAAAAACTTGTCAAAAAGTCCACCTAGCTCCCAATAGACTCCCATGTTAAATTTGTCCAATTCTTTCTTCAGAACAGAGAGAAGTAAACTTTAAACAAACTGCTCCCATCTCCACATTTTACACACAAAACCCCCCCAAAAAAGCATATATCAGTTCATTGGGGTTCCCTGATGCTCACGGTCTGTTCATTTTTTTTTATAGGAGCCATAGTTTTTGAACAGGTGGCAAAATTGTCAGATATAATCCTCAATGCATTCTTAATGGGACTCAGTGCTGCAGTTGGTTGCCATGGAGTTGCTGGGCAGATTGGGGCCACACACCTGAGTGACATCATCTAATCAGAGCAGACACGCCCACAGACAGGCTGGTACACACACACACACACAGACATACAGACACAAACACTGAACGTCTCTACCACACACAATACACACAACACAACCACACACTCACTCACTCTCTCTCACACACACAAACACTCTAATGGCGCATTTCCAGTGCCGGGCCTCGCACGGCTTAGTACGGTATAGTTAGGCCTTGGTAGGCCAGGCTCACTTTATGCTGCGTTTCCATTACAGTTTAGGATCTGGGGCAGTAACTATAGTAACGCAATGTAGGCGGAGCCGTGACGTCATCTTCAATGCGAAACACAAAACCCATAGCCCTCTCTAGGGCTCTGACAAAACCAACATCAGCCGTTAGCTGTTAGCCCTCAGAGCTCACAGCTCCTCATATCTGTTCAGAAACTAGACATAAGTTAAACAAGTACAAACCACAGACTGTCTGTGTCATGGCGAATACAGTCGCTGCTTTATTTATGTCTGTATAGGCCGTTGTTGTGAGTGTGGACGGTCGGAGCATATACTGCGTTAGCTTAGCCGATCTCCATTCAGTAAACACGCATTTTAAAAGGTTTTTCGCCTGCCGTCTGTCTGCAGACTTGTTAAAGCATTAATTCATGGCTTTTACTAACCGGTATCAGTATGTTGTTACTTCGGCATCATTTTGAAACGTGTATTACAATTAAATCACGGTCAAATATGTTCATTTTGTTGTAGTTGCCAGCGATTCTCATTAGTTTAGCATACTCAGCCTGGTTGTTGGCCCGGAAAGAACCTCGATTTTGGAGAGCCAGAAAACTGTGCAAAAGTACCCGCTAGCCGGAACTACGCCTAGTGGAAACGGAACCAAAAACAGGCCGGGCACGGCACGGCACGCTTAAACCGCGCTCCGCGCTGTAGTGGAAATGCACCATAACAGGCCAAAGGCCTTTGCCCCCCTAACCATTGTTTTTATGGGATAACCTCCCATTTATTGACGTCAGACATCTCATTTTGTTGTTCTACACCTCGCACTCCCCAAGACCACACACCCCTTCAAAATAAAAGCCCTATAGATGTAATAATACTTGAACTCATACTACAATGTACTTCTGATATATGTAACTCCTTCAGCCTACTTTCAGCTGCAGAAACCATTGAACTATTACATTATTCAGGTATTTCAGGACATTGAGGCTATACATGTTGTTGTTTATACCTTTTTTAAACCTTTTCTTTTAAATATTAAGCTTCTTCACTATTTTTCCTACTCTTCCAGTTTAACATTTCACTTTCAAGTTTTCAACAAAGTCATTGCAATGCATTTGATCTGTAACAATTTGATTCAAATCATTTCACTTTTCTGCATTTCTCCGCTAAGTTCAGCAAAACACTTACTTGGTTTCTGTAGCTAAAAGCAGCTACCATTCAGTTAATAAAATATTCAGCTTTTTCTGCATTTTCAGCTAAATTCAGCCACAAATGTTCACAGTTTACAGCATTCGCACGCATTTTCAGCAGGAAATGCATTTTCTAGTTTTTCCAGATGTTTCTTTCTATCATAATAAAAAAAAATGTAACCACAGCAAATGTATCTATTTTATTAGTCGTTAAGCTAATGTTAAACATTTAAAAATGTACTTTGTTAGTATTTCCATTTCATGGTACTTTATAATTCTACTTCACTACATTTAAAAGGGAAATAATACGATTTTACTCCACTACATTTATTTAACAGCTTCAGCTACTTTTATCAAAATGTATCTCTCGAAATCAAACTATAGTGGACAAACTCTTTAAGTCACAAAAGAGTCAAATTATTCAATAATTTACAAAAAGTCAATCAGTACTTTGTTTGTCTCCAGCAGTAAAATGCTACTTGATGCAACAATATTAGGCATGTCATATATATGTCATATATAATTATGTATACACACAAAGGCAATGCACAAATATGAATCTTTTACATTCGGCAGATAATACTTTTGTACTTTTACTTAAGTAAGAATTTGAATGCAGGATTTTCCAACTCAGTCAGAGCCACTCTAGCACCCCCTAGCGGCCATGCGGCTCCTAACATATATCTCATGTAAAGAAAGAAACACCACCTGCAGTCACACATTTGTTATTTTCATAAGAGCACCCCATTTGAATAGTTTTAAACAGTAGGTAAGTAAGACATGAATGAAATGAGTCAGTCACTCATTATCTATTACATTTAGCAATTGTATGGATTAATAGTAAAAGCTTAAGAAAACACTGTGCAGGTTTAGGAGACTTGTGTGTGTGTGTGTGTGTGTGTGTGTGTGTGTGTGTGTGTGTGTGTGTGTGTGTGTGTGTGTGTGTGGGGGGGGGGGGGGGGGGGGGGGGTGTTATCGTCCTGCACTGTTGTCCTAATCCGTTCTTAGAGGATAGAGGCTTAGTGGACCTGAGGGTAGGTGGACAACAAATACTGAGAGAGAGGAGCGTCCAGACCAACCAGCAGCTTCTCCTCATGAAGAACTCTCCTCACTCCTTCTTCTGACTCCTCCATGACTGCCGGTTCTCCTCCATGACTGCCGGTTCTCCTCCATGACTGCGGGTTCTCCTCTGACAACTCCTCCCGCCAACTCTCCAGCATCCACTGAAGCAGCTAATCACTTCCACTGGGCTAATTTGGATGCCATCTTGACATCCTGTAGGCTAGGGAAGGAATAGCCGTACGAGACCTTTGGGGTAGTGGTTTTATCCATCTATCTATCTATATATTGATTTATTTGTTAAAGTGTGAATTAAACACAGAGCTCTGAAGATGAAGGACCGCCTGGCCCAGCTGAAGGAGGTAGGAAGCGTTAATATGTCCGGCTGTGTGATGACCTGCAGGTCTCAGGCCTCCTGCTGTAATCAGTGTGTGTGTGTGTGTGTGTGTGTGTGTGTGTGTATACTGTCGCTTATTTTCCACTTGTTCAATTTAGCACAAAATAATAGAAAAACAAATGTGAAAACCGCATTTAGAAATAATATTAAAGCAGGTTCTAGCCGAATATTTGAAACATGAAGGAAAACATAAGGTGACACAAACTAGCACGTGTTAAATATGTATTACTTTGATGTTTTAGAGTAAATATTCTTATAGTCCTAAAGTGTGTTGTAAGGCTGAGGATTTAAAATGAGTTTACTCTTTAGTTTGGAGCGTGCAGAAGGCAGCAGCGCGTGCGACTCAAGCGTGGGTGTGCCTGACGTCACAGAGGCACGCCCATTGCACACTGTACAGGGGTGTCTGTCAAACTGCTGATTAGACGGTTTATAACGAGACAGGAAATACATCAATATTTAGAGGTGACCATGTATCTAATGTATCAGGACTTTTAAAGATGTTGAATATAAGATTTTTTGCTGCTGTACAATCAATATTTGTATTTATTCTGTGCTTCCTGGGAGTATTCCCCTCTCCCTAATTTGCCTGTGTGTGTGTGTGTGTGTGTTTGTGTGTGTGTGTGTGTGTGTGTGTGTTTAACAGAAGAGTGACGCAGGAAGCGATGACGTTGAGATTCCAGTGGAGAATCAGGCTTTTATGGATGATTTCTTTGCTCAGGTATTCAATTTGTGTCTGTCTGTTGCTCACATTGCTAGAAGAGAACGTATTCTGTCTAATGTTGTATCTCTTTCAGATTGAAGATATCCGCACCAGCATTGACAAGATTGATGAGAGTGTCACAGAAATCAAAAAACTCTACTCCACCATCCTGTCAGCTGCTTCATCTGAACAGAGTAACAAACACACACACTCTCAGGCTCACACACACACACACACACACACACACACACACACACTTCTTGCTGTTTGTGAACTCCCTCGCCTCTCACTCTATTTCAGAAACACAGGATGAAGTTGAAGCCGTCACCAATGAGATCAAGAAGTCGGCTAACAATGCAAGAAACAAACTGAAGAGTCAGTATTGTTTTTGTTCCGTGTTTGTTGAGTAAAATGCTAAACATGTCTTATATCCATAAATATTTCTGTTTTGTCTCATCTTGTGTTTACATCTGCACACTTCTGCGTATGTCTGGAAGTTATCCAATTGAAATCATCTTTTTGCAATTTGCAATTGTCCTCTCTGTGTGTGTGTGTGGTGTGTGTGTGTGTGTGGTGGTGTGTGTGTGTGGTGTGTGTGTGTGTGTGTGGTGTGTGTGTGTGTGTGCGCGTGCATGTGTGTGTGTGTGTGTGTGGTGCATGTGTGTGTGTGGTGTGTGTGTGGTGTGGTGTGTGTTTGTGTGTGTGTGGTGTGTGTGTGTGTGTGTGTGTGTGCGCGTGCATGTGTGTGTGTGTGTGTGCGCGTGCATGTGTGTGTGTGTGCGTGCGTGTGTGTGTGTGTGGGTGTGTGTGTGTGTGTGGTGTGTGTGTGTGTGTGTGCGCGTGCATGTGTGTGTGTGTGTGTGTGTGTGTGTGTGTGTGTGTGGTGTGGTGTGTGTTTGTGTGTGTGTGTGTGTGGTGTGTGTGTGTGTGTGCGCGTGCATGTGTGTGTGTGTGTGTGTGTGCGCGTGCATGTGTGGTGTGTGTGTGTGCGTGCGTGTGTGTGTGTGTGGGTGTGTATCAGGTATTGAGGGCCAGCTTGAGAAAGCAGATGAAAAAGCCTCAGCTGACGTCAGGATACGCAAATCACAGGTCAGACTTTATAAGATATAACTATTTAATTAAGTTAACTTGTCAAAATTCTACTTTTTAAAGAGCTGGAGCTCACAGGAAATGTTTGGGTTTACATATTTATTGATTCTGGAAGTTCTCAGCCCCCACCCCTCCTGTAGAAGCTGACACAGAGACCTGGTCTTTACCTCTGTTGCTTTGCACTCTGTGAATAAAAAGCCCATTGAAATCATTTTATGAAGCTGAAAACATAAACATGGACACAATTATGTGTTATGTCACTTCCATTACATATTTACTCCCCTTTTAAAGTCATTTAACAAGGCATTTGCATTCTCCGTTCCCAGCATGCCATCCTGGCCAAGAAGTTTGTTGAGGTGATGACCCGATACAACGAGGCTCAGATGGACTTCAGAGATAAGACCAAAGGACGGATCGCCCGGCAGCTGGAGATCAGTGAGTTACAGTCATGATATCATGACTTCCTCCTCCGAGTCAGGCCGGAATACATTACTTTAATTGTTTTGAATATGCCTTTCATGAATCTATCAATCACTTTTTACATTACATGCACACATTCAGATTTCATAAGTTCACCATGTGTCACAGTCATTCAGTGTCACATAATTATGTTATTGCTCCTTTATACATGACTTGGCCTTCTGGTTACTTTCCTGAATTACACAGTTATTTTTTTCAAGCATAATGACATTATGTGAGGTATAATGTGTACCTTATGTCTTATATATTACCACATGCTTATTCAAATCATTGCAGCTTGTTCTCAGTTAAAAAAGTATTACATCTGCTTTGAAGATGAAAATGACAGCCACTAACCACTTCTTACACGACATAGTTTGGAACAAGAGCGTTAACAACCCGTAGGACAGTTGTGAAAAATGGTGAAGCTGTGACCTGTTATAGTCAGGCCTGAATATGACTCTTAAATTGATCAATCATCGAGACTCAAATGAGCTGGAGTTCAGTAAATCCATGTACACTGAGACTTCACTACTAATTACGTGGTCCTATATTTTATTGCGCACCTTGGAGGTGCAGTGCAGGCATATTGTCATTCAAGAGAGAATACGATGCGTAGTTCTTTTGGAAAACATGTTTATGTTTTAGCCTATCTACCTCGTTAACGTAAATAACACTCATTACATTAAAATTCATTATTTGTGATTAAAATAATGGTTGTTGGGACTTCCTGCGGACAGCTGAGCAGCATGGTCGCTTGAACAGTGAGCTCCCTTATGCCAACAGAATAAACTCCGCCTAACTCGAAAATTAAAACATATAAAACATCCTGGACAGTTGATAATGAGCGGAGGGTCAACAAAAGCAAGGAATAAGAAAAGCGATAACCGTCAAGGTAAAGAAAAAACTAATATTAACAAAGAAAAGGACAGGCTAACTGCAGAAGCTAGCACAGCAATGGCTAAACCACAAGCTAATCTGGACAGCATTAGCAAGCAAATCGAAGCCATGCGGAGCGAGCTGAAAACCGACTTGACCATCTTTAAGGAGGACATCGCCACTCAAATAAAAAACGAGCTGACAGAATTCAAAGAAGACATTAACCAGAAACTGGTAAAAATACACACAGAAGTTGGACAGCAAAATGATAAAATAGACGCCGTTGTGAATCGCACGGAGGAGTTTGAGCTCTGGAGTACCGAGGCAAAAAGCGATATGCAGGAAATAATAAAAGAACACAAGTTTATGACTGAAAAGCTGGATGATTTGGAATCGAGATCCAGACGGAACAATTTGAGAATATACGGCATACCAGAAGATGCAGAGCTGAAAAGTGACACGGTGGCGATGTTTGTGGATAAATGGCTGCGGGACGAGCTGTCATTAGAGACAGATCTCCAGATTCAACGAGCCCACAGAGCCCTGGCACCGAAACCAAAATCGGGACAACCTCCGAGGTCGATCATCCTGAACTTTCTGCAGTTCCATGTTAAAGAGATGGTCTTGAAGAGGGCTTGGGAAAAGAAAACTGTCAAACTCGGAGACAATAGGATATATTTCGACCACGACTACACCGCGAGGATACTGCTCCAACGCAAGGCATACGCGGGCGTTAAGAAGATCTTGAAGGGAGAAGGCATCCGTTTTCAGACACCTCTCAATAAGATGCGTATTCACTGGGCTAATGGAATGAAGACATATAACAGCGCAGAGGAAGCAGCCAGCGATATGCGGGGAAGAGGATATGAAGTAGAAGACACCACCGCTACGAGAGGCTCCGCTGGCCGCGGCGGGCTCAAGTCCACGGGGATCGAGACTTGGACACGCGTCGGAAACAACAGAACCACGCAGACAGGCAAACGGGCGAGAGGACTGCTGAGAGAATTCGAACATTAAGAAAACAACGCAGAATGAAAGTCTTCTTCTTCAGCCTGACGCATAATGGAAAAGATAAGAATATATCCTTGTAATGTTAATCAAAAACATTGACTGTTAGTTTTGAAATGAGAAGTGACATGAATACATATTGATATCTGGCATGTTGGCTTAAAAAGGGAATGAAACATAGCTGCCTATGTTATTGCATAAGCCTAGTATGGGCAGTTTAACTCAATTTGGGTTTTATCCTACTACTAGCTGGGGGCCCTTCCCATATGGAAGACTTTCCCCCTCAGAACAAGAGGTGAGTCAACATCTGAGGGTTGTTGACACCTCTATTTGGAGGGCGCCTTTTCTGTCTATAGTTACGTTTAGAAATGTTTTCTTGTTTTCAATGTTTTTAAGTGCCAATAGTTATATCACTGTTAACCTGAGTGGGAGACACTACAAAATGACTGAACCAAAATCAACCTATGACTAACAAACAAGACGGAATTAAGCTTATGTCCCTTAACGTTAATGGTTTGGGAAACCCGATAAAAAGAGCAAAAATTATAACGAAAATCAAAAAAGAAAAGTCACAGATTACTTTCCTACAAGAAACCCATCTTTCACAGACGGAACATGAAAAATTCAAACAATTTGGATTCAAAAACACCTTTTACAGCTCCCACTCTAACGCACGTAAAAGAGGAGTAGCAATTTTAATTTCTAATGCAGTCAAATTTGAGTACCAAAAAGAAAAGATAGAGAGGGACGATATATTATTGTGAAAGGGACAATTGACAAAACTAAAGTAACATTGGTGAACATATATGCACCACCTGAGAGTGATAAGTATTTCTTTGGGGCCCTGCTTGATCTGATTGCAGTAGAAACAGAGGGAATATGTATAAGTGGGGGAGATCTCAATTTGATAATGGATTATGATCTGGACACAACAAACTGTAAGAGAATTAAAAAACCTATTACAAAGCTGGTGAAAAACACTTGGGAAGAAATGGGATTCTTTGATGTATGGAGGGACCTTAATCCAAAAAAAAAGGAGCTTCAGCTTCAGCTTTCAGCTATTACTCGGCAGTACACTCAGTATACTCACGGATTGATTACTTTTTTATGCAGAAGGAAAATAGGGATAAAATACAGGACTGTCAAATTGGAGTGGCTGACGTGTCTGATCATTGTGCAATCTACTTGAATATTAAACTGGGGTGCAGACGGAGAGACACAGTATGGAGATTGAACGTGGGCATATTGAATAACAAATTGGTTGTTGAACAAATCAAAGATGAAATACAGAAATACTTAGAGGAAAACAATAACGACAACACAGACCCAGCCATATTATGGGATGCATTAAAAGCAGTAATACGAGGAAAATTGATTTCTATTACAAGTAACCTCAAAAAAGTAAAAGAAACTCAATATAATAATCTCACAGCGACCTGAAACAATTAGAACAAAAACATAAAGAAAAAAGTGATAGAAATACACAAAAACAAATCAAAGAGGTGAGAAACCAAATCAACAACTTACTACATCAGGATATGGAGATAAAAGCAAGATATCTTAAACAAAATTATTATGAATTAGGCCCCAAAGCTACAAAGTTGTTGGCAAGACGTTTACGAAAGCAACAGGCAGCAATCACAGTCAACAAACTACATGACCCTAAAACAAATCAACCTAAATATGAACCCAAAGAAATTGAAAATATTTTTAGAGATTATTACAAAGATCTTTACATGCAAACGTCTACAACAAATCATATGCGTACAAAGTCATTCCTAGACTCACTGGATCTGCCCTCTATAGGTAAAGTTCAAAATGAACGTATAACAGCAAAGATAACTATAGATGAAATCCATAAGGCAATCGGAAAACTGAAAACAAACAAAGCTCCAGGTAGTGATGGATTCCCATCTGAGTGGTACAAACAACTAGAAAAAGAACTGTCTCCACTGCTACTAGGTGCCTTTAATTGGATCATGTCAAAAGAGGATACTCTCCCCTCATGGAAAGAAGCAATTATTACAGTTATCCCCAAACCACTAAAAGATAAAGAATTTTGCCAAAATTATAGACCAATCTCAATTCTTAATGTTGATTACAAGCTCTACACTACGATACTATCAAACAGGCTACAAACAATAGCACCAGACCTCATAGATGAGGACCAAACAGGCTTTGTTTCAGGTAGACAGACGCATGATAATATCAGAAGAACGTTACACATCATACATAGAATACAAAAAAATAAAATGCCAGCAGCACTGATTAGTCTCGATGCGGAAAAAGCATTTGACAGGGTCAATTGGGAATTTTTATATCTAACATTAGAGAAATTTGGATTCAGTAATAAAACAATTAAATGCATTAAGTCTATTTATAACAAACCAACAGCTCGAATTAAAGTTAATGGCTCACTAACAGACAGATTTACATTGGAAAGAGGAACTAGGCAGGGCTGCTGTCTCAGACCTACCCTGTTTGCTCTATAGAACCATTAGCCCAAATGATCAGAAAGGAAAATGCTATCGCAGGAATAGAAATTAGTCAAAAAAAACATGTTATTGGCCTTTTCGCAGACGACGTCATGATCATGCTGAGATCCAGTAAGCTCCTTTATAAAGCTAATGCAAATTATGGAACAATTTGGTGAATATTCAGGATACAAATTAAACATATCTAAAACTCAAATCCTTATGTTTAACTGCGCTCCAAATCAAAAACTAAAAGAATTTAATTTAAACTGGGAAGCTAAATCAATTAAATACTTAGGAATAAACATAACCAAAAATGTAGCAAAGCTGTACCAAAGCAACTATGAATGTATTGACAAAGATATAAGGAAAGATTTCGAAAAATGGTCAACTTACCCGATGAGTTTTATTGACAGGATAAATACAGTGAAAATGAATATTCTACCACGCTTGTTGTATTTATTTCAATCCTTGCCGATAAATATACCGCAGATTCAGTTCCAAAGCTGGGATAAGCTTATATCAAGATTCATATGGGGGGGTAAAAGACCTAGGATAAGATATACCACACTGCAATTGCCTAAAGAAAGAGGGGGACTGGCACTTCCAAACTTAAAGGAATATTATCATGCAGCACAACTACGTCCTCTCATTTACTGGTGCAACTCCGATTATATAGCCCGCTGGAAAGACATCGAAATACTTACAGAGTCCCCAATTCAACCACTCATAGGGCAAAGAGAAATACCTCCCCATATTAAAGAAAAGGGAGACCTAGACCCAATAACAACATTTACACTAGAAAAATGGTATTCTATTATTAAACAATTGAAATTGGGAAGGGAACTTGGACTATTAGACTGGATAGCCTATGACAAAGGATTCAAACCAGGAAGCTATGACTGTAGATTCAAGCAATGGACAGAAAAGGGTTTAACAGCCATATGCACGGTTATCCAGAAGGGAGAAATGAGAAGCTTTCAAGACCTGAAAAACCTCTTTGACCTAGAGAACAAAGACTTATTCAGATATATGCAAATGAGGGACTACTATACAAAAAAGGTTAAGAAAAATGAAGATGACATACAACCTATTGTAAATATTATTGCACGAGCTTACCATGATGATGTTCCCAAAGTTGTGTCAACCCTGTATTCGTGCTTGATGGAAGCCAAAAAAGACTCAACACTCTATGTAAAAACTAAATGGGAAAAAGAACTAAACGAAAGGATCTCAGATGAGATGTGGTATGATATGTGGAAAATGCACCAGACCACTACACAGTCACACGGATGGAGAGAATTTCTGTGGAAAAACCAAATTCGTTTCTTTTACACACCCAAAATCACTAGTAAACAAACAAACACTCAACAATCATGCTGGAGACTTTGTAAACATCAGGAACCTCACCATACACATGTGTTTTGGAGCTGCAGTAAAATTCAACCTTTCTGGACTGTGTACACTCTTTTCTATGCAAGGTATTAGGATATAGAATCCCTCGAACCTGTTTGGTATTATACCTGGGACATATGGAAGGATCTGTACATGTCGGAGATCAATACCTGATCAAGATCCTCCTAGCTGCTGGAAAGAAGGCTATCACTAAAAACTGGCTAAAGGCGGAAACACCAAGCTACAGACAATGGGTTAATATTATTGATATCCTAATAATGGAAAAAATCACATACAAGTTGAAAGTAATGGAAGACAAATTTCTTAAGGGCTGGGAAAAATGGTTAAGGTACATAACAAATGAGTCATAAAAAACCAAGCAATATTTGATAACTATGTAGATCGTCTCCGTACAGGCACTGTTCTCTCTGAAATGTAATATTTGTTGTGTGTAATTGTACCTTGTGAAAAAATCAATAAAAGAAAGTTTTTAAAAAAAATAAATAATGGTTGTTGGTAATGTATTAACAACCCCCACAGATGTATGATTTCACTGCTTTCATAGGAGCTCAGACGCCTCCTTATGGGAGCTCAGCTCCCATTGGCTCCCACATAACTCCAACCCTGTATGGACCCCTTACCATGGTACTGTTAGCAGTAGGGGTTCACTGATCACTGTTCATGTCAGTATTATAGTATAATAATATTATTATTATTATTATCATAGTAGTATCATTAGGACTCAGATTATATGAGTGTTACAGACACTAAAGGCCCCCCATGGATTTGGCACCAAGAACAAACACAGTTTTGTTTAACCTGTCAGTGTCATTGTTTGTTCCAAGCATTGTCAGGAACACAGCAATTTGACAGTGTGGGGGAGTTCCTGAGCTTTCCATGACTCTGAAGTCTTTCAAAAAAAATGATTTTCTTGATGATATGGCAGAAATATGTATCCCCCTGTTCATCTGGCGCGTATGCTCTTCACAACATCTCTTGTGAAACAGAAAGTCCACATGGTACCCTTACTATCAGTCCACTTTAAACATGATGTGTTTAGTGTTGATTATATATTTCATCTGATTATTCAGAGGCATGTTGGCCTCAGTGTAACCCCTAGATTCCACCGGGTCCGTCTGCGCCGCGTTACGGCCGCGTTACGGCCGCGTTACGGCCGCGTAACGGCCGCGTTACGGCCGCGTAACGGCCGTGTCACGGCCCGTCCACACGCCGGCGTGCGTTGAAGCTTCAACGCTTCTGCCCATTCACTTTGAATGGGGTGACGTCACGCTTTGCCGAACTGCATTGTGGTTCCGTCGCTTCGCTTTGCTCACGTTGAAGCTTCAAAAGTTGAGCAATGTTCAACTTTTGAAGCTTCGACGGAAGCGTCAGCCAAACAAATCATATGCCAGTACAAGCTCTAGCCAATCAAACCGCGTGCTTGTGTGTCCGGGGTGGGAGATTCATGTGATTGGTTGTTGGTCGAGTTTCAGACGAGCCCGCCGGCAAGCTTCAACGCACGCCGCCGTGTGGACGCTGCGTTACGGCCCGTCCACACGGCGGCGTGCGTTGAAGCTTCAACGCTTCTGCCCATTCACTTTGAATGGGGGGACGTCACGCTTTGCCGAACTGCATTGTGGTTCCGTCGCTTCGCTTTGCTCGCGTTGCTCGCTTCAAAAGTTGAGCAATGTTCAACTTTTGAAGCTTCGACGGAAGCGTCAGCCAATCAAATCATATGCCAGTACAAGCTCTAGCCAATCAAACAGCGTGCTTGTGTGTCCGGGGCGGGAGATTCATGTGATTGGTTGTTGGTCGAGTTTCAGACACGCCCACCGGCAAGCTTCAACACAAGCCGCCGTGTGGACGTTGCGTTACGGCTGCGCCGCGGCGTTCACTGCGATCGCGGCCACTCTAGTCAATGGGTGCTATTCCACCAGACGCGCCGCGTTACGGCTAGAAGCGTCCCAGAAGCGTCCCAGAAGCGTGCCGGAAGCATCCCGGAAGCGTCCCAGAAGCATCCCAGAAGCGGCTCGGCGCTGGGCTCCGCTAAAAATAGGCGGTTGGTCTATTTTTGACCAATTATCTACCAATTATTTGGTCTATTATCTATCATAGCGCCGGGCAGGAAGTGGACCGGTCAGAGCATCCAGTCAATCCCCAAAATAAACTAATTTTGCAGACCCTATCCCTCCGTAGTCTTTCAAGTAGGAGGAGAAATGCCAGCGTTCTCCTCCGGTTTACAGGCACTGTGTAAATTATATATATAGAATAATTATGATGATGAATGCATTTTTTTACCACTAAAATACAGCAACACATCTTTGATTCATGTCGTTTATAACTGGGATATTACAATTATTATTAACTTTGTCTGTACAAAGTAGCCTGTCCAGGAAATATGCCCAAATCAACAAAAACTGCGAGCCAGCACGCAAGACGCTCCGCTTCTGAAACGCGCCCGGTAGGGTTTGATGCTGTAGGAGGTCGGAACAAAACCGCGGCGCAGCCGTAACGTGGCGCAGACGGACCCGGTGGAATCCCGGGGTAGGTGTCTCTACTGTCACAGGAGTCAGGTGACTGGCAGTTACTCTAGTATGCTGTAAATATTCTGACAGTAGGCCTCGTCCTTGTGTATGGCTGTCAGCTGTTAACAGTTCTCATTCATAACACTCCGTTCGATGTCTCACTATGGGATGCGCCTCAACGCGTATGCACCAGAAGCATCAATCTCATTACGCCAATCCTGATTGGCTGGTGATCTTGACGACTACGTCAGGGAATCCACCCACCCTATAAGTAGCTTGCGCTACGTCGCAGCGTCATTCAAACACCTCTTCTCGCTTCGGAGCACATCTCTAGGAAGATCAGTAGCCAAGCAGGCTTAACGGTCCACAGACTGAACCACGAAAGCTAACCTTCGGTCGCCGGACGCTTGCCGGCTACTTTTGCTTCGCACGGGAGTTTTCCTATATTAACACACCAGTTAATATCGAAATCTGCCCTGCCGTTTTTTTCCCACAAATAACGGTAAGGTTTTTTGATTTTTTCCCGCAAATGGTAACACACCTGTTGCTAGTTTGTCCCCTCCACGCCGACACCCCGGCTAGCGAGGATGGATTCTTCTCTCCCTCACACCAGAGGAGACGGAGTTTCGGGGGCTCGGCTCTGCGACTGCGGGCTGAAGATCTCGAGCACTGACTCACACCAGGTCTGCTCGTCCTGCCTCGGGCTGCAACATGCCCAGGAGGCTATCGACACCCCCGGCGCGTGCGGGCACTGTGCCTGTTTTACCGCCAAGAGCCTCCGCCGACGGCTAGCGCGCCAAGCTAGCTTGTCGGAACAAGACCCCTTCATGCCTGTCAACTTGCCGACCGGCGAGCAAGGCATGGTGGCGACCGCCACGGGTGTTGAGTCCCGCGCTGTGTCAAGCTGGGGCTCAACGGCGGCGGCAGCCGCGGGAAGGGGGCCCCGCGCTGTGTCAAGCTGGGGCTCCCAACTGGACCTCACCATGGTCTCACCCGCGGAGGATGTCCTGGAGCTGGACTATGGGGAGGAGGATGAAGAGTACACCTCTGAGTTCCTTCTATCCGACTCGGACGAGGGCGAAGATGACATCTTCGTCTCGTCTGCTCAGGCTGCCAAGCCAGGGGCCATGTCCGCTCCCCCAGGCGAAAGCGAGCCACCGCTCCCCCGCCTCAGCATGGACTTGCAGGCCGTGTGTCAACGCGCTGCGTCCAGACTGGACATCCCTTGGCCTGAAGTAGCCAAGGAGACCTCCAGGTCTCGCTAGAGGGAAAGAACTTGCCCCAAGCCGCGAGGCTGACGAGGCAACTTCTCCCGGTGTTTCCAGAGCTGCTGGACGAGGTGTCGTCTCCTGGAGAGACCGCCCTTTCAGCAGCAAGGCCCCAATCCAGGGAGCCTCCTCTCTGGACTTTGAGGGCATGGAGAAACTCGGCTTGCTCCGCATGCCTCCTATGGAGCCGCTTGTGGCAGCCCACCTCCAACCGCGGTGTCTGCGGCTCCTAGCAGGAACCCCACACTGCCGACAAAGCGGACCGGTTCCAGTCAGCAATGACCGAACGGGCCTACAAAGCGGCAGCTTTGTCCGTCAGGGCGCTCAATGTCTCCTCGATGCTAACCGCTTACCAGCGGAGCTCTGTGCAGACATGACAGCTAAGCCTGAACCGGCCGTGTGGGATGAGATCACAGCGATCACGGACATTTGCCTCCGTGCAGCGCTGTGCAGTCCAGGCCACGGCAAGTCGCTGGGGATGATGGTGGTGCAGGAGAGAGCCAGGTGGCTTAACCTGACGAACCTCCCGGACCGGGAAAAGGAGGACGTATTGGACATGCCAATCGTCCCCGAGGGCATATTCGGCACCGCTCTTGCCTCCATGCAGCAGCGGTGTGAGGCCAAGAAGAAGGAGGATGAGGCTCTCAGCTTTGCCTCCCTCGGAAGGCCCAGCCGCCACCTCCAACGGCGCGACGACCTTCCCAGGCTGCCCGCACTCGTCCCTGTTCAAGGTCCCGAGACGGCAGAAGCCACAGCCCGCCCCCGGTCTCCCACCAGACACGAGGCGCGGACGAGCTGGCCAAGAAAGTCCCCGGTCCCGGCAGCAGCCGCACAGGCGCAGCCGGCCCAGACCTTCAGCCACAGGCAAGGAAGAAAAAGAGGGCAGCCTGACAGCCTTCCCTCCCCCTCGGGGAAAGGGCTGGAGGTTCCCTGTTTTTTTCAGCCCTGGACCGTGTTCCGCACGTGTCCAAAGCCCATGTGTTTCCGGGGTGCAACCACGCCCCCGTCTTCCCGCCGCCTCGAGTGATGACAGAACGTCATCCTCCAGTTCGCGCCATGAGGGAGACAGACTTCACAACAAAGGCAGCAGTTCCTGCCGATTGTTCAGTCACACAAACACACACCTTGGGTTAAAATAAAATATTTTCCACTGTCGCTTCCAGGCTTAAAGCCAAGGGCGCAGTCAAAATATAAAAAGAAAAACAATGATAACAATAAACAGTCAGGTGACTGCTCCGCTTCTGAGAGTGGCTGTCGCCTCTCTCGGAAAGCGGACGGTGACCGGGTCTGTGAACGCATCATCACCGCGCGCATGCGCAGTGTCGACCGAGGTTGTCAGCCTGGGATGCCACCGTGTTCAGACACTAGAGGGCCCCATAACACAACCAATAAGGTCACAGAGTGCAAGCAACAGAGAATGGTTACGTCTCCACTCGCTTTGAGGAGCGGAAGATGCTCACATGCTCTGCTTGGGTTTTCAAGACGATATCACGGGGCTACAGACTCCAATTCGCTGTCACCCCCCCTCACTTCTCGGGCATTGTGCAATCACAAGCCCGGGGAGCGTCGGCTCACATTCTAGAGCAGGAGATTCTCTCGCTACTAGAAAAGAAAGCCATATCCATTGTACCCTCCGAACGAGTCAGAGCGGCTTCTATTCCAAATACTTCCTCGTTCCCAAACGGGGAGGGATGGAATTCGCCCTATCCTGGATTTAAGGGCTCTGAACAAGTATCTCAGAAAATACAAATTCCGGATGCTCACTCACACATCCCTGCTGCGTCTCGTGCGTCAGGACGATTGGTTCACATCAATCGACCTGAAAGACGCGTATTTTCACATCCCAGTATATTATCCACACAGGAAATATCTGAGGTTCGCTTTTCAGGGTGTCTGTTACGAGTACAGAGTGCTTCCCTTCGGTCTGTCTCTCAGCCCGCGGGTGTTTGTGCGATGTACGGAGGCAGCAATAGCCCCGTTAAGACAACAGGGTATTCGCCTGGCAACCTATTTAGACGACTGGCTCCTTCTTGCACAGTCGGAGCAGGAGGCTATTACGCAGACGAATACCCTCGTGAAACACCTGCTCGACCTGGGTTTTGTAATAAACGCAGAAAAGAGCATGTTGTCCCCAGCCCAGTCTGTGCTCTTCCTGGGCTTACGTCTGAGTTCGGTGCCCTTTACAGCCCGCCTGTCAGCGGAAGAGTGAAAGCCTTCAGGGCTTGCCTCGCTCATTTCCAGCCACGCAAATATGTTCTCTTCAGATCATGTCTGCGGTTACTGGGGCTCATGGCGTCAGCCATCCTGGTGGTACGACTGGGCCGCTTACACATGAGGGAATTTCAGCGCTGGGTAGCTGCCCTCAGACTAGACCCCGTGCGTCATGGCGCGCGGAGAGTGATGGTCACTGTGGAATGCGTAACGGCACTGCGCCACTGGCTGCACCCGACTTTCCTAGTACGAGGCGTGCCTATGGGTGCTGTCCTATCGCGGAAAGTGGTCACCACGGACGCATGTCTGACGGGCTGGGGGGGCATATACGAAGGTCGACCTGTGAGGGGTCTCTGGAGCAGAGACCTCCAACGGTCACACATAAATTATCTGGAGCTCTTAGCGGTGTTTCTCACCCTAAGACGCTTTCTGCCTTTTCTCAGGGGACATCATGTCCTCGTGAGGACAGACAACACGACCACAATATCGTATATAAACCGCCAAGGGGGTTTGCGTTCTCTCCAGTTACACATGCTGGCACGCAAACTGATCTTATGGAGCTGCGGACGTCTCCTCTCTCTGAGAGCGACACACGTACCGGGAGTGATGAACCTCGGGGCAGATCTGCTGTCCAGAGGTGCACCACTATATGCAGACTGGACTCTACATCCAACGATTGTGAGTCAGCTGTGGGTGCGTTACGGCCGGGCCGCGGTAGATCTGTTCGCATCAAAAGAAAATGCTCAATGTCAGCTGTTCTTTTCAATGCGCGATCTAAACGCACCGTTAGGCGTGGACGCGCTCGCACACGTTTGGCCCCCGGTCCTTCTGTACGCGTTCCCACCCCTGGCTCTAATACCTCCAACTCTGGCCAGAGTGAGAGAACATCGCCACACACTGATCCTGATAGCTCCACACTGGCCTGCAATGTACTGGCTGGCGGAGATATATCAGCTGCTGTGCGGGCAGCCGTGGCAGCTCCCGCTACGCAGGGACATACTATCTCAGGCGGGGGGGATGATTTTTCACCCACACCCAGAGCGCCTGGCACTATGGGCCTGGCCCGTGAGTGGTATAATGAGTACAGTGGGGCTCCCTCAGAAGGTGATAAACACTATTCAGAGTGCAAGGGCTTCCTCCACCAGGTCTCTCTATGACTGTAAGTGGAGGGTGTTTGAGGAGTGGTGCCTTCAAAAGGGACACATCTCTTTTCAATGCCCTGTCGGTGTGATTCTATCATTTCTACAGGATCTGATTGATAAACACAGAGCTTTCTCCACGATCAAAGTGTACCTGGCTGCTATTGCCGCATGCCATGTGGGCTTTGAGGGAAAGACGGCTAGCCAACATCCCTTGGTCTGCCGTTTTATGAAAGGGGCCCGCAGGCTCCTCCCCGTTTCCAGGTCACTGGTGCCCCTGTGGGACTTGACAGTGGTTTTAGATGGGCTCGCTCGACCTCCATTTGAACCCCTGGAAGACGCTGACATGAAACACCTGTCACTGAAGACAGTGTTGTTACTGGCTCTGGCATCTGCCAAACGAGTCAGTGACATTCACGCGCTCTCTGTGCATCCTTCATGTACTCAGTTTGCCCCGGGGCAAACGAGAGTATTGCTGAAGCCCAACCCGGCCTTTGTGCCCAAGGTGGTTGGCTCATGCACCCCCATTGACCTTGAGGCATTTCCTTCACCGCTATGTTCCTCTGAAGAACAGCGGCCGAATTTGCTGTGCCCAGTTCGTGCTTTGCGCACTTATATGGACAGGTCAAAAGAGTTTCGATGCAATGACCAACTCTTTGTATCTTGGGCTAACCCTCATAAGGGCAAGCCCGTTACCAGGCAACGGCTCTCCCACTGGATTGTGGAGGCGATAGCTCTGGCTTATACGAGTCAGGGTTTGCAGGCACCAACGGGCCTGCGCGCTCATTCTACTCGTGGATTGGCTACATCCTGGGCTTTGTTCAAGGGTGTTTCCATTCAGGACATTTGTGCAGCAGCGAGCTGGTCCTCGCCGTCACTTTTGTCCGCTTTTACAGGCTAGATGTCTCTGCTCCAAGTGTGGCCCGCGCAGTGCTGGGCCCCGTGTTGGGACAGGGTTCTACCTGTTAAGTTCTGTTTTGTGTTGGTGATTTTCGAGATAAGCATGTGTAGCAATACGGGAGTCTCAATATCCCATAGTGAGACATCGAACGGAGTGTTATGAATGAGAACTATAGGTTACTAACGTAACCCCAGTTCTCAGAGTAACATGAAGTGAGATGTCTCACCAGACGGCCCTTCTTGCTGAGGCGAAGCGAGAAGAGGTGCTTATTTTGAATGACGCTGCGACGTAGCGCAAGCTACTTAAAGGGTGGGTGGATTCCCTGACGTAGTCGTCAAGATCACCAGCCAATCAGGATTGGCGTAATGAGATTGATGCTTCTGGTGCATACGCGTTGAGGCGCATCCCATAGTGAGACATCTCACTTCATGTTACTCTGAGAACTGGGGTTACGTTAGTAACCTATAGGTTTGTGTGTGAAACACTTGTTCAACTGTCTTCCTGTTAATCACAGCGGGGAAAGCAACGACTGACGAAGAACTGGAGGCCATGCTGGAGGGAGGAAACTCGGCTGTGTTCAGTGCCGGGGTGAGACAGTCTGTGTGTCTCAATATGTTCAACATGCACACACACAGTTCAAATAACACACTCACAGCTAAGTCACTCTATTAATGTATCGTCGATCAACAATGAATTGAGATTGTCCAAGATCATACCTCAGTCCGTTATTTCATGTAACATTTTTTATTTTACATTAGTAGGTATGTTACAAAGTGCCATGTTACAGAAGCATGGACATTGCCTTAGTGCATATACCATGGTATTTTTTAATAGTACCATAACATGGCACCTGGCTATATTTGACAGCACCATGGTGCATGTTCCATATTGCATACTATACTGGTTACTATGGTATAAAGAAATGGGGAACCAAAGTATAATGTACTGTACCGTGGTGTGGTGTGAACTATGGTACTGTCAACAGGTAGCATGCTACTTGTACCATAATTCTACAGAGTGTACTTGCAGATGGCGAAATGTAGATTATTTATTAGAGAAAGTAATAAAAATGTATTTTGTTGCGTACAAAATATATTAATTAATATTATTTTCAGGCCGTGATCCCCCCCTCCCCTATTGCTGCAATAAAACCTTCTTGCAATAAAAAAGTATTTTCCTTTTAATCTGTTTTCACTCCTCTGCTGACATAATTGTATCTGTCCCCCCCCCCAGATCATGGAATCTAAGATGACCCAGCAGGCCCTGAATGAAATCGAGGCCCGTCACAAAGACATCATGAGGCTGGAGAGCAGCATCAAGGAGCTCCATGACATGTTTGTGGATATTGCCATGCTGGTGGAGAATCAGGTAGAAACGCACACACGCAGCAATCACTTATGTGTTGCCTTTCACCAAACAACTTAATATATATTCTTCATTGATCATATGATTTCTAATAACCAGCTTGATTCACAATAATAAACCAATGTGATGGAAGACTGGACTGTAGGCTACCAGTGTAACTAACCAGAGGGTGTCCAGTGAGACATGTGTTTTGGATGTGAACAAATGGTAATAAGGTAGAAACAGATCACTTCTGACCCCCTTTTATGTTATGAACAAAATGATAGATGTACTTGTTCATATACTGTACAAGCAACATTGCTACCAAAAGCAGTTTTGCTAACGTACTAACTGTTGCCACTTCTGATTGGAGAAATGTGTTTAAGATTATGAGGAAAATGTAATATGGAGACAGGTTTTGTTTCATATTGGTGTATCTGAGTAGAAAGAGTGTTTTTAAAGTAAAGAGTTAAAGTAAAGATGTCATATATTGTTTGTCACTGTTGTACATTAAAGTCTCTCATGTTCTTCCAGCTGTCAGTCGCTGTGTTAGATTATATAACTGATCAGATATTTGAAGGAACGCTGGAAAAGCTTAAGATGTCCACCTTCACAGCACCACACATGCTCACTTAAAGGTGGGGTAGGTAAGTTTGAGAAACCGGCTCGAGATACACTTTTTGTTATATTCCATGGAATGCTCTTAACATCCCGATAGCAATGAATATCTTAAGTGCTTTGACAAAAAATCCCAATTCATCTGTGGAAGCTGTAGTACTGTAAAAAGCACGACCAATCATTTTAGCCGGCCCGGCTAAAATAACTGGATGGCCTACCTGCCTGTCAGCCTTCCATCTGTGCACAAACTTATCTCGTGCCCTCATTGGTCATGTGCGCGTTCGTGTGTGTTGGAGGAGGGGCTCTGTAAGGAAGTGGCAGATTTTTTCCGGCTGTGTATTTTCAAATTCTAGCGCACTCGAGCTGGTTTCTCCAAAATTACCTACCCCACCTTTAAGTTACCATCTCGCTTCTGAAAAAAAGAAAAATTGACAAAGAATTCTCTCTCATTATCCTGCCCTTCTCTAGGGGGGTATGATTGACAGAATTGAGAGCAACATGGACCAGTCGGTGGGCTTTGTAGAGAGGGCAGTGGCCGATACCAAAAAGGCAGCCAAATTCCAGCAGGAGGCCCGCAGGGTAAGTTGAGACTGATGGAGCAGTCACTTGGCTTTACTGGCCTGATGAAACATTGTCTGTTTACTTTACTGTTGACTTTTAATTTCTTTGAATTTTTTTTCCTACATGACATAAATACATTTACTGAGCAATGCACAACATCTTCTTTTCCTTCTCTGTTTACTTTTCTCCAGAAACAAATGATGATCTTCTGCTGCTGTGTGATTCTGGCCTTGATACTTGGTTCATTTGTCTACAGCTTCTTCAAATAGTAATGCTGAATGAGCCCCCCAGCGGGGTCCCACAGTGCGGGACGAGGCAGAGCACAGTAGAGCCCGGGCTCAGTTTCGTCATTTCACTCCTTCAAATTAGAAATAGAGTTTGAAAATCTTTGCATTCCTTCTCCGTTATTTCTGGTATGTTATTACAACTCTTTCAACATTCTTAGGGAGTTCCACATTTAAATTCAGTTTTAATGTCAGATCTTGTTAAACAAAATATTAGAGACACCTTTCAATGCCTGCAATGCACTGCATCTAATACAGCACCAAGACTAAATGACCTTTAGTTCCAACAAAAAGCTTTAAAGGCTTGATGAAAGGGAAATGTGTTGTATAACTTAACCAATGCAGTGTAAATCCCTGTTCCTTATCAAATGTAAGAACTACAGGTTCAATCCACGAGCAGAAAATATGTTTTTCATCTTTGGTCCTGCCGACAGTATCTCTATAAATATGTATGGTATTAGGTACAGGATTTGTCAGTCAATGTTAGTGTATCTGTAGGACTTTTCAGGAGTGATGAGTAAGATCAGCTTTTATTTATATATTTATCCACTCTTAACATAGTAAAAGTATTGTTTTTTTTCTGTATGGTGATCCTAAATATGTCTTCCTTCCGAAGATTATTTAAAAGCTGTCAAACCCGGATTCCTTTTTAAGTGGGCTTTAAGAGCCCCATTAACTACTATCTCGGTTAATTTAAATACTTCAAGTAACAGACAATGAACAGTGTCAGGATCTGCTTTCATAAATACATTGAAACAGTGACTAACTAATGAGAAGTAATGTTATCATATACAAAAAAAACAACTGAAAAGGATTTATTGGTGAGAAAGGACTGCAGGCAGTGCTGTTAACAGGGGATGAAGTGAAAGTGAACCGATCACACAGATGTCCCTGTAGCACTACCCGTATTTGAGTTTGAACCTGATTAAAACTAGACGCGATGGTAGGAATAGGACTCAATTCTGAAGGTGTTAGTGAAGAAATGGAATAAACCCAGCCCTGCTCTATTACACTGCCTGTAATTACTGTTTTACCTCTTCATGTCTTTGTTGTAGGTGTATATATTACACAAATTGCTTTTATTTCTATGTGTTTGTGTTACCCCCTTCTTATTTTTTATAAGAATATGCTTGTATTTCCAATCTTGTTTCATGCCATGGTTTGACTCTAGTTTGACTTTTGCGTCCTCCCTCTTTGCTCTACATCCACATATGCAGGTACACTGCAGTACACTAATGTTAGCCTACTCTTAATCCATATTTTATTTGTAAAATTTGAAACTAGGTTTGGTCAGTGAAAGAGAACATTCAACCATTTGGATGTTTGGAAATGGAAAATTCTTCTTAAGAAACAGACTGGTGTTTTCTTGTGTCAAGTTAGAACAGAGGCCTGTACTACGAAGCCAGTTCAACAGACCCTGGATATGTTTGAGTTACCCGGTTTACCTAATCCAAAACAAATGCGCTCTCGCTAAACGGTCCTACGACGCTGGTTATCAACTCGTTAACTCAAGCCAGGGTTTCTCTGTTCGGCTGAGCGCGCGTTCACATGAAAGGGGCGGGGTTAGCAACATTTGACCAATCACAAACATGGACAAGCGTACTGACAGCGCAGCGTCATACTTCCTGAATGAAAAGTCAACTATAATATTAGACAAATATGAAGAAGTTAAACTTTAAACATCCATGACTTAAACACTTTATCCAGGATAAAAGCAACATAGTGTTGTGTTACTCAATAATACACGTGAGTTCAACTGTCACAATTAAGGATGTTTTTATTGGTAGCCCACATGCTAGAACACTCCTAGCTCACATGCCCGTTACCATAATCGTCTGCCTAAGACGTTATAGCCCCGTGCCCGTAGGGCTTCACTACTATTGGCTAACACACACACACACAGCCCAATAACACCACATCTCCCTTTTTAGGAATCAATGGGTAGACTGCCATTGACTCCACAGACCTTAGAGGATTATTCTGCCTCTGTAGGGTGGAAGGTCTGTTCCTATCTGAACCAGAGATATAAAATAACAGTTAACTCCAGACCTTCATGAACTGTATGTAACCCTATGATATTTTGTGTATTACACAACATTAATGCACAACATTTTTAATAAACATTTTTTTCTCTCTTATAAAACTCTAATATTTTCTCTTAGGCTTCTGGTTTGTTTACAAGTCCAACCTAGCCGGTCTCACCACGGCTCTCCCAGACCTGGTTCTAGGGGTAGGTGGCGGATCTCGAGCACTCGGCTCCGGAGGTTCTGCAGTACGCTGCTCTGGAACACCTCCTGAATGCTGCTCAGCTGCATCACCGCCGCTCTGCTCTGACGAGGAGTACATGGGGATGAGATGATGGCAATTACGCCGGACTGTCCCATGAGGTCCCTCAAGAATGTAGGAGCGCAGCGTGTTGTCACTGCCAATAACCGTTCCACTCGCCTTCTGATCCGTGACCCAAACCTCTTTTCCAGGCTTAAGCCTCTCGAGACTTCTCACTCGATGACGCAGGTTGTACCGCTGTGCATCCTTTATTCTCCTCTCTCTTTCTCGCAGAACTACAGCCTCGCTGTCGGAAGAGCAGGATCCAGCAGCGCTGGTAATGTTGGCACCGTCGTGCGAAGCCTCCTCCCCATGAGAAGTTGCGCAGGGCTATACCCGTTCTGTAGTGGGGTGGCTCTGTAAGCCAGCAGAGCCAGATATGGGTCTGCTGCTTTCTTAAGGAGACTCTTTACAGTCTTTACCGCCCGTTCTGCCTCACCGTTGCTCTGTGGATATTTAGGGCTGCCGGTGACGTGTTTAAATCCATACGACTCTGCAAACTCTTCAAACGCCTTTCCCGAGACTGCGGCCCGTTGTCTGTGACCAGCGTCTCAGGGATACCATGTCGTGCAAAGATGGATTTGAGATGGTGGATTACATCTGTTGATTTTGTGGGTGTCAGCAAAGCCATTTCCACATACCTTGATGCATAATCCACTACCAGCAGATATGACTTGCTTCCCAGCATAAACAAGTCGGCACCCAGTTTCTGCCATGGTCGGCCTGGATATTGCGTTGGCATCAGCGGCTCTTTGGGGTTCTGTCTCTCCTTGCTGCATGTTCGGCAGTTGAGAACCAACTCATTTAGCTGCTGACTTAGCCCTGGCCACCATACAGACTGTCGGGCACTCTCCCTACACTTCACCACTCCTTGGTGACCTTCATGTAGTCTGGCGAGCACATCATTTCTCATTGTTGCGGGATGACGAGTCTGTCCCCTTTAACAGTAGTCCGTCCTTTACAGTTATGAACGCTTGTTCCGCCCAGTATAACTTTATGGCTGGTTCGCTGTTGCTGTGTGCTGGCCATTTCTCTTCACACAGCGGCATCACTCTTCCGCACACACTGTCCTTTGCCAACTGCTCTTTCAGCTCTTCCAGGTAAGCCGTGCTTGCTGGCAAACCATCGATAATCATGTCCACATAGATATTCGTGCTCTCGAGGAACTCTTTTTCATCTGGTGTGGCGTCTCTTTTCACAGGTGCACGTGACAGTGTATCGGCCGTCCACAGACTTTTCCCTGGCACATGTGTGATTGAGTAGGAATAACGCATCAGGCGCATCCGGAAACGTTGAATCCGTGGGGGAAGCGCATCCAATGCTTGAGACCCCAGGAGTCTCAGTAGAGGCTTATGATCTGTTTCCAGCTCAAAGTGTCTGCCGATGAGAAAGTTGCGAAACCTTTCACAAGCCCAGGTTAAGCCTAAAGCTTCCTTTTCTACCTGTGCGTATCTCTGCTCCGTCTGTGTGAGAGAACGTGACATATAGGGTACAGGTCTAAACCGTATGATGATGCGTCTGCTGAGACTTTGGTTTCTCTGTTTGTGTCATACATGGCTAGCACTGGTGGAGATATCAGAGAGTCTTTCAGATCTTGGCAGGCTCTGGCCTGATCGATGCCCCACAGCCAGCAGTTCTTTTTGGAGAGCAGGTCTCCAAGTGGCTTGTCTCGCTCTGCTAGCTAGGGTATGAACTTCCCCAGCTGGTTGACCATGCCTAGAAAGCTCCTCAGCTCACTCACATTTTCCGGCTCTTCCATTTTCCTTACAGCCTCTGTCTTGCTCGGGTCTGGTCTAATGCCGCTAGCAGTGATCACATGGCCCAAGTATGTCACCTCCTGTTTGGATATGTCGCACTTTTCCACATTCAAGGTGATTCCTGCCTTTTGGATCTTCTCCAGCACAGCATACAGACGAGCATCGTGCTCCTCCTGTGTTTGGCCCCACACCAGTACATCGTCCATGTGACAGACAACCCCCACTAGTCCCTCAGTTACCTCAGTTGCCATCCTGTTTTGGAAATGCTCAAGGGCTGAGGCTATGCCGAAAGGTAGCCGATTGAAGTGGTATCGGCCAAAGGGTGTGATGAACGTTGAGTCTTTTGTTAGAGGTATTTGCCAAAACCCCATGTTTGCATCCAACTTACTGAATATTTTGGCTCCAGCCAGCTTTCCCAGTGTTTCTTCCACTGAAGGTAGAATGTACTTTTCTCGACACACAGACTCATTCAGTTTAGTTAGATCACACATATGCGAACAGCCCCTGTCTTTTTAGGCGCCACCACCATGCCAGCGCACCAATCTGTAGGCTCCTCAACTCTGCTGATCACCCCCAGGTCTTCCATGCGGGACAGTTCCTCTTTGACTTTGTCCATCAGTGGCAGTGGAATCCTTCTAGGCGTCTTCAGAGAAAACGGTTGGGCCCCTGGTTTCAGCTTAATGGCATATGGCTGCCACACCTCTCCAAGACCGCTGCATACTGTTGGGTAATTAGTCTTTAGCGTGTCCATAGTGACGTTGTCTAGTCGTGCCACTAGCTTCAGCGCTACACTGGCAGGCCTCCCGAGCAATGCTGTTTGCAAGCGTCTAATGACATACACATCCTCCATAAGTTCTCTCTCTCCTTTCTTCAGCAGCATACCAGCAAAGCCCACTACATCTAAAGGACTTTTCCCTGGACCCCAAAGTGGCTTCCTTGGCTTTTGAAGTGCTGGTGGATCTTTGTGCTTATAGACCTCTTTAAACATGGAGTGAGGAATGACTGTAACATCAGCCCCAGTGTCAATTTTAAACTGCACACTTTTATTGTTAATGTCAATGTCTGCCATCCACGGATCATTGTCGGCCTCAATGCTGCCTAAGAACAAGCTTTCCTCTTCTTCATTAATCTCATGCACGCTTTTAGCTGTTTTACACACACGCATATAATGTCCCATTTTCCCACATGCATGGCATTTTACATCCTTGGCTGGACACTCAGTCTTTGCATGTGAAGGAGAACAACCACAGTTATAACACTTTGCATCATTACCCTTGTTGTATTGTGGCTTGGCTTGGTAGCTATTAGCAGATTGAGCTTTGTTTTTAGCATATTTGCTACTGCTCTTAAACACTCTGTCCACTGATTTAGCGTCACATGCCTCAGTTCTATTGTCACCTCGCAGAGAAGATTGTTGCCGTTTCACCTCTTCACTCTGCCGAGCCATGGTAATAGCTTTTCCCAAGGTAAGGTCTCAGTCCAGTTGCATCCGTTCAGACAGCCGCTTATCCGTCAATCCGACAACAAGCCTGTCTCGAATTAGTTCATCATGTAGCACGCCGTAGCTACAATGCTCCGCTAGTGCATATAGAGCTGTGACGAACGAGTCCACTGGTTCACCTTCTCCCTGTCTGCGCATATTAAACTTTGCCCGCTCATATATGACATTTTTCCTGACAACAAAGAAGCCTTGAAAGCCCTCCCGCACACCTTGGTAAGTGTCTCTCTGAGCCACTGTGAGAGTCAATCCACGTAAAATATCATCTGCTTCATCTCCCATGCAGTATATTAATGTGTTGACTTGATTCTCTTCTGAGCTACTATTCAGATAACTTGCCAGGCGAAATCTCTCGAACCGACGTATCCATTTGGCCCATTCTTGCGGTCTTGAAAAGTCGAAAGGCTCCGGTGGCTGGATGCTAAACGTAGCACTCGGTCCCGCCGCGGGTCGCGCTGCATCCCCGTTAGCATTATCGTCTGCCATGTCCACTTTTCCTTCCTTTTCACCGTCAATTGGCTCCAAACAATACTTTCTCCGGTCACACTCCACGTAATGTCAACAGGACTTCTGACACCATGGCCGTATCTCATTTCTGGGATTTCCCCTCCTCGACTCCTATCCTCGACTCCTATCCTCGTGTCTTAGTCCCGTCCACAGGAGATGCGAGCGGAGGAGCCGAGGAGAGAGGAGGGGAAGCTGCAGGCGGTTAGAGAAATGAGAACTCCTCTCCTCTGAGCGGTCATTTTAAAGAGACGTCCATTAATGATGACAGGAGGCACAGCAGCACTCTGTCTGATGGACAGATGTGTTCATGATGACTTATATATTTACTTTAATTCATTCACAGTGCGGTATAATGAGACAATAACAGGCTACAGATGCGGACACACACACACAGAAATATGTATATATATAAATATATACAATTTCAGAATCAAACAAGTATGAGAGCACTCTCATAATAACGTAACACTATCAGAGACTGGATATATCCCCCCCCCCCTCTCCCCTCTGGTCGCTACAATGAGGACAATTATTAAAATGTATTAATATTAATAATATTATTATTAAAAGTAAGCAGAGGACACCAAACCAACTGAGACCTGTCTGTCCGCTGCATCTACGCACACACTGTACCACACACACCTACACCACACACACCTACAGCTCCTGAAACATATAATCAGGCTACAGCCGTTGTGAATTTTATTATGTGAAGCACTAAATGGTTTTAGAAAAAGATCGACTCTTTGTTTGTAGATATCTACTAAACTAAAGCAAATAAAGAGAGTAGGCCTGTTATATTGAGTGATATATATTATACACACTGCTCTGCTTTCTGCACGGACCTCACAGCTGTTCTCTCTGGAAACATCGCGTTGCGATGAAAGCAGTTAATAAAATAATATCCAGTCTAAGACACGAGTGGATCTGACTTGAATTACATTTGACTCGAGTGTTTCGTCAACTTAATGTGTTGCTTAAAATAATACTTCTGCATAAAGTATGTGACACTGTGAGTGTTGCACGGTCAGATACGGCTCAAGAAGCTGACTCAGATAAGGAAATATATGATACATTATGATGTGATATGAATGATAATGGGACACATCGACGTCTGCACTCACAGTGCCGCGGACTGTACGTAATGTTACTTTGATCCGGTTACTTGTGTTGTGGCAGATATTTAAGTAAGCATTCTTAACGCTAATGTTATATTAGTCAGATTGCTCTGAAGATGGGAGGTGATATTCTATTCATGTTCACGTTCACACAGTCGGTGATTTTTGCCGGCCGTCTTTCCTGCAACGGCAGTTTTTCTGTATTTCCTTTATCCTGTAATATGACTTGATCGCTTTAAACTCCGCACACGGAGCTCTGATTGGTCAGCAGGGGTGCTTTCACTGACTTGATCTCTCATCCTGGAACCTAACCTGCTCCGGACCAGGTAAGAAGAGAACCAGCGTCGTAGGACCGGAAACCCAGAGTTTTCCCTGAAGTTAGCTTGCTAAGCGAAAATCCGGCTTCGTAGTAAAGGCCTCTGGCCTCAGGAGCCTACTTTCCACTAATAACTTTTTCAATTCTATAATAATGATAAGCTTTCTGAATTGAATGCAGGAATGTGTGTGTCCACTTGACAGCGGGTGGATCTCACTTTCTGAGCCAGGTTCCAGAGGGTTAAATGCAAACCTTACAGAATTCTTAATAAACTTGATGGTTAAATCTTAAAATAATAACAATAATGGAAAAAAATGTAATTTAGCAGTTTTTATTCAAGAGTAATAGTCGACCATGGTTCAGTCAAAACATTGGCAATTATGTTTCCCTAATTATCAATTTGGGTGACATGGATTATTGTGTGCTTTTGTGTGTCCTCCCTTTCCTGCGTAAATTATTACACTCTGTAGACATTTATTATGGAAATGTGTCTTATTTTATTTTGTAGTTTTCATCCACTGTTGACAAAAATAAATGGACCTCTTATTTAATTTGTTTATGTGATTATTTACATTTTATTTCATTTGTACTGCGCATCACAGTTGGGAATGTTCCTCTCGCTCGCCGTATTCAAGCTCGATGTGTTTGAAAGACAAGTCACTTCCACCAATCACGAGAGCTTTGCAACCTTTTTCAGCCAATTGCCAACACGTTGTGTGACGTACTCTTCCATTTATGGACCTGCAAGCACTTCCTTGTTGATGTGAATGCTACAAAACGTGTCCCTCCGATGTGAGCCTTTGGGTGTTAAAACAGCAGCCACAGAAGACGTCACACATCTCGGATTAACAGAGGCGTTTATAGGTGGACGGACCTGAAAGAATATGGGGGTAAGCATTGTAAAGCGCATTATTTTTTAGCTAATTTTGATTATTTAGCGATGACTCGTTATATTGGGTAATGGGGCGGTGGCCTGGCGTTATATCATAGCTTGATTGGTTCTTCTCTTGACTGAATGCTCATTTGTCCAGTTATTAGGCTTGTTTGAGATGAGCGAGACCGACGCTGACCTGCGCAATTGCGACCGCCGTCTTGCTAGTGCGTTGCATGATGGTTAGTCATTTTGTCCGACTTGCTCTGGAGGCTCGACTACATGAGACGTTGAAATCTCGCGGGACAAAGACGCCGGCAGCCTTGAGTGCGAGGCGGAGCAATTTCTCTCCACGAGCTGCAGAAGCGAAATGCTTGATGGGAAACGACTAGTGATGGCGAGATGAAGCTTTGAAGCTTTCCAGCCAATTGGTTCGCAAAAGGGTTCATCTCATGAGGCTTCAGAATATTTGAACCATTTGAACACAAACCCCCTGTTGGTCAAAGTGTGTAAAACAGGCAGATTTGACATCTCAACAGTGTGCTAGCTATCCTACCGAGTTCCCAATGAGCAAAGCCTTAGAATAACTCTAAACAACGAACATAAAATCATATTTTCATGTTAACAATATTGTTTTTATTCCAGTTTAATGATTGTGATATAAAAGCCTAAGGAGGCTGGTAAACATTGCAAAGAGGGATTTGTATTCCTTAATAATATTCGTAAACTTAACCATGTTGTAGCCTGAGAAAGGCTGAACCATATCAAAGACTACATTTATTAACTGCATTATCACATTTAGCTGTAGCTTTAATAAACAAAAAAAAAAGATGTATTTATTAGTCGTTGAACCAGGGACCCTGCGGTTGAATGCCCACACACGGAATCTACTTGAAAACACTGAATCGTATTTATTTATTCATGTTTTTATTCATTTATTTATTTATTTATTTATTCATGTTTTTATTCCTACATTTATTTATGCTTTTTTTTATTTATACTTATGACATGTTCCGACCTCTATATAAGTGAGGGTCTGAGCTCTCTTAGTTCCATCGTGTCACCGGGCCCGGGTACAGGAAGGGTAATATCGTTCTTATTATACATAAACGTTGTGGGTCAACCGATCTAAAGCACTTTCTGAAGCAGTCACGTGGTATCGACAGGCAGCGAGGCTTCGTTTGTCATCGATGACGTCACTGGCCCAAAACGATACAAGCCTCGATACAGGCTTCACAAAAAACTTCGGGGATTACTGGACACACGCTCCGAAGCCTCGGCGCCATACGTAACATCACTAGAAACCACCAAGCCCCCAGGAAGTGCGCCGGACTCTGTGCCAATATTCGTTGTGTCCAAACGGCGGTACTGCATTTCCGTATCAGTCCGTGACGTCACCCGGCCCAAAACAACTTTTCCCCATTGACTAACATGGAGAAAGAGACTTCTGTAAATCGGTGGATAATTTTTTTAACTAAATAAACTACCCAGTATGAACTATTTTATAGCCCTTATTAGAATCATTCGGTCCTTAAAGTTGTAAAATGCACTAAAAGCCGAATCTAGATTTATTTTCTCTCGCCTGTTTTCCAGGTCTCAGGCTCGAAAATGACATTCCCAGAACAAATGACCATAACTTCACTTCTATAAGGGGTAAATTACTCAGTACCTGTAATCTGTGCAATAACAATAAAGTTGAATCTAATCTAGAGCAGGAACAAATGTATTTACTTAGTACATATCTGACATTAAAGATTAAACACATTTGTGCATTCTTTATGAATGCAAACCGAGTCAAGCCAACTCTGGAGACACCTCTGGAGATCAGAAGGGAGAAACTTGCTCTGTCATACTGGGTTAGGCTACAAGGAAGTGGAGAGGAAAATATCACAAACAGAATACTACAGGATTGCTGGGAATATACAAAGTTCCAGGGGCGTGGGTTTGGCTGGACAAGTAAGGAGAGAACGAGGGCATCTGGAGTGGAGACCATCACGTTTGCCAAAGCAAGCCCATTTAGCAGTGGTCCCCCATGGCTTTCCCCAGAAGCTAATATAGATGTGAGTATCATAGAAAGGAAAAAAGAGTGGCAAATAAATGAAGTGGGAATTAAAACAAGTATGTATCTGAGCGAAAAGTATTACAATTACCTAAACATTTACACAGATGGATCTAAGAAGCAAGAATGCGTGGGGATAGGCGTATACCAGAATTCAAAATATCAATCTCAAAACGAGTGTCAAATAACTTATCAGTTTATACAGCAGAAATACTCGCAGCAATTATTGGGCTACAATAAGAAGAGGTCAGACCTGATAGGGTGGTGATATGCACAGACTCACTATCTGCTTTGAAAAGCATACAGTCGACAATAACTGTTAGAGAAGATTTAATTATTGAACTTAACCACTGCTTACTGAGACTTCAGAGAAGGGAAATAGATGTGCAGTTATGCTGGGTGCCTGCACATGAGGGGGTTCAAGGGAATGAGCATGCTGATAAGTTAGCAAAAGATGCATTACAGAAGGAAATGGCAATACCAGTTTCACTTGGAAAAGCAATAATTAAGAAGAAGGGTATGGAAATATGGCAGAAAAGGTGGGAGGAAGATCAGAAAGGGAGGAGACACCACAAGTTACAGAAATCAGTCATAATAAAGATCTATACAGAAAGGAACAGACGAGAGGAGATCATTATCACTAGACTCAGACTGGACCATACAGGATTAAACGGCACAATGTTTATAATGGGAACAAGCGAAGTTGAAGAATGCAGGGGGTGTGGAGTGAAAGAAAATGTGGAACACATATTACACTGCAACATGTACAAAACAGAGAGGGAAAAACTAAGAGACAGGGTTCGAGAGGCAGGAAGGGAGTGGACCCTGATGGGGATACTGGGAACAGAAGGTGAGGGGGTAAGAGCTACCAGGAAGGCCATTCTTAAGTATTTGAGTGAAACAGGATTGATTGGAATAATTTAAAACAACGTAAATACAGTGGTATAATTCCACAAGTGGTGATAGGATGATATGGTGATACACACTCTTGTACAGTAGGTGGCGGTATGCACCTTAAAGTTGTTTGCAATCCGCCAAAAACCGAGAGAAGAAGAAGAAGCCGACTCCGAGCTGTCCGACTTCAGGCGAGCTTTTTGAGACCTCCCCCGGCTGCAATCGGCTATTCTCGTCTACTGTCAGGGTGAGCCGCAGCTCATCTCAAACAAGCCTATTGACTTTATTGGGATATATAAACCAATGAAGTATGTGGTCGTTTAAGAGTTGCACTGTTATTGGTGGCTTCCCAGCCCCTTCACACGTCTATTGGATATATTTGGCCAATCACCGTTTACAACTATTTCATGTTGATGGAACTGCTGTGGTCCAATGAATGCGTCGGCGGAATATCTGTGATTGGTCCAATGTACGGTTGTGGGCGGGATGTGTTGATGTTTTGTGATGGGAGAGAAAATGGCGACGGTTCGGAAACCGTATTAACTTTATAACATACTAGTAATAACAGCTGCAATCACGTATGCCCCTTTTTGTCTCAGTGCATTAGAACGATGTATATGTTACTATTTTAATACGACTTCAGGTCATGTTGAATTTGCTGTCGATATCAGCAGGACTTAGCTGGACACGACTTGGAATTGTGAAGACAAGGAACAAAGCTCGAGTATTCAGACTAACTTGATTTTATGATAAAGAACATTTTATGTCAATGATCTTTTCCATTCAGTGCTGGGACGCTACTGAAATGTGCCTCTTTAAATGAGCCGGGCTGAGTAATGCTTCCCATATCCAGCCGGAATTGTTTTAGTGTGGGGAAACGTAAACGTTAGACAAGCTGCGATTAACGTCACCGTTAGAGGAATTTGAAGGCTCTTCTAAGACAACTAATAGCTTATTATCATCTCAACAAGTAGAATAATCCCAAGTTATTCACTTTGTTTGTTACTTAAGCTAAATTGGCTGACCATTGTTGTGAACACATGCCATCCAGCTGCTTGCTTTCTCTCCCATGGAGCCGCGCGGCACGGCAGGAAGCTTGAGTCCGCTCGGCTCCTCCGATGGCTCTGCCTTAGCTTCGCGTTTGTTAGGACAGAGCAGCTATCCACTGATAATGGATGAATCCAAGCCAAGGTGCAGCAAAAGGCTGGTAAGTTAAATTGGATATGGCCACGTTGGATTTATAAATGAATGTTCAGTATGGGGGATGTGTGCATTTGTTTACACTTTGTATTTACTGTATAGTATTACTACTCAGATACTCTACGTAAAAGTACTAATACCACATTTTAAACATACTCCTGAGCTCAAAATGTGACTTAAAGTACAGAAGTATTATTAGCTATAGTATGTACTCAAGTATCAAAAGAATATTCATTTTGCAGAATGGCTGTTTTTAAAGTCTTGTATTATTATAAAAAAGTAATGTCTAATGTTTTTATTATTATAAAATACATGTAATAACATTTTCAATGTTGTAATTCGTCACTATGGAGCACATTTTAGATAGTACTGAGAACATAAATTGTAGGCTTCATGTATATCATATACATGTAGGCCTACTACTAGAGTAGAAGTAACAGGACAAAGGAAATATTGAAGTAAAGTACAAGTACCCTGTTATACTTAAGTAGCCTACAGTACTTGAGTAAATGTAATAACATGCCACCACTTTTGGCTGCTTAAAAAAAGTTCCTTCCAGAGTGTTTGGTGTTTTAAACCCCACAATGCCACTTAGTTTGAAGAGTTTTTTTTATTGACATGCCATTGTGTGGCTACACAGATGGACAGAAACAAACTTTACTTTAACTTTAAAGGCGTGTTTTGATGGTGTCACCATTCTTTATGGTGTACACCAGAGAGTACAAGGACATGTTTTTTTTAAATGTCAAATCTACTCCCATATTATTTCCCTGGAGGAAATTATATTAAGAAAACAAATACTTATTTAATTGAACCTCATAAATAGTTTGTTGTCGTGTGAAAAAATCTGTTACATTCCAGTCCTTCTCAGACAAGTTGACACTGCTGATAAAGCAAGTGTAGGAAGAGTGGAAATGACAGAGGATGGTAGGGAGAGTCTGATCTGAGAGAAACGTGTTCTCTGAGTAGGTCAGACCAGCCAACGTCCACAAACACACAGAGACTGGGTTGTGTTGTCTCTCTTGTGAAGAAGTTGTGAGCTGATTAAAAAAATTATAATAATGAAATATATAATTATTTTGTCAACTGAGTTAAAATAACTACGGCGTGCATGTATCATAATTCCTTTAGTCCTGCGGCGGGAACATTTACCACTTTACAGCAAAAGTGACATAGCAGTTAAAAAAGGCAATAAATAATAAAGGGTAACCTAACATGTTAAATATCTTGTATTGGTGACCTGATATCTGATTGCATGGTGGTAATTGAAAGTACTTGGTATGAAAGCGGCTCTTAGGACACATACAGATGTGTACTAAGAGAACACTGTAAACCTCAGATTATTGTGTTGTTGAATCCAAAAGCAAGTGAAGAGGTGGGGGCGATTGTATAATCCAGGGGGGTTGGGGGCTCAGCCTGGAATTAACCCTGTATAATTGCCCCCCCTCAAAGAGAGCATGTGTTTGAATATATGAGGGTATACAGGTATTGCAGGATACCTTTGTATGAAAGTTGACAGTTATCCTACTGTATCAATGTGCTTATCTACGTTATTGGAAAAACAGTATGACTGAGCTTTGACCTCCTACATTAAGGGTTAATAATCAAAGAACATCATTTAAAAGCTCACTGCTTAATATATACTAAGCAATGTTATTTTTCAATTTGTGGTTCATTTAACATGCTATAGAGCTGATTACATGTTCTTACATGTTTTAGTTCCATAAAACATGGTTTATATGGGGCTTATAAACCTGTTTTTTTTATTTCAACTGTGGTCATGGTAACTGATTTATTTCTATTAAGAGTGTAATACTGTGATATTATTTTACCGAGTAAACATAGACAAATGTGTTATAGGTTTAATCTGATCCCGTTCAGGCCCGTGTTAGAGACAACCCAAAAAAAAGTCTTCTCTGTCAGCGATGCCGATTATTATATTTTCACCCTTCCCTCCATCTCCCTAGCGGGCCGGCACCCGGCGACGTTACCATGACGATGGCATCTCAGATGAGGAGATTGATGGAAGAAGGATGTTTGACCTGGAGGACAAGGTTCACAGTGAGAGGTTCGGCTCCGACCGGGTTCTGCGCATGGAGGGGAAAGGTACGACGACACAAGAAGCCACACAGATTTTTGAAGTGTACCAAAAACACTTTACTTTTCCTGCAGTACTTATTCATCTTTATTCCAAAAGGCAAAACAGTGACATAATAGAATTTATTTAGCAAATGTCGGTAATGTGACTAGAGTTATTCCTCATATTTGGTTAGTGGGGGTTTGTCCTCCTTCTGCCACACCACATCACATCAGCTTGCAAGCCAGCCATCTTTGCCAGAATAGCTACCCAGGTGCAAAAGCAATTGCTAAATCTTTTCCAGTGAAAGTATTTTGACTGTCTCATGTAATATTTGGCCTAACCAAACAGATATAAACAGTTACGTGACGACACCAGTAGCAGTGTTAACTACATGTTTCCTTGTGATACAATATTATATACAATCTTTGGACAATGCTACAATAATTCGGCCTCCATGAACAAAAAACAGCCCAAAATTAATAATAGAGAGCAAACATTGGAACATTTCTCAGTCACACTTTGTTTTTTTGTATTCCTTAGACTTGACATACGAGTTTGTCCAGAGGGAGGGCCTGAGGGACCCAATCCTCTTTGAGAAGCCTGATGGACTGGGAATCAAGTAGGTCTTCCTCTTTACTTTACTTCTTCATCTTTTGTATAACTTGCTTGTTTGTTCTTGTCTATTGAGGAGAAACATGAGACCTGTTGAGTAAACTCATTTTGTTCTGTAGGATGCCTGATCCGGACTTCAGTGTCAATGATGTCAAGATGTTTGTTGGTAAGACTTCATTAATACACTTTTCTTACTTTACAAGATACTACTACATGTATTGAGTTTAGTCATTGAATAACAACATCCATGTGAGTGGTAAGATTGAAACAAATATTAGATTCTAATTTTAGTAATGCACAGACTGAATGATGAGAATTATTCTATTCATTTAATGAATCTATGAAAGATTTAAAATGATTCAAATGACTGATTTATTTTCTCTGACTATCCTTGAATATATCCCAAACTATGAAGTGTTACATTGACGGAAATAAGTGGATCATCACATTCGAGAACCTGGATATATTTTTAGGGTTGAACTAAACACCTGTTCATCAGTCAGTCACGAAATGAACAATTCACTTATGGCGCATTTCCACCATGGCGCAGAGCGCGGTTTAAGCGTGCCGTGTCGTGCCGGGCCCGTTTTTGGTTGCGTTTCCACTAGGCCTAGTTCCGGCCCGGGGCTACTTTTTCACCTTTTTTCTGGCCCGACAAAATCGTGGTTCTATCGGGCCAACAAGCGGGCCAACAACCGGGCTGAATATGCTAAACTAGTGAGAGAATCGCTGGCAAGGGGGCTACAACTACAACAAGATGAACATATTTGACCGTGATTTAATTGTAATACACGTTTCAAAATGATGCCGAAGTAACAACATACTGATACCGGTTAGTAAAAACCATGAATTAGTGCTTTAACAAGTCTGCAGACAGACGGCAGGCGAAAAACCTTTTAAAATGCGTGTTTTCTGAATGGAGATCGGCTAAGCTAACGCAGTATATGCTCAGACCGTCCACACTCACAACAACGGCCTACAGACATAAATAAAGCAGCGACTGTATTCGCCATGACACAGACAGTCTGTGGTTTGTACTTGTTTAACTTTTGTCTAGTTTCTGAACAGATATGAGGAGCTGTGAGCTCTGAGTGCTAACAGCTAACGGCTGATGTTGGTTTTCTGAAGATGACGTCACGGCTCCGCCTACACTGCGTTACTATAGTTACTACCCCAGTTCCTAAACTGTAATGGAAGCGCAGCATTAAAGTGAGCCGGGCCTACCAAGGCCTAACAAAACCGTACTAAGTCGAGTGAGGCCTGCGGTGGAAATGAGCCATTAGTTAACTTGCCTGTGAGGCTAGAGAAATGGCCCACAATAGTTTTTTAAATAAAGTACTAACTTTTCTAAACTGCCTGTAATTCCAGTGGAAACAAACCAGTGGCCACCTCTTGATGTACAAAAGGTTTCAAACAAGGTTTTGGATATAATGCCCCCTGCTTTTTACAAAATACAAATACAATATTTTGTTTAATTTAAGTATTACATCGTTCTTGCATCAAGTATATATTAAAAACCATGACTTCAAATGTGTTCTATCAGTTGCTGTTTGACATGATTTCTTTGGCATGCTGGGAATAACCATTGCCCTAAATCCCTCTCAGGGAGCAGACGTATGATTGATGTGATGGACGTGAGCACTCAGAAAGGGACGGAGATGTCGATGGCCCAGTGGACACGCTACTACGAGACCCCCCCGTCTCAGAGAGAGAAGCTCTATAATGTCATCAGCCTGGAGTTCAGCCACACAAAGCTGGAGAACCTGGTCAGGAGACCCACCACGGTATGTTCATACACTTACCATATATGTGTATTCTGCACACCTCATGCAAACACTAATGGCTCATTTCCACCGCAGGCCTCACTCGACTTAGTACGGTATAGTTAGGCCTTGTTAGGCCTTAGTAGGCCTTGGTAGGCCCGGCTCACTTTAATGCTGCGCTTCCATTATAGTTTAGGAACTGGGGTAGTATCTATAGTAACGCAGTGTAGGCGGAGCCGTGACGTCATCTTCAGAAAAACAACATTAGCTGTTAGCCCTCAGAGCTCACAGCTCCTCATATCTGTTCAGAAACTGGACAAAAGTTAAACAAGTACAAACCACAGACTGCCTGTGTCATGGTGAATACAGTCGCTGCTTTATTTATGTCTGTAGGCCGTTGTTGTGAGTGTGGACGGTCGGAGCATATACTGCGTTAGCTTAGCCGATCTCCATTCAGAAAACACGCATTTTAAAAGGTTTTTCGCCTGCCGTCTGTCTGCAGACTTGTCAAAGCATTAATTCATGGTTTTTACTAACCGGTATCAGTATGTTGTTACTTCGGCATCATTTTGAAACGTGTATTACAATTAAATCACGGTCAAATATGTTCATCTTGTTGTTGTAGCCCCCTTGCCAGCGATTCTCTCACTAGTTTAGCATACTCAGCCCGGTTGTTGGCCCCGATAGAACCACGATTTTGTTGGGCCAGAAAAAAGGTGAAAAAGTAGCCCCGGGCCTAAACTAGGCCTAGTGGAAACGCAACCAAAAACGGGCCCGGCACGACACGGCACACTTAAACCGCGCTCCGCGCCATGGTGGAAATGCGCCATTACAGTGGGGTGGCCTTTTTACTGATCAAATATGGAGAATCAAACATTCAGCTGTCTTTGTCATATTTCCTTTCTAGCAAGAAAGTTCAGTCAGTCATACAGAGAGCAAACTGTCTGCAGAGTGAAAGACGCTGCGATGTATATTTATTCAGAGAGGAGAAAGGGGGGGCTCAAGCTTGGCGATAATGAAAGGAGCATTCTGGCAGTAAGAGAGGCAGTATCAGGAAGCTCTCAGTTTAACAGGAGTTGAAGGTCGTACTGTTAGTGCACATAGAGTGTAACTAACAACATTGTAACAAATATTCTTAATAAGGACATTTCCAAAGCTAAGCAAAGATGTGAAAGCCAGTAAATAGAGATACACATTAAAAATCACTAAGTGATATTGAAAGTAAGTGAGTGAGTAAAATACTTTCCTGTTACAACAGTGAATTTGTAAATATGAGTACGTTTGACTTGTCTGTTATGTCAGAGAAATGTTACCATGTGTCTGTCCTGTGTTTGTGTGTGCAGGTAGATTTGATAGACTGGGTGGACAACATGTGGCCCCGTCACCTGAAGGAGAGACAGAGAGACTCAACCAACTCTATCACTGACATGCAGTACCCCAAGGTCCAGAAGTAAGCCTCCCAGGTCCACTTTGCACAGAGCATCATAAACTACACAGGACTAATGACTACGAAATAAAACCACTTATGTATCATTTCTATGGAAACATTGCTGATGTGTGTGTCTCTGCAGATACTGTCTCATGAGTGTGGAGGGCTGCTACACTGACTTTCACATTGACTTTGGAGGGACCTCAGTGTGGTACCACATCCTCCGAGGAAGCAAGGTGGGGCCAGAGGGGGGTCAGCCACTGTCTTACAGCCTCAAATGTTCTAAATCAAGATTATCAAAGTGAGGATTTTAAACTAAAAACATGAAGGCTGTTCTGGTTTTTAGAAGCGAGGCGTTAGATAAATAGTTTGAAATGTACAGAAAGAACGTCTAGAATGGGGGGTCTCGTCTGAAATGACTTCTGCTTCCTCAGTAAGTGGCCTCGTGGTTAGAACTGCGGCTGTGTGTTTCAGGTGTTCTGGCTGATCCCTCCCACCCCTCAGAACCTGGAGCTCTATGAGAACTGGGTGCTGTCCGGGAAGCAGGGAGACATTTTCCTGGGAGACCGAGCATCTGACTGCCAGAGGGTTGAACTGAAGCAGGGCTGCACCTTCATCATCCCTTCAGGTAAACTGTCCCAGATAGCTTTTACCCCGTTGAGCTTCTGTTTCGATATTCAAAGCTCTTTCGGAGGTGGAGGTCACTTCTGTTTCTCACACAACAGACACACATCCTTTGTATTCTCCATCACACATTTATTGAGCCTTATGTGCATTTCTGTTGCGTTTAGTGACACAGAATCAGCTAACAAAGCTGTTTTTAATCACACGTATAGAGTTTTCTACTTAGTAACAATTGCTGTATTGATAGTGCGAGGTGGTCTGTGAGCAGCTCTGTTTCAGTACAGCCAGATTCTACTCACGCGGGATATAACATCTCTAAATCATACAAACTGTGCATCTCTTGCCGTGGGGCCGACATAAAGCTGTTTGGTTCAGTGAATGTCTGCTGCCAACACAGGCGGCTGTTTAACAGTTAGTGTGGATCGGTCCACAGGATGCTAACCCACAGCTATGACCCCATAACAAGAGTTAAACAGAGATACAAAACACACATATTTCTGTTCTAACAATAACACTTTTAGTAAGATGGAGGAGAAGAAGAAACACACAATCACAAATGTCTGGGTCCCAACATTTAAATGTATAAAAAATATACCCAATGAAGAAAAAACTAAGTTATCGGGTCCAGCCCGACTTTGACTCTCCACGCACACACACACACACACACACACACACACACACACACACACACACACACACACACTGAATGATTTCAGTTCTGAGTGTAAAATAAAATATGTGTGTGTGTTATACTCAGGTTGGATTCATGCTGTGTACACCCCTGTGGACACCATGGTGTTTGGAGGAAACTTCCTGCACAGCTTTAACATCCCCTCGCAGCTCAACATCTGTAACATAGAGGACAGAACGCGGGTAGGTGAAAACCCTCTCCAGAAAGTGTAAAGACAGAAAGTGAATGCTTGTTTAAGCCTGTTGCCTCTTTCACCTCCACCTCAGGTTCCATTGAAGTTCCGCTACCCCTTCTTCTATGAGATGTGCTGGTACGTGTTGGAGCGCTACGTCTTCAGCCTGACCAAAACCTCCTACCTCACACCAGAGTTCCAGAAGCACACGCTGGGCATTGGTATGCACACATGCAAACAGATGGGGGAGATGTGTAGAGACACCTGTTTGTGTGAATTGGTTGTAAATAGTGTGTAACTCCTTCTGTCAGGTCTGAAGAAGCCGGCCAGCTCGGATCCAGCCATCGAGCAGCTGAAGGAGGAGGGGGAAGAGAGGGATGAGGGAAGCAGTGATGAAGAGTTTGACGTTAAACTTCATCTGACTCCCCTTGAGCTGGAGGGGATGTGGAACCTGCTGGGTAAACTGGAGGCTCTGCCCTCCAACAAGAAGTGTCTCCCCGCAGGCATACACAACGCCCCGGCACTCATCACACACATCAAGGTATGACTGCTGTGTTTGAGTTACTCTGCTGTGTTTGAGTTACTCTGCTGTGTTTGAGTTACTCTGCTGTGTTTGAGTTACTCTGCTGTGTTTGAGTTACTCTGCTGTGTTTGAGTTACTCTGCTGTGGGGGTCTTGCTGATATTTAATGGTGTCCTTTGGATGGCTTTCCTCTGCTGTGCTGCAGGCTCTGCTGAAGGAACACGCCAGTGACAACCCCAAACTATCCTACTCCGGGAAGCCCATCGTCAAGTGGCCAAAGAGAGTAAGAGACCCTTCACTTTTTAGACACAGCACATCAGCAATGATGCTTTTAGTGTATCCTAAAGCTCTAAGATGAATGGTTATAAATATGTCTGTAAATAATGTATCTGTGTTTTAAATGAAACAATACGTGGATGAGGTGTTTGTCTGTGTTGATTAGTCCAATATTTACAGTTGTGTCAGAAAAAAACCATTTATGAATCTTTGATGTTCTGTATTTATGAAGAACAGTCGTATTGATGTCCAACAGAAAAGTGCCTGGCTGTTATCGTTGGTTTTTTGTTCTTTACCTCTGCCATTAACTTTGTTCTGCTCCTCTCCACCAGCCCTCCTGGTACCAGCCTCCTCCTCCTCCACCACCTCCTCCTCGCCCTAAACTGGCCTCTACTCCCATCACCCCCCGACCACAGAAGCCAGCCTCCTCCATGTCTGTGCTGAGGCGCCGCAGAGTCAGGTGTGTGTTCTGTCACATCAAATGAATATGTGCTTGAATGTTGTTGTTTTTACGCCAAATGAGTTCAGTGACTGAGGCAAATAAAGCCTTGCAAGTTGATCAGTTTAGTTTGTGGTATACCAGTCACATTAAGTGATCCTATTCCAGTAGTTTGAAGCCAACACCATTTGTATAGCCTTTTAAGCCTTTTATAGTTAATATAATTGGGAAAGTATGGAATTAAGCGATGATCATTGCTGTTCTGTTTTCCTCCTCTCAGGTGTAAGCGCTGTGAGGCCTGTATGAGACCCGAGTGTGGAGACTGTAACTTCTGCAGAGACATGAAGAAGTTTGGAGGACCAGGGAAACTCAAGCAGACCTGTGTGCTTCGGCAGTGTCTCTCTGTAAATCACTCCTATATATTTATTCATTTCTTTTTTGAATATAGGTTGGATATATCTGTTTTTTAACTTCCCCTCGCCCCTCCAGCCGGGCCTTCCTCTGTCTGCAGTGTGTGAGATCTGCAAAGAGCCCAATCAGGAGGAGACTGGAGACCCCTCCCTCACTCTGATGGAATGTTCCAACTGTGCACAGATAGTCCACCCTGCCTGCCTCACGGTATAATGACTCTTTCTTTATTATACAGACCACTGTCCCACACTGTGTATTCTGAGTGGAACATCTACAAGTCCTACAATGGAGCAAAACCATTGGACATGCCATTCTTTGACTGTCCTGCACACACAAAATACAAATGTTTATTTTTATTTATTTTTTTAAGATATTTTCCTGCATTGCCCACAGAGGTATAGGTAGAATCATATTTAAAAAAATTATTAATTCAAATAAATAATGCATGATGTATTTTGGCTCCCAACACATCTCTTTAGCACTACTAAAGGCCAAAGCTCCGCAGGAAGCTTTCATCTAGCAGTTGTGAGACCCACAACTTTCTTAAAGTACTTGCCTGCTGCAGCAGTGTTTAATAGAAAGGAATACATACGGCTAGTATAGGTCCTATTACAGTATAACAGTCATATCTAGATATCAGTATGGTTTTAGTGGGGTTATTAATACCGATTTTATTTATTTTCATCCATCCATTTACTTCTAATATGTGTGCACTGCAGGTTCAAGGTGAGGGAGTGGTGAACAAAGACCTGCCCAGCTGCTGGGAGTGTCCAAAGTGTGTCCAAGGAATCACTGACCCAGAGGTACACAATGTCTTATCCACACACACACACACACACACACACACACACACACACACACACACACACACACATCTGCACAGACTTCGTGGTCTCTCTGCAAACTCCTGCGCTCTCTCCTGCACTCAGTCTCTGAACCCTTGGTCCACAGTCTCACACACTTGGTTGCAGTGTGTCAAAGCTAACGGGTATTGTGTGTCTCCTTTCTTTTTGTTTTTCATTGTTTTTTTTTCGGTTGCTTTATTTTCTGTTTTCTTTTGATTTAATTAAACACCGTCAGTCATCAGGCAGCGATGAACCGTTGGCTGCAGGCCACCAGCAGCACATCCGGCCCCACGGCCCCCTGGTCCTCAGACTGGGCCCCGGGCCCTCTGCTACCATAGGGGGTCCTGTGGGCACCCAGCAGGATGGGGAGGTGATTCGCTGTGGGTTCTTCCCTCCTCCTCTTCCTTCCTGCTCTTCCTCCTCCTCACTTCTATTGGTGGCGGCCCCTCTGCCTTCTCAGCCAATCAGCTCGAGACTGGTGAGAGGTGCCGCCTACTCTGAGTTCATCCACCCCTCTGTCCAGTGCACCCTCACACATCTGTCATCCCACCTTTTCAGGAGAAAAGACACAACTTTTGATGTAAATTAGACTTTTCCTATAAATGATCCTCCCACGGAGAATGATTTCATATTAAATAATACTGTTCCACGGTTTATATAAGAGTAGTGCCTCTTCTCTGACTTTTAGCTGTTTTCATTTTGGAGCGGTCTCCAGCTCAGATTTTCTTTTGTGCTGTTTTCCCTTCTCAACACTTTCTAAATGATTTATCTCATGGTCAGCCGGTGGTTTGATAAGACAATCAACGTTTGACTAAACCACCACTTTCTTTAGGTTGGACACACAGACACCAGACTAGCCCTACATGGCACTGGTGCTCCAAACGTTCTTCTGCCACACACTACTTTTGTACATGTGATGATCAGTTTGTGTTAAGGTTGTAATGTTCATTTGGGGGTAGAACAGGGCATGGGTTTCTCACACACGCACGCACACACACACACACACACACACGCATGCCTTAGTTTTTTTCCCATCTGCATTCACCAGAGAAGAATGTAAAGACAGAGCCCGGGGGTCTTTACAGAATGTTGGTGGGAAAAAGCCCTTTGAAACTCAGAGCTGCAGATGTCAGCACAGAACACTGTTGGTCCCCCTGCCTGACCCCCTTCCTCAGTGTGAAGCACCGGAGGACCTGAAGCTGTGACTGCTCACTGAATGACATTCTGACAGTTCTTAATGGGAGAAGGCTTTTGTGTAATAGTGGCTTCTCTGACTACGGTCATGTTCCTAAGCAAACAATTCCTAAACATTCCTGACTGACCACAATGCTGTTAAGGAGTCAAAGCGATGTGGAGGGGAAGGTCAGGCAGGTGGTTGGTGTGACGGAGGAAGATGCAGAGGAAAGGAAGAGATGGAAATAAATGATTAAAACAAAAAGTATTCTGCCATAGATTGAATTGAAGGCTTGTTCTGTGTTTTAATGAACCACTTTCAGAAGCTTTTCCACTCTGACAGAAATTAAAATGTGATGATGGAAATGATAAAAATGAGTTATTGAACATCAGAAGGTAATAGCAGCTTTTGCAACAAACGAGTGATCATTTACAAAGTAAAAATTAAACAAAAAAGCATAACTTGTTTATAAGACAGGAGATTTGACGCTTTCTGTCACCTCTGTTATTGTTTTTCTGTCAGCTCTGAAGAAACTTCTGATATTGACATGTTTTCCTTTTCCTCCAGCAGTCTAAAGGAGACACAGGGGAAGGCCTTCCAGCGGTGAGTGTTTATTGTGGGGTCTCCACTTCAACATGTATGTTTCTCTTGATTTAAGGTCTCCAGCCATTTCCCTTCTATGTCATTCTGACTGTTCTTCGACCGCTCTTTTTTGCCTGCGTCTCCAGAAGCGGAAATCTTCCTCGCTGCTGGACGCCCGTATGGCTAAGATTTACCGCCGACAGAGACACAGCCATGATGGAGACGACTCTGCCAGTGATGATGATGATGAAGGTTTGTCTGTTAATCCCACAAAACGGCAAAGAACCTGAGTCCTCCACATGTCTGTTGTTCTGACCCGATCAACTTTGTCCTCTTTACGCAGCCTCTCGGAGAAGAAAGGCACTCCATGCCCGAGGAGGGGGGCACTCTGCCAGGAGGGGCTTTGGGGCCAGCAGGAGAGGGCTGCTGAGGGGGGGCTCGGCCCGCAGGGGGCACCTGGCTACTGGCTCCTCCTCAGCACTCAAGCTGAAACGAGGGATGGGCGTGAGGGAAGCAGGGAGGAGGGGGCGAGGGGTGAGGCTGAGGGGAGGCTCACGGATGCAGCGAAGAGGAGAAGAGTCCGAAGAGTCAGATGATGACGACGATGATGACGATGATGATGAAGAGGAGGAGGACGAAGAGGACAGTGAAGATGCAGACAAAGAACAACTGCCCCGTCGACGGAGGAGGAGGCGGCAGACTGATGATGAAGACGAGGACAGTGAGGGGCAGGACTTTGACCCTGAAGACGAGGACATGGACACACTGGAAGATGAAGAGGAGGAGGAGGATGAGGAAGGGCGCTGGGATTCCGACCCAGAACCCCCAGTGCTTCTGGTGTCAGATCTGAACGATGACCTGCTGAGCGGCTCCTACCTGACGGTCACCTTGCAGCGGCCACACAGGGCCAAGAGACACGCAGGTGAGCCCCCCCCCAGCTGCAGGGTGACTGAATACACACTGCGCACACTACACTACAGTGCACCACTACAGTGCACCACTACAGTGCACCACTACACTGCGCACACTACACTGCACACACAGTGCACACACTACACTGCACACACTACACTGCACACACTACAGTGCACACTACACTGCACACACTACAGTGCACCACTACAGTGCACCACTACAGTGCACCACTACACTGCGCACACTACACTGCACACACAGTGCACACACTACACTGCACACACTACACTGCACACACTACAGTGCACACTACACTGCACACTACAGTGCACACACTACAGTGCACACACTACACTGCACACACAGTGCACACACTAGACTGCACACACTACAGTGCGCACACTACACTGCACACACTACAGTGCACACACTACAGTGCACACACTACAGTGCACACACTACACTGCACACACTACACTGCACACACTACACTGCACACACTACAGTGCACACACTACACTGCACACACTACACTGTAAACAGTACACAGTACTGACTTGTTGTTTGTGCTCAGGCTCTATAGTTCCAAAGCTAGAAGCAGCCATGGGTGTGAGGACAGCTGCGGGGGGGGCTGCAGGTCAGCAGGGCTTCATCCAGAGGAAGACAGCTCTGTCCAAACCCTCCCGACTGAAGAGTGCTGACTCGGCAGCTGACAGTGGCACCCCGAGAGGACCGGGAAGGTAGGACTCAGCACACGACTCGTGATAAAAATGTTATTTTGAAATTGACCTACTGATAGGTGAGACAAACAGGACTGCACTCAGTGACCAGCTAACCCACACAGACCTCCTTTGAGACACAGCACAGTAATCACAGCTCTGTTTGTAGAGTGCTGTGTTCACTGATCCCAGCTCAGTATTTTTTCAGTACACTGGAAAAGCTTAAGGGAATATGCCCCCCCCAGCTCTGGCCCTCTTCTGGCTTGACTGCTCTGCAATGAGTTATTTAGCCAAACGAATAGATGCTGACAGAAACTACACTGAAGGACTAAAGGAGGTCCTTATGTTGTGGACGTCCTCTCAGGGGCCTTATCTACACTTGCACCCTGGCAGGCTGTTATTTATGTAACTCCCATAATGCTCTGTAATCTCTCTGACCACTTACTACTTTCTTATGCATGTCATTGTTAACACAAATGCCATTTTATATTTGGATCATGTAGGCCACGTATGCGAGGTAACCATGGTGACAGAGGCACTCGAGATCACTCTGTGACTTCCTCAGAGGAAGAGGAAGCTGCTGCATCTTCTGTGCCCTCCTCCCTGTCTCCCCCCTCCCTGCTGTCTCTGCCCTCCTTTAAGGACGTGGGCAACGAGAGTGGGGGGGAGAAGGAGGTGTGGGTGTCAGTGTTCCAGTACCTGGACCGAGCCCAGCTGTTGGCCTGCATGACCGTCTGCAAGGCCTGGTACAAGTGGTATGTCGTCCCCCCCGATCCACTACCACATCAACATGTCTGAATGTCACTACAGCAGAGCTCTGATGTACATGTCCCATCATGCAGGAGCTGTGACAAGCGTCTGTGGAGCCACGTGGATGTGAGCCGCTGCAGCCCGCTCAGCAACCAGGTGCTGGCCGGCATCATCAAACGCCAGCCCGCCTCTCTGGATCTGTCCTGGACCCCCCTGGCCAAGAGACAGCTCAACTGTCTGCTCACCAGGCTCCCAGGTACACACACGCACACACACGCACACACTTTCACACACGGATCCCCTTGGCCCTACATTTCTCATACCACCCCCCCCTCTGTGTTCAGGTCTGAGGGAGCTGAGGGTGACGGGGCTGTCCTGGTCCTGCCTGTCGGCGCTGGTCTCCCCCACGCTGCCCTGCCTGCGGCTGCTGGACCTGCGCTGGTGTGAAGGCCTCAAAGACGCCCAGATTAAAGAGATCCTCACCCCCCCAGGTCAGTGCCGCCTCCAAGCATCTACACTCAGGGCTTTTGGTGGTTTTGATGTCTTTCTGAAGTGCCCTAATGTCATTTCCTGTTCGTCGTCAGTTAACTGAGTCAGGAGGCTTTCTGTGTCCCCTCTGTAGATGTTAATGAATTAAAGAACTTGGCTAGGGGATTTTTTCTTCCTAAATTTCATATAAATGCACAATAGGTCATTTTCTGCCAGTAGGGGTCTGAATCAAAGCAAAAGACAGATTTTGGTGAAGTAGCGTTGAGTCATGGGAGTTTTTGTCTTCTTTCTGACCTCGCCACCGATTGAATACAGCCATGTGATTCCCACAGGGAGCTGCCCCTCCCTGATGTGGTCAGCGCTGTGCAGCATGTGATCTCCATATGAACCTTCCAGCTCAAATGAGCGTTTCCTCCTTCCCTCAGGCTTGGAGTCGTCCCGCAGCAGATTGAGGAACATGGTGACGCTGCGTCTGTCGGGGCTGGATGTCAGTGAGTCCACTCTGCGGCTGCTGCAGCGCCACATGCCCCAGCTGCAGAGGCTGGACCTGGCTCACTGTAAGGACATCACGGACTCCTCCATCAGCCTGCTGGCAGCCGCCGGCTCACACAGCCGCAACAACCTCACTGAGCTCACTCTGGCAGGTTAGAGCTAAACATCTATCATGCTGCTTTTATGATGCACAGCTCACCATTATTTAGGTTAGGGTGATTACAAAGGGCTGTGCATAGTATCAGAATCAATTATAAATAAAGATGAACTTGGAGTACAACTCTAACGAAACTGACCTGAAGCCAGAAAAATCTCTCTGTTGCAGTGGTGCTTATTTTCCCTCAACAGTCTGTGTTTTGGATGAGAGCAGCTCCTGACTTGTGTGTGTGTGTGTGTCTGTATATGTGTGTTTCCAGGTTGTAGCGAGCTGACGGATGGCTGTCTGTCCTACCTGAAGCGTCTGTCCTCTCTGACTCTGCTGGACCTCCGAGGCTGTAAGAGCATCAGCCGACGGGCCTGCGACGCCTTCATCTCTGACCTGTCCCACGTGGCCCTCTTCTGTATGATGGAGGAGAATCTCATCCAGCGCCTGGATTAACACACACCTGTTTACACTGTTTCATGGTCAACTGTAAGAGAGAAGAAGAAAGCTCAAGCTTCTGCCTTTTTGTTTTTTTGAAAACATGAAGAGCATCAAACCTGGAGTTGTCTGTCAGAAACATTAAACTTTTTTTCAAAATGTCAATGTATCTTTGAAAAAGTCTTCAGTTGTTGACTGAATTGAATAAAGGAATTGCCTGGCTCAAGGGCACCTCGGCAGTGCCCAGGAGGTGAACTGGCCCCTCTCCAGTTAGTCGTTCACACTCCATTTCTTTCATGTGATGTGAACCAGCGACCTTTGGTTCCCTACAGACCTCTGGCTTTTTGAAGGGTCACTTCTCTCATATCAATGCTAGAATGTACCCACCTTGTTTCTTCATTCAGAAGCTACATATGAGAGCAGCTTTCCTGAGGACAGACTGACGCAGGCTGGAGACTGCCTGTCACACTCCTCTTTATTACTTTAGGATTAAAAGTCCGGTAAATTAGGGATAAGAGTAAGGTTTGTCCTTCAAAGAGCAAACATGTGTCTGTGTGTACAGTAAATGTCATGTGTGTTTATTTGTTCATGTTTCAGCCATGTTATGATCCTCTCAGACAATTGTCATTGTACATTATTTTTCTTACTTTGGAAACATAATCAAATGTAAATGGCTGAACCTTGTATTTGCAGCATTTGTTTACAAGCATTACATGAACCACTCACGGACTGAAGTATTTTATACATATAGATCATATTTGATCTATAAGGGCTGTCAAAGACTTCACCTTCTCACCTGCTGCATTCTTTGCTCTGTACTCTGTGGACAGCAGGGGGCGCTGCTGAGGCTGACTGCACTCAACATATTCTGAGCACAATGTCTCAATGAGACAGACACTTTCATTTCTATGGGATGGAAAGGACATCATTCTAAATAAATACAAAATAAAAACAAACGCAAAGATTATGAATGCTAAAATGAATACACTTTTTTTTTTTTATAACTTTCTTGTGGAAACAAGTGGTACAGGAGGAAGTGGCGTGAGCACTTCAAACTTTCTGTAAAGTCTTTATTATTTTGTCCATGACCCCTTGCTCTGCAGGAGATAAATCCCTGCATGTTAAAAAGTTTCAAATGAAACAGAAAATACAATGTTATGTATTCCTACATTATTCTCCACATGTTTGTGTGTATGCTAATCTGCTAGGAGGTCGTAACATCTTTATTCCTGTATATTTTTACATTTACATATTTATTTATTTAGTTAATTCATTGTGCTGGTGTGAAACAGCAGACCCTGCACTAACTAGAGGACTAAAGTCAAAACTCAACACCACCTGATGTTCACCTGTCAATCAAACACCAGGAGCGCACATGTCAATAACTGAGGTGTCTGACAGCTGTGCGTTGTTCATTGGGACTGAGGGCCTTTCTCATTTCACTAATTTCCCCTCCTCGACTCCTATCCTCGTGTCTTAGTCCCGCCCACAGGAGATGCGAGCGGAGGAGCCGAGGAGGGGAGCCGAGGAGAGAGAACATCACAACACAATCAGAGACTGGATATATCCCCCCCCCCTCTCTGGTCGCTGAAATGGGGAATTGAAATTACGGCCCAAAAGTTGTATTTACTTATGTATTAAAAGTAAGCATAGGACACCAAACCAACTGAGACCTGTCTGTCAGCCGCATCTACGCACACTGACACACACACCTACACACTGTACCACACACACCTACACACAGTACCACACGCACCTACAGCTCCTAAAGCATATCATATCAGGCTACAGCCGTTGTGTATTTTATTATGTGAAGCACTAAATGGTTTTAGAAAAAGATCGACTCTTTGTAGATATCTACTAAACTACTAAAGCATACAAATACAGAGAGTAATGTAGGCCTGTTATACTGAGTGATATATATTATACACTGCTCTGCTTTCTGCACGGACCTCACAGCTGTTTTCACTGGAAACATCGCGTCGCGATGAAAGCAGTTCATAAAATAATATCCAGGGGATGCATGCAGAGCTGTGATTGGCTGAGATAAGTCCGACGACTCTTCACTGTTGCCGGAAATGCATCCGTGGAGGAACCATCAGTGTATCCTCGATTATAGCTCCTCCAGAGAGCCTCCTCGACGCTCGCTCCTCGATGTGCATTTAGAGAAATGAGATGTCCTTCAACATGGCGCCGAAAACCACTTCCAGGTCACTACCGGAGGACCGAGGATTCGAGGAGGGGAAATTAGAGAAATAAGAAAGGCCCTGAGTGTTTCATTGTCATGAGTTTCACTGCACTTTGACACCGGTACATGAAATCAACTTCTGTCTGTAATTAAAATCCAGGACTGGGTAAACTGACCCTTCAGCCAGCCATCCAATCTAAAAATCCTTACAAAGACACAGATGTTATAATCTTAATTTTATTACAAACACAAAATTAATTCACATCTTTCAAGAAACCCCTGGTGTGTGTGTGTGTGTGTGTGTGTGTGTGTGTGTGTGTGTGTGTGTGTGTGTGTCTGTGTCTGTGTGTGTCTGTGTGTGTGTCTGTGTGTGTGTGTGTGTATTCAGCATGTGTGGCGGTCTGTGTCTCGGTCTAATAGCTCTTGGTGGTCTCGTAGGATTCTGGGAAGGGGAGGCTGACTTGACCACTCCCTGCCACCAGAGGCAGGATCCCAGCGTTGGGAACAACGTTCCAGGACAGCGTCAGAGTGATGTTCTTGTTGGCCCTGCAGACGACACACACACAACAATTAGTCAGGATTTACCCCCTCCGGTTCCTTTGTCTCAAAGTCAACATTAGCTGCCTTGAGTTTAGCAGTGGCGGCGTGAAGTCAAGTGACCGTGCTCTAGTTCCTTTATAGTCTAATGTTAGATTTCTACTTTTAGCTGTTGCACTTACTCTTCAAAAATCATAAAGTGTGGTTAATATGTGGAGATTATCCTGCTGAACAAAAACGGTACATGTCATGATTGTGCATTTGTCACAGATCTTATTTCTGCTATAATCCAAAACCCAGTGGAAACATCCCGCTGCTTTTTGTGCTCCTTGGGTTAACTTCCTGGTTGGCCTAAACAAAGATGTCATCACTGCATCCCTGTATATCAGCTGCGGCAGGATGTATGTGAGACTTAAAGTGTGAGGTTAGAAATATTTGGGCATGTATCAGACAGGGAGCCTCTAATAAAGATGCTATTGAATTGCAATATAGGAAATGCTTTGGTGACTGACCCAGACCGGGGGCTTAAAGTAAGCTGGCCTGAGCATTACTGGTTCAAATGATTCTTTTTTTAATTAGTCCTGTATATTTGGGAGTGTTTAGGTCCACTTCCCTAATATCCCCTAAAGAATCCTGTGATAATATTGAACAGGAATGTGTCTTATCCAATCAGTAGAAATATGTCTGTTATATTTAGCAGAGCGCCCTGTAAAAGATGTGTCAGTTGTATCTGGAAGGAGCTAAACAATCTGATGCCAGGCGCACACAAATGTGATTAAGGAAAATGATTTTTTTTTAAAAGAGTGGGGTTTAGATGGAAGATCCCAGATCACTTTACCTGTGCACTGACACTGAACTGCCGTCAGTGTTGAATGCCTTACACTGTGTGTGAGTGTGTGTGAGTGTCTCACCTAAGTCCATTCCCATCATCAAAGAAGAAGTATTTGGACTTCACGTCTCTGAGGTTCAGTTTGGTGTTTTCCCCTCGAAGGACGATCTTATCCCACAAAACCACCTGGTTCAGAGCCTGACACACACACACACACACACACACACACACACACACACACACACACACACACACACACACACACACACACACACACACCACACACACACACACACACACACACACACACACACACACACACACACACACACACACACACACACACACACACACACACACACACACACACACACACACACACACAAATTAATAACAAGATGAACATCAACATTTACATGATAAGCTTTGTAAAAGGTAGAATATGGGGCATCAATATTATAGGTGTACCTAATGAAGTGACCAGGAAGTGTTTACTGTAGGATTCATTTTAAATTCTGACATCAAACCTACGGTCCAATACAGCCATTTTCTTTTGTGGATTCATTTTGAAGATTTGATAATGTGTCACACATTTTGTATGGACCTCTGTCATCATGCAGAGCCACATCAACACTAATCAGCAATAGTAGTGTGTGTGTGTGTGTGTGTGTGTGTGTGTGTGTGTGTCTCTTACATTGCTCCTCGTGGCGTACTCAGCAGACAGATAGAGGAAGAGCTGCTTGACGTTCCAGTCGAAGATGGGCTGCAGATGTAGGAGGAGTTAAGGAAGCAGAGAGGACAGAAGCTGTTCATATGAAAGGCCTGTTTGTGTGAGGATTCATTCAACTGCGTTCTGGAAGTGTGGGGTGATTTTAAAATAGTTGAGTGCCGATAGGTACAACAACAACGATGCGTTACATGTCACTAAAAAGGACTAGAAGCTGGCCAACAAGAGGCCGCTGCCTGGAACTCAAATCAGATGCCTTGTAACTTCAATTCATTTGATTTTGGTTGCAGTGTTCTAAAGGATATCAGATGAGAGGTCAAAGGTGAGGAAACCCAGATCACTGCGCTCCCTGGGTCCTGTGAAGTCATCCACGTTCTTCCTGTTGAACAGACAGAGCAGGTGGATGAGAGGAAGGAGTAAGAGGAGGAGTTAAAGAAACATTTAGGAAAGAGGTTTCTTTAGAAAGGGCAATGCATAAACTTCATTGTTGTTATTTAAACAGCGTGATCCCAAGTACTAATTGACCTTTTGGAGAGATTTCTAAAACCACAAACTATTTAAAATAGAAATGATTCAACCCTGACTTGGATTTACTAATCGGTTAACCATTTGAAATGACTGTTTACTGAGCTGATGCTGGATTTCTGACTGCACCTGAAAGACATGAATTCAAAGGCGAAAGGAACCCTTAAACGGCTTCTGTATCCTGGGCGGAACAGTCATTTGACAGCTGTGTCCATGTGTCAAATAACAGTGTAACATGGATGTAATAGGGATGTATATATGTGTAATCTAAGAGTAATAACAGTGTAATTACGGTAAAATATGGGTCTTACATGGGTATTATAACAACAGTGTTGTATGGGTGTAGTAACAGTGTAATATATGGGTTTAATAAGAGTGTATTCATGTGTAATATTGGCGTTATAACATTGTAATAAGGGTGTAATGTAGAAAGTAGAAATCAATTAATTTTCCAAAGTATGTGAATGCCCATTTAAGGGTTAAATTGTTCAAGTAAGCAGCTGATCACTGCTTCATTACTCTAAACATGAATGACTTGTTCGACTTCCGGCTTACGTTCTAGTCAGTGAATAGTATCAAACTACAAAAGCAGGCCTGCAGCTTCTCAACCTCTCTTTGTTCAGGTTTCATTTAACGTTAAGAGCGTTGTAGCATCAGTAATAAACGATGCATAGCTGTAATAGAGTATACTAAGGTAGAGTTAATGCTAACAGCTGTTACACATGATGGTAGACGGAGGATCTTACAGCATGACTTTAGAGACGTGGATGTCCACAGGAACCCTTCTGTCTTTGAATGCTGTCGTGACGAAACAGCCAAAAGTTAAGGCCGCCATGACGCTCAGGGAGAAGGCGAACAACGAGTTAGCCCTTGAAAGAACCGTATTCATCTTTGAAAAGCAGCTTCGACTCCAGGAAACGATAAGAATAAGAGAAATTCAAAGAGAGGCTTATCACACAGGCTGTGCGCGGTTGCTAGCTACTGTGTACAAAAAGGAAACGTCAAGTGTCATGGAATTAAAACGTACTTCCTGTTCATGGTTTTCAAAATAAAACCACTTCGTGTTTGTTTCGCGTTGTCTTTGTATCTGCATCAATGTCTTGGGTATTTTTTGTTATTGGAAGCTATGTTAAATAAAAGGGGTGATTTTCTATGAAGATACTATCTTTAGAGACAAAAAACAATTAGACGCGCAGCTCGAAATAAGTAGGATAATTCTATATGAAAGATGTGTAATAACTTACTGCGGTGGAAACACTCCTGACGTACTTCCGATGTTGTGTTACCTTCAGCAAACTTGACGTAACAACAGAGGGAAGCGATGAGTAAGCGGAAGTAGTACGCCATTTTTTTCAAAAGCTTTATTCATAATAAATTCAGAAACAAAATATCTTTAAAAAATAAAATAAGGGTCACTGCTAATGATCAGTTTATCCGACTTAACTATTTAAAATGTAAGTGTTTGAATAATATTATCTACTGACAACCTTTCTCCCAAATAACTAATAAATACTGTCTTTTATACAATTTATTTGTAACAAAGAACATGCATTGGTTTAGGACCTCAAATAATGCAAAGAAGAATCCAAATAAATATTCAGTTTTTCAATACTATCCATCGGTCTTCATCTACCCTGAGGTTTTGAACTGTAATGGTATTTAGGTCTGGAGGTATGCTGGATGACAGGGTCAGGATCTTGTGGTCCTCCATCCAAACCTTTACTGACCTGGGATGGAAGTAACTAAGTACATTTACTCAAGTACTTAAGTACTTTCATAATCTGAATCAGAATCAGAAACAGGTTATATAAATACAATGTGTGTGTGTCTACAGAAGGTCCAGTTGTGATGGACACCGTTCGCCACTGGTAAACACATACCAAGAATTTGAGGTCCTTGTACTTTTACTGGAGTATTTTCATTACAATAATTTATACTTGTACTCTGCTACATTCATTTCAGAAGCATCCAACATTATATTAAAGTAACTAAAACCATTAAAATGAATTGGCAGCAATTTTGTTGTGATATCACAATTGCAGCTTCTTAAAAGTGAATATTTCCTGCTTTTGCTTGAAATATAATATATTATATTTTGTGTTAGTTTTTTCTGCAATGATTATTTTACTCCTGATACTTTAGATTCAAGATTCAAGGCTTTATTGCCATATGCACAGCAGCTACCGTGTAGATATGGCAATGAACATCTTAAGTCCCATGCTCCTCCAACAATGCAACATGAATATATATAGGACATCAAACAGATCAAACCAATAAAACATAGTGGAAGAAATAACAATAGAATAAAATAGTGCAAGAGAATGTTGCAAGATGTGCAAGTAAATACAAATAAAATAGAAATAGTGCAAGAAGAGTCCTGGAGTCCATGTTGAACCTGCAGCCTGTGGAGGAAGAAGAGCCGCTGTCGAGCTGTTTTGGTGATTTAAGTACATTATATAATTATACTTTAATACTTTTACCTAAGTACCATTCTTGATGCAGTACTTTTATTTGAAATTGAGAATTTTTACAGTGTGGTATCAGTACTTTACTTAAGTAAAGAGTGTGAATACTTTTTCCACCACTGCCTGCTGGAGAGACCGGACATCAGAGTCGGAGAACATTGTCAGAGCAGGAGGGAAGACGTTTTATTTCAGGGTAACTTCAGACATGGCTTAAATGATGCTTCCTTTACAAACACAAACCTGCCAGTCTTTCTGAAGCCGTCCAGCAGGGGCGCCGTAAGGGGGTAAAAAGGTTAGGACGATTCTACGGGCCCGTGACTGACAGGGGCCCAAACAATTTTAGAACATTAAGAAAAAAATGTTTAAGTAACCAATGTGATATCTTTTCATGGGGCCCAAAATCCCTGGCAGCGCCCCTGCCGTCCAGATCCTCACTGATCCTCCATTTCTCCATCAGTCCATCAGTCAATCGGTTGAAGGCCCTGTAGCTTGTAAGCCTCTGCATGTCTCTGTCTAACCACTAGACGTTGTGGGAAGAGCTGAAAATGTAGCACATCAGAGAAGTTGACGTTACTCTTATTCTCTACCGTCCAATCCCCCTGGTGTTAAGCAAACCTCAGCCTGGCTCTTTTTTGCTTCTCATTAATGAAGAGCTTTTTTCCGAGCTTGACATTATTGAAACGTCCTCACAATGCACACACCCGAGCGGTGATGATGAATTTGACTGAGACTGACCTGCACGCCATTACATTTCCTCATGATTCATCACGAGAAGATGGATGCCATAAAGTCAGCCAACAGCAATGTGACAGGCTGCAGAGGCAACACAGTCTCGCAGTCTCACTCCCTGAACGTCCAGCAGCGACGCTTGGTCAGGGTCCTATGGCGTGCAGTTGTGAGCACGAGTCTCCTTCAGCTCATAAACGGACGCAAAGAGCTTTCAACTGATTGCAATGTATTCCCATCGGCGGCGGTATTTGACGCTCAGGGAAGCACTGTCGGCGCCATGTCGGCGGCACTTCAAGGCAATGTGAGCGTCCATTCCCATTGGATAACAGAGGATTTTACACCCGGAAGTAAGTATTCTCCTTACTGTCGATTGATTTTACAGTGATATCTGCACTACTCATCAACTCAAAAACACCAGATTATCCTTGTTAATTACACAACATTGATTGGTTTAAATTGTGTACAATGCTTTTGTATTTTTCCCCTTCGATTCGGAGAAACAAATATTTTTTCGGAGTTTAGGATGGCAGAAGACACTACACTACCCAGAATCCTCAGCTATCGTTTGGGACTACAACATGTGCTTTGCTTCACAAACCCCGTGATTAGTCCTCAAGCTCTGTGATTGGTTGACCTCCAACTGCATTCCATATGAAAAAAAACGTTTCGTAAAAGATAAATCATACTTTATTCAGCAGTGCTTGCTTTACTCTTTGAAAGTCATCACATGAATGCATTGTAATAAATGGTTCGGCTGCATTAAATATTACACATCTGTCGTAGTTCTTTATTTATCTACAGAGATCGGGCCTCAGAATAGACCGGAAACTATTCTTTTACCGTTCTGTTTTAATTTCACAATAAAGTTAGTAGTAATATTTTGTTTTGATATTATTGTTTTTTATTAACTACTAGACCGCTGGGTCATGTTAAGACCATCTTTTCTGTGTTGCTGTGGGTTTTTTCCATCGCTTTTGTGTTACAAATATCAAAACAATAACAAAATATATCCGTCGTAAACTAAACCGGAAACAGCAGTATATTTTATTTTGTTAACACTGTAAACTTGACAGCTTTTTAACCCAAACCACCTACTGGTTAAAGCACGTTATTACACGTTTAGAGTCATTGCAATGCAGGTAGATTGTGTTGCTTTTTAATGACTGTTTAAAATGCCTTTTTCTTAATGTCTTTCATTTTTGTAAAGCACTTTTGAATGTGTTATATTTTATGAAAACATTTAAATATTAAGAGTACATACAAAATAGGAGGAAAGTAGAAGGTCAATGATAGAAATATAGAATAGAAAATATCAAGAAGATACTGTAAATGATATCTAGAATAAAACAGTTTAGTGCCGGATGTACAAAGATATTAATAGGAGGATGTGCAAAACAGACAAACTAATTAGGCTTTATTTAAACATTAAATAATACTTTAGGTTAAGGTTTTCTTTTAAATAAGCAAAAAGCTTTGGGGGTATCTGATAAATATTAAGCCTGACAAAGTACTTAACGTTTAATATATTGCATGGTTTGTTTTGGGACTTGACAATCAACATTCCTGCAATGTTAACTATGTTGAAGCACTTATTTTAACCGATATTATACATATTTATTATACTCTTATAAGATGTATGTAGATAGAATAAGAAATGTGCAGAATATGACAGTTTAATGGTGGAGGTACACACATATTGATAGATGTCTTGTTGAGGAACCTATGACCCAAGTTTGTCATCATTGCATAACTACACCGTAGTTGTGTATATGATATGTCAATAAACCTTTGAAAATCTTGAAATCTTGAAAGGGATGTGCAAAATAGCCATTATATACAGTTTTGATGAACGATTAGAGAATAACGAGTAATGAATATGCTTTATAGGGATCTGCAGATACATTTTTGTCTTCTCAAGCACCAACTATCAAATATCTCTCCTGATTGTTGCACTTGACAATCACCTTCACTGAATTTTACTCAGGTGTAACTAAAGTCTGATTTAAGGGTTGTTTATATTTCACATCATTAATCCAAATCTGTAAAGTAACTAAAATAAATGTAGTGGAGTAAAAATACCAGGTTAACCTTAAAGAAAGCCCTCAGGATTATAAAAGACCCCCATCACCCCAGCCACAAACTGTTCTGTCTGCTGCCGTCTGGCAGGCGGTACCGCAGCATCAGGACTAAAACCACCAGACTCAGGGACAGTTTCATCCCACAGGCCAGAAGACTATTAAACACCTGAACTTTGAAACAACATCCATAACATTCATCTGGCTGCTACTTAGAAATTATTTGTCAAATATATCATATTCCAATCACTTGTATCACTCTTATTGCACTATTTCACTTTTTACTATTTTACTATTTTTCTTTTTGTATTTACTTGCACTATTTTTTCTGTGTATCTGTTTTATTGTGTTGCACTGTTGGAGGAGCCTGTGACCTAAGGGGGGGGGGGGTAGGACACGTTCGAATCCTGTTTTGGTTAGTGTGCCGTCGATGGGATTCATTCCATTTCAAAGTGCTGTTTGACGCTCGGCGTAAACTTCGCGCACTGCCACTCCAACATCCAATCACAGAGCTTGAGGACTAATCACGGGGTTTGTCAAGCAAAGCACATGTCGTAGAGTCGCTATTGGACTATCAGGGAGACTGTGCTGGCAGAGGAGGCTGTGTGTGTGTGTGTGTGTGTGTGTGTGTGTGTGTGTGTGTGTGTGTGTGTGTGTGTGTGTGTGTGTGCGTGTGTGTGTGTGTTTGTGTGTTTAGGTGTGTGTGTGTGTGTGTGTGTGTGTGTGTGTTTGTGTGTAGGTGTGTCTGTGTGTGTGTAGGTGTGTGTGTGGTGTGTGTGTGTGTGTGTGTGTGTGTGTGTGTGTGTGTGTGTGTGTGTGTGTGTGTGCGTGTGTTTGGTCCACTTTAAGGACAGGAATAGATTCTCTCTTCCACACGTGGAAGCGCATGTGAGATGGTCATGTGCGTTTAATACAACAACAACAAAGCCGTTAAGCCAATCAGATTGCTCCGGCAGCTCCTGGCCCCGCCTCTCCCCGCTCTGAAGCTCGCGCCTGCTGCTGCAGTCACACTGTTTATGAGAGGTAAACGCGTGAGGTTCAGCCTCTGAATTATGCCAGAGGTTCCGTCCGGAGCTGCAGAGATGTCCCGGAAAAGAGTCGCTGAGCCCGGGCCCTTACCCGAGAACGTCCCGGAGAGGAAGAAGGCCTGCTGGGGCATCCTGACTAGCCAAGGTCGGTACCGTGCTGCGGGTTAAAGCACAGGCTGTTCATGCTGCTGAGAGGGAGTCTGTCATAACCTAAATATACAGAGAATATAATATATCTGCAGTGGTATAAAAAGGGAAAATCATTGAAGACTTAAAGGAAAAGCATTACCTTAAATAGGCTATAGGCTATATAGATAATATATATTATAACTTTGATCGTATAAAAACAAAAAATCAGGAAGAATTAAAATAACCGCATATAGGCTATATTCATTGTATGTATAGCTAACAGGTATTTGTTTTAATATTTGTTTTATATTTGATAGTCTTCTTTGGGGCTCCACAGTAATTTGGCTCCCCATGTTAACAGCCTGGTTCCATAAAACTGAAAAGAGAAAACAACTGTAAACCCTCCCTACTCTCAAACAGAATCTCTTGTAAAAAATATATTTTATAAACCACTTTTGATATTTCCTTATCTTTCTATCATCAGCTTGAAGTTAAATTCAGTTGATATAGTAAATGATCAAAAACATGTTAGATTAAGCCTGCCACTGTGTTAGTGCTGTTCAGAACACAAGAGAGTTGCAAAGCTTTTTGGAAATTCAGATTACTTGAACTAGAATTCTTAAAGCTATTCATGACAGAGGGCCTTTAAACTGCCCGCAGTATCATTATGGTTAAAGCTCTTTCGTGTAGTAGGCCTGTAATGTTTTTTTTAATGTGATTTGCTGAGAAGCATTGCAAAACAACATTTAGATTATGAGCAACTTTTCTTGAATTAAAAAAATAATAATTCGTGACTAGATTTGTATGCAAGCCAGAGTGAGAGAGTGAGTGTGAGAAAGAACAACATGACACTACTCCCTATTGAGACAAATGCTTCCAGCCATGGCATTGATTTTAAACCCTTAAATGGTCTATTTTAGCTTAATACTATTATTCATAAAGTAATGATATCGATATGCAGAATTTGAATTTGATTTAAATATCACAAAGGGCTCCATTTAATGATTTAGGTCAAGACAGTTCAGTTCTACAATTAAAGGGTAGCTGTTCATCATATCAGAAGCGGTTTATAACAATAACAGAATCATGTGACCTTTGGGCCTTATCAAACCAATCTTTAAACTCAGATTTTTTTGGGGGGGCCCCAATGGCATTGACCGGTTCATGCAGTCTTCAAAGTAACCAAGCAACCTAAATGTATTTGTAATTTGTCTGTCCAATGACCTTGCTCCCTTTCATGTCATGTGATACCTTGCGTGACGAGCGAACCGTTTAATCAACCTCAAAAGTTATAGGTACTGTAGCTAGCAGCAGCAAGTTTGGCAGCATTATAAAAAATGTAATAGCTTGCATTTATAATGTACAGCAAACCAAAGCACAAGAGCGGCGCTCAAAAGAGAAAGGACAAGAGAGAACAAGGAGATGTAATGGCTAAACTGACGAAATTAGACCCTTTTTTTTGTCATACATCGTCCTCGAAATCTCGATTAATTCTGTAAAGTGAATGTGTGATTAGTTCGCTGTGCCGTTGTCAGGCTGTGGTGGTCTGAGGCCAGGGCAGGCTGTGGTGGTCTGAGGCCAGGGCAGGCTGTGGTGGTCTGAGGCCGGGCAGGCTGTGGTGGTCTGTGGTGGTCTGAGGCCGGGCAGGCTGTGGTGGTCTGAGGCCAGGGCAGGCTGTGGTGGTCTGAGGCCAGGGCAGGCTGTGGTGGTCTGAGGCCAGGGCAGGCTGTGGTGGTCTGTGGTGGTCTGAGGCCAGAGCAGGCTGTGGTGGTCTGTGGTGGTCTGAGGCCAGAGCAGGCTGTGGTGGTCTGAGGCCAGGGCAGGCTGTGGTGGTCTGAGGCCAGGGCAGGCTGTGGTGGTCTGTGGTGGTCTGAGGCCAGGGCAGGCTGTGGTGGTCTGAGGCCAGGGCAGGCTGTGATGGTCTGAGGCCAGGGCAGGCTGTTGTTGATAGCCTACATGTGGCGCTTATGAGTGGTTGTGTGTGTCCGTGCATGTGTGAGCGCATCAGCGGGCACTTATGTTTGGGGCGATGGGGGGGGGGGGGCCCAAAACAATATTTGCACCGGGGCCAATCACAACCTTGTTACGCCACTGGAGAGGCCGGATTAGGTTTGGAGGCAGAATAGTGCGCTGGGAATGAGAAAAGAAGAGCACAGAGGAAACCTTGGCTGGGTTTGTTCCTCACACTCTGTCACATCTTCATTGTTGTATCCTGGAGTTTTGCAACTGACACTCTTGTGTATGCGAGTGGCGTCCAACTGACCTCATTGGACCACCACTCATCTGGACTCTTCTCCTGCTTTCACCCAGGATGCCCAGGGTTCTTTAGGCCTTGCAGAATGACTTTCAAACCCCGGACTGCCCACCTCCCCTGGCACCACCACCTGTTCCTGGTCCTCCCCCAGCTCCTGAAACATTCCTTCTTCCTCTGTTGTGCACATTGAGCTCCAGCGACAAAGCTGATGTCTGTCTCTACAGGACTGAGTGATATGTGTTCCTCTCCAGGTCAACTGTCAACATGCAGTCTCGCGCCGTGGAAATCAAACCAACAGAGGAGTTCTAGGGTCATTGTGGCAAACATAGGTAGACTACTATGTGGAGCATTTTCCAACAACAACAATAAATATAACACAATATACTGTATGCTGTTTTACAAGTATTTGCTGTGCGTTATATAGGCAGATTGAACTTTTTTTTTCTTTCTAGAATTGCATTGCAGTGAATCAAAGAAATTGTGGAACATGAAGGAGGCAAAGGTATAAAGAGGAAATGAGGGACAAATGACTGAATGTGTTAGGTGGGTTAGCTGTGTCGTTGTTTGTCATGACCTTTCTTAAATAGCTGTAGTAGTCAGGGAAAAGGACCTCACAGACCATCTAAATATGGCTGCCCCACCCCCTGTAACTGTCTACTCTCAGAAGATTAGATGATTTTAAGGCAGCTTAAAAGTGTGTTTTTGCTGGTACCTCAGATAGTTTGGATTGTTAGGTTCAAAGTTTATTTATATAGCCCAATACCACACATTTTACATTTGTCTCAGTGGACTTTACAGTTTGTACAGACTATGAATACGACACCCTCTCTCCTTGGACCCTCAGATCGGACAAGGAAAAACTTCCAAAAAAAAAAAAAAGAATCCTTGGGTAGAGCAACAGAAAGGGATCTGTCCCAGGACGGAGTGATGTGCAATAGATGCCGTGTGTAAATTGAAAAGTTAATACATTTGCATGTGTCTATAATAAGAAGATGAATCCAGGAGGATGTCAACAATCCTGTGGGAGCCATCAGAGAAGTAGTATGATGAGAGTCAGGCAGGACCACAGAGACAGGTTCAGCCACGACTCAGGATCCAGGACTCAGGATCCAGGACTCAGGATCCAGGACTCAGGATCCAGGACTCAGGAACCAGGACTCAGGATCAAGGACTCAGGACCACAGCAACAGGCACCACCAGGACTCAGGATCCCGGCGTAGACAGACACCAAAAATACATTTTGGGAATAGCTGGGTTATTCCCAAAATATATACACAGGTACAGACAGAGAGAAGGAAGAAGTAAGGTGTCCCCCGACAGTCCAAGCCTATAGCAGCAATACTAGGGGCTGAATCTAATCAGCCCTAACTATAAGCTTTATCATAAAGGAAGGTCTTAAGCGTACTCTTAAAAACGGATAGGCTGTCTGCCGCCCGAACACAAACTGGAAGCTGATTCCACAAAAGTGGAGCTTGATAAGAAAAGGCTCTGGCTCCCATTGTACTTTTAGAGACTCTAGGAACAACCAACAACCCTGCATTCTTGGAACGCAATGCCCTAGTTGGACAGTAGGGTATAATGAGTTCTTTAAGGTAAGATGGCGCCTGCCCATTAAGGGCTTTGTAGGCGAGAAGAAGAATTTTAAAGGTCCCCTATTATGCAAAATGCATTTTTTTATGTCTTTTATACATAATATGTATCCCCGGTGTGTCAGGAGACTCACCAAGTGTCAGAAAATAAAACCCTCTCTCTTTTGCTCCTTACCCACATCTCTAAAAACGGGGGTTCAACGGAGCTGATCCAGATTTGCTACGATTTAGTACGACATTACTAAAATGTGGGCTGGCTTTACACCCACGGCCCTATCAGAAACGTTGCTGTATCAGAAACAATGCATGACGTGTTTTGGAAGTAATATGGTCTGTGTTTACATTAGCAAGCATCGCTAACAAGTGTAGTGGTCCTTTCATTTGCATTATTTAAAGATCACCTATTAGGCAAAATCCATTTTTTCATGTCTTTTATACATCAACATGTGTCCCCTCTGTGTAAAGAGACTCTCTCTTTACACAGAGGGGACACATGTCCCTTCTACATCAGCATGTGTCCCCTCTGTGTAAAGAGACTCTCTCTTTACACAGAGGGGACACATGTCTTTTATACATCAACATGTGTCCCCTCTGTGTAAAGAGACTCTGAAAGTTTCAGGAACAAAGATTCTCTCTCTTTTTCTCCTGATCCATTTCTATAAAAACCTGTCTGAAAATGAGCTGATCAGATTTTGGCCACTTTATGATGTCATAACGATGTTTTGTCTTGTGTAACCATTAGCCAATCAGCAACCAAGGTAACCCCCCCCCCCCCCCACACACTTTATCACCTGAATCTCCTCCTAGAGCACCATTAAGTTCTTTTTAACCAAATCTCTCTCAGAGGGGCGTGGGGAGGGGCTCCTTATTTTCATCTAAAGTAACAGACAGAGAATCAGCACCTTTGAAACAGGGCTGAAACAGAGGGGATTATGGGATGCTGCAATGATCTGTTTGGTGTTTCAGCCAATCAGAGACATGGTTTGTATATATCCGAGACCTATAATATATTGATGAGAAACAGGATAATAGGGGACCTTTAAGATATAGATATACATGTGTTACAGTACACTGTATATCTAGCGGTGGTTGGATGTGCCATGGGGAGACGGAGATATGGGTATGTTGCGCAAGACCGGTGCAGTTATTGATACCACAGCTGTTGAGAAAGAGCTCACTATCACTAAATATAACCACAGCCAGCCATGCTGAAGTACTGCTACAGCAGATATTTCCTTTGCATTCAAGATGAGTGTGGCTACAACTGCAATTCATCTCAGTAAATATAAAATAAAGATACTGCTTTGTACAAGTTTAAATTATTTGGCTTTGCATATTTTGTTTAAATGAAAAAGAAATTGGATGTATATTTAACTTGACAAGAGTGTTTGCTCTGAAGCAGTGAACTTTGTGAACAATTGAACTCATCCTGGTGCCTCCGACTAAGTCAGTGTACCACAGTCCTACTTAAAGAAAGTAGTTGGAAAATATGATTTCTGGGAATCACTGAGAAAACGGCCCAGGTGTTGCTGTCGTTCTTCAGCATAATATGTATGAGACAGGCAGTAAATGTTCAAAATCAATGTACAGTAAAATGCTGCATACTTGGCTGTATTAATATACATGTATTCATGTTTCAACATATATTACCTGAAGTCGGCAAGATCCTAAATGTTCAAATCTTATACATGGTTACGTTTTTAAGTTGCTATAATGTATCATTGTTTCCTTGTCTATATGTATTTGTGTGTGTGTGTGTGTGTGTGTGTGTTTTTTGTGTCCAGGGTCCTGGGCAGATCGCTCCCCTCTCCATGAAGCAGCTTCTCAGGGTCGACTGCTAGCCCTGCGCACTCTGCTGGCCCAGGCAAAGTCCACACACACACACACACACACACGCACACACACACACACACACGCTAAAACATTCACAAACGTCTTCTTTATAAACCTGTTTGAAGTGTTACATGTTGTAATGCCAAGGATGTTTACTTGAAATTTAGGGAAAAACTAAATATAAAACACAAAATGGCTAAAACACTCTAATGATGCTAACAATGCTCATATCTGAAGTCTTCAGATCATTAAAGAAATGCTGTTGCAGCAGTGCTAAAAAAAAAGGGACAATTAACTGTACATCCAGTCACTGTATAATAAAAAAAACATAATAAAAAAAAGGTTTTTATTATGGTTTCTGATGCATACCAACACAAAGTCAGGTTTGAAGAATGAAACATAAATGGTTGATCTTGTTTCTTGGCTTCCTGATTTGAAGAAGAGCAACAGAGATATTGAATAACATTCTCACAGCTGGATTACCACCACTATGGAGTTCAAATATCTCCTCCCTCCTGTCTTGTATGGTGATCAGATCGCTCTCTGTTTATCATGTGTTTGTAGCTCATTTGACTTCTAACCTTTTCAATAACAATATATTCTTATTTAATCTTTAATTTGTAAGTAGACTATTTAAAATGCTTTTGATTCTGAAAATGTAATTTGTTCTACTGGACACTTTGTATGTATTCATTTATATAATCAGTCTATAATTGTACCTTGAGCCCACTAGCTGAAAACAATAGCATTAAATCCTGAAAACACATTTAAAAGTTCAGCTGCCATCTTAAAACACTTTGGTTTTTTAGGAGTTTTGTGTCACATCTGTAGTACACAATCAGGTTTTCATTTCTGGAGCAGTTCCTAAATACATTTATACAACATGAAGCTTGAACATTTGCCAGCAATCTTTAGAACATGTCCTGAATACATTCAAGTGTCTTGCCTCATGTATTCATCCTTTCTGTCATTGGTGTTCTTTAAGTAGCAGAATAAAATGATGAAGTTTGACAAGACATGTCCAGGAAATATGCCAATAATCCTTTCACTATCATTCACTCAGAATGAATTCAAATCAGATAAACAAGTCAAATAGAAAGACTGATTCATTGTTATCCATAAACACCTTAAATCATTACGCTTTGTGTTGTGATATTTTAGGGATATCACGCCAACATTGTCACCATCGATCATGTGACCCCTCTTCATGAAGCCTGTCTCTCAGGAAATGTAGCCTGTGTCCGAGCATTAATAAATGCTAACGCTAATGTAAGTATTCTTCTTATCACCACCATTGTTATATGTCACCCTGTGTCCATGTATCCCTTAAACGCTGCTATTGTCTCGCTCACTCCTTTGTGTGTGTGTCTAGGTAAATGCTGCTACCATTGATGGTGTCACACCTCTGTACAACTGTTGTGTCTCAGGGAGTGTTGGTTGTATGGAACTACTGCTGCAGAATGGAGCGCACACACAGACATCACACACACACTTCCCCTCTGCTCTGCATGAAGCCTGCAAGAGAGGTAAATACACAGAACACAACCCTTGTGTGCAGTCTGATGTAACAGCTCAGAACCAGCGTCACCTGTAGTCATAGTTTGATCAGTGTGTGTGCCCTGGCATCTATAATGCACAATATCCCAACAAAAACCATCAACAGATTTTGTTGGAATTTTGTCCCAATGACTCATCTCACTTGAGCATGGTGGAAATGTTTCCAAGTAAAACAGATCAGCTTCGCAACAAGGGGCGACTCCCCTTGTTGTAGTCTGATTGTATAAAAGTCTATACCTTCTTTCTTTATCTTCCTGATGCATTTAAGATCTCAAACCCAGAGCCAAATATCTTTCAAAACAGCATGATTCATGATTCATTCGTTAATTTAGTCATATATGGCCCAGTTAGAGTATAATAGATAAAGCAGGGTAGGCCTATGCTTTAAGCGGCACTGGTGATTGACAGGTCACTTTTAATGTTTTTTACATGTTTTATGAAAGTTAATTGTACATTTTAATATCTCGTAAAATTGTCGTTAAGCGTTCAGTCGTACTTTGCTCCACCGTCTCTGTCACTTCTGGTTCCAAGCAAAACCAGATGGCAAACTTGAGGTTACAAAACTGCAGTCCACAGCAGGGCCTCGCACGGCTTAGTACGGTATAGTTAGGCCTTGGTAGGACTGGCTCACTTTATGCTGCGTTTCCATTACAGTTTAGTAGCTGGGGCAGTAACTATAGTAACGCAGTGTAGGCGGAGCCGTGACGTCATCTTCAATGCGAACCACAGAAAACCAACATCAGCCGTTAGCTGTTAGCCCTCAGAGCTCACAGCTCCTCATATCTGTTCAGAAACTAGACAAAAGTTAAACAAGTACAAACCACAGACTGTCTGTGTCATGGCGAATACAGTCGCTGCTTTATTTATGTCTGTAGGCCGTTGTTGTGAGTGTGGACGGTCGGAGCATATACTGCGTTAGCTTAGCCGATCTCCATTTAGACAACACGCATTTTAAAAGGTTTTTCGCCTGCCGTCTGTCTGCAGACTTGTCAAAGCATTAATTCATGGTTTTTACTAACCGGTATCAGTATGTTGTTACTTCGGCATCATTTTGAAACGTGTATTACAATTAAATCACGGTCAAATATGTTCATCTTGTTGTAGTTGTAGCCCCCTTGCCAGCGATTCTCTCACTAGTTTAGCATACTCAGCCCGGTTGTTGGCCCGGAAAGAACCTGGATTTTGGAGAGCCAGAAAAACTGTGAAACAGTACCCGTTAGCCGGAACTACCCCTAGTGGAAACGCAACCAAAAACGGGCCGGGTTTGGCACGGCACGCTTAAACCGCGCTCCGCGCTGTAGTGGAAATGCGCCATTATGTCACGGGCACACTTTTTCTAACCCTTACTTCTGATGTAAGATATATATATATATATATATATATGTATATATACTTCTTATATAACTACACATGACCTAGTGAAACCTGGAGAGTGCAAGGATATTGCTAAATAAAATAAACTGTGTGTGTGTGTGTGTGTGTGTGTGTGTGTGTGTGTGTGTGTGTGTGTGTGTGTGTACGTGTGTACGTGTGTATGCAGGTAACACCACGTGTGTAGAGTCCCTGCTGTCTCACGGAGCAGATCCAGACTACGAGAGGTCCCACCTGGGCTCTCCTCTCTACATCAGCTGTCTGCATGGACACACAGCCTGCTCAAAGGTTCTGCTGCAGAGCGGTGGGTCAACATTCTGCCTTTTCATTTCAAATAATCTATGCTGCATCATTGTGATTCATATGAATGAAAATGCATTGCACTTTACTAGCCACAAACAAAGAAATGTTAGGATATAATGGATGCATCAATATAGCATTCACTTTAAGTTACATCTGCTATGAGTTCTTACTACAGATGGTTATTTGGGTGAAGGAGAGTATGTGGTCATATTGTATTATAAGCCCATCAGCCAACCACTAGTTTATAACTAGGCAAGAGCATTCATAAGACATGTATCATTGATTATAATTCATATAAATGTTTTTTCAGGACTATTAATATAGTGCAGCATAAAGCATTATGTGTTTTTGTGAGTGTAGTCATTAAGCATTATAAATGCATTATAATTCACTGTGAATGTTCATATAGTCAATTTATTGTCAATCTTCTGTGTGTGAGATACAGACAGGGAGATGTAAATGGTGTTTCTCACAATCCAGAGAACTAAAAATAAACTTTTAATTATAATGAATGAACTTTAGATGTGGCTTTCATAGAAACGGTTACCATGTGCTTTTAATTCCGGGCCAAAAATCCATCCAATAATATATCTCTGATAATAGTTGTTCCACATTACCTCAGAGATTCCTCTCGGTCTGCAGTTCAGAACAACTTTGGATTGTAAGCCGTTAAAACTGAGCAATGCTTAAAGGTGAACCCTTGCCACAGGTTAAGGCCTTAGTATTGACATTTTCTTTTCCCTTTAGGAGGTGGCTTGGTTAAGGGATTTTCAGTACGTAATGTTTAACAAAAAATGCAATCAAGAACAGAAACATTCTTTCTTCGTTCTAGTTTTATTGTTTTATGTCTTATATTAATAATAATACATTTTATTTATATATAGGCGCCTTTCAAGGCTATCAAGGTTGCTGTACAAGATACAAAAAAAATATCAAAAACAAAACAAAATATTATATATATTTATGTTGCCTTGTTGGTGGAGCCTGGGACTTAAGATTTTCATTGTATAACTACACGGTAGCTACTGTGCATATGACAAGTCTTTGTACTTGAACTTTGAACTAAATGTAATATGCAAAATCTCAACTCCCCTTGTCTATGTCTTCTCTAGGAGCCAATGTTAATGTAGGCCAAGAAGGGGACAGTCCTCTGCATGCCGCTGTCAGACAGGACTCTGCAGATCAGGTGTCCCTGTTACTGGACTATGGAGCTGATGTGAACATCAGAGACAGTAACCATCAGCGGCCTGTGGAGATAGCGCCTACTGCTGGAAAAACACAACAACTGCTGCTGACATTTGAAGGTATTGCAACATCTTCTACTGCAGTGATTCTCAATGCATATGCATTGTATCACTCAGAATCAAACAGAGCTTTATCACAACAGTAATAGGTAATCACTCTCTCTCTCTAGTTGCTCCGAGGAGTCTCTGCCAGTTGTGTCGTCTTCAGATCAGGAACCTGATTGGACGATCCAGACTGAAGCTGCTCCCCCTCCTTCCTCTCCCTCCCCTGCTGACTCACTATCTGGAGTATACATAGGATGATGGGCACGCATGCGTCATGACAGCGAGGATCAACCACAATTCAAATTGTCTTTATTTATCACTTCAAATTCCAAGGTGGCAGCCAACCCCCTTATTAACCACATTTTATCTCAACTCATAACAATGTTTTGAACTTTATGGTCTTTACATAAAAAATCACTGGAAAATCTATCTACTGTATGCTGTGCTTATTAGGTGCCTCGCCTTTGTGTTGTCATAACTGGCATATATATGTTTATTTTAAATGTTTATTCAATAGGACTTGAATATTCCCTTTGACAGATGATATTCTAACCGATACTGACAAGCTGATCCAGACTACAACTATGTTGGTTAAGACCAATATAATATCGGAAATATTGGAACTTGTTTTTCCATTGGCTAGTGCTGGCCTTCAGGTGTCTATATGTAAATGTGAATATGAATAAATGATGTCATGTCTGACATGACTTCACTGACCTTTCCAGCACTCTTCAGCATTGAGGAGGCTCACACTAGTCTGTCAGTTGACAGATTAGTCCTGCTGAGTCTACTGAGAGGCCTGGCTGTGTATTTCTGGAGCCTTTCGTCCAAGGATTGGCAACATGCTAAATAACCTCTGAGACACACCATGATCCAACTCTCTTCATGCCATCTCCAGATTGTGTTAAAATTGGCAAGAACATGTAGACTACACTCTACATTGCTTTATAAACATTTGGGTCAATATCACTATAAAGTAACTTCGGTGTCCCCATCAGAATCACTCAGTTATCATGAAAATGTAGCAGAATAATGAAACTGAGGTCTTATTATAAAAGGCCAAACATTTACACACATATCAGTACAATGATAAGTCTCTTGAAATGTGTTTCCTTCATTTTATACCTTATTTTTTCATTGGATGTACGTGATTTTGGCATGTCCCACACACTATTCTGCTAACTACAGTGTGTGTAATAAGTGGTTAAATGATACTACATTTAAAAAAAAATGATATGGTTGTATTGTCCACAACGAGTTATTTGATAAAACGAGTCATTTTGATCATGTATATTCTATTTTCATAATAATATTGAACATTTTTCATGTGTCACTGACATTTGCTGTCCACCCTGTCATTAAGGGGTAACTGCCCCATAAAAAACCCTCTGATGTTTTCAGTGACATTACTACCACCATTTTGTCTTTCCTCAATGGAGGCTGAGACATTGGCTAGTCGCAAAGTAAGTTTTTTAACTTGTATTTCGAAATTGTAATCATATTCTGTGTGTAGTTGGATGTTGTCAAGCTTAACATGTCCACTCTGTCATAGTGAAATGTCAATTAATATAAAAACCTTTCAGAAATTCGAAATATATTTGTTAAACAGTACACAGTCACCTTGCTAACTGAATCATGTTGCTAACTGAAGGTCCACCATGTGCTCATTAAATGCTAATATTAGCCAAAAATGTCCACCCTGTCATTGTCCACCCTGTCAGCAAGCCTTCCATAAATAATATAAAATGTACATTTTCAGAAAGCTGTAGTCCCTTTCTCAACAATATATTTCAGTTAATGGAAAAAGTATTTGGATAATAATGAAATTATGGCAAACTATTTGTACCATGTCCACCCTGTCATGGGAAGGCTTGCTGACAGGGTGTACATGGGATAAATAGTTTGCCATAATTTCATTATTATCCAAATACTTTTTCCATTAACTGAAATATATTGTTGAGAAAGGGACTATAGCTTTCTGAAAATGTACATTTTATAATCACTATGTAATTACAATGTATTTGCTCTCTGAAGTTTGTCCATGACAGGGTGGATACATTTTGCTGTTTGCATGTACTTGCAGTTAATTTATAAAAAAAGTGTGGGAGCTTGACCAACATCCATTTCTAACAGCATAACGTATACTTAATACATATGAAGTTTAATGGAAAATCTCAGATTTTTTTTTGGAAATGGGGAATTCTCAAATGCACCGTAGCCTATGGTGATATTGCCTCATTTGCATCATTCTCATTATATGTCAAATTGCCATATCCTGCGTTCCCCTATCTTCCCTCCATGGTAATCATTACATCTCTAAATGTTTAACACTACCACAGCATGACGTGCGTTGCGGTTGCAACAATGAGCCTCAGCCCGCAGTTGGTGACCCGGACCTGTAGTTTGATAAACCTGAAAGACCTCTTGTTTTTTTTTCCACACCCAGTCAGCTGTAATATCTGAGAGTGTATGGGCGAGACAAACGTCGGGGACAACATATGAATATCTTACATTCGGAAGTTAAGAAATATACTGAACATATTACAGAATAATTGATATATCACGAAACAAATTTGCTAACGTTATTTATTGCTGCCACAGGCGGGTGGGCAGAAGTGAGCTGCGGTGGGCTGATCGCAGGAGCCGTGTCAGCAGCAGAGAAGTGTCAGGAAGGAGACAGGGATTACACCAGAAGAGGAAGGAGTCAGCCTGGAGGAATGCAACATATTATTTAGCTGAAAGTCACGGCATGTCGTCGAGGTAATGCCAGCCGTGTTCAAACTTACAACCTAAGCAGAGAACTAAAGCTAGTCGATAGCTGCCAGCCGGTTAGCCCCTGCTAGCAGCAGCATCTAATCTAGTTTAGCTGTTTCTCCAACATGAGGCTGAAAGTAGGCTTTATTCTGCGGAGTCTGCTTGTTGTTGGGACCTTCCTTGGTTTGGTGGTGCTCTGGTCTTCCATGTCGCCGAAAAGCAACGATGAAAACCCTTTTGGAAAACGGGTGAGTTGACAACAGCAAGCCAGTTAACCTTAAGTGTACACTCAGTGCTAGCATTGCTCCAACCCAAAGCTTCAATGAAAAGTGACCATGCAGAGTCTTGTAAAGGATGACGAATGACAGTGACAGAGGGCATATATAGCAGATTGTGTGTTTGTAACAGCATGTAGAACACGCTTTCATTCAGATGTTAGGCTAGCTACTAACTTACACTGGTTGCCATGGAGATATGTTCTTGCTAGCTAATAACCAAAGCCGTCTCAATATGTATGTGTGTAGTAAATGTTAATAACATCACAGCTCTATCCTCCCTCGTTTAATTCCAACTGCTCTAATCACATGGTCATATTAACACTACTTTCCTAAATGAACCACGTTCATTCCAGGATCCATATCCGCATATGTCACCATGAATGTGTCGCTAAGGCGGAACTGTTCTTCAAAGTTAGAGTAATGGGTTTATATCGTTCTTATTATACATCCATGGTTCATATGCCTCTTGCAAAAGCTGTTCGGAATATGTTTTAATGAGGCACAAGCCAATGCCACTACTGTACGTGATATAACTGTCTCACGAGATAAATTAGATTATGTTGGCTCTTTTATTTATGACTATAACACGAAATGGCGTGAGACTAATGTTAGCATGATGAGGTTATCAAGACCATACCTTAAGACGTGAGTGCAGATAGCCTAATTGACACAATCTATAGCCTGTATAGGACATCTCGGTATCTAACTTCGCTAAAATCTTACATTATCCTAGTGATTTAGTGACAAATCCTTCAGGTCACAGGGGTTCTCAAAGTTGACCCATATTGGACGACATATAAAGACACAGATAATACAATTAAAAAATAAACATAGCAGTCTGTTTTTGGCAATCATTTGAAAGCTAACAAAACCGTTAATCCACAATTGGAAAACAAAACTTGTTTGTTTTTTTTCTTTCTTTCTGACAAAATGCCCAGTAAAGATCATGTTCTGGGCTGTATATAGTTAACGGTGATGGGATCTTTGGAGTTTTAAAGTAATAAAAGAGTGGGTGGTTTCTGTCAGTATTGTATGTGAGTAATACATTAGGCCATGCAGTATGCAACGATCTCATAAGTTGTGATAATGAATCCCATGGTCAGGAAGAATTGTTACTTTTATATAAAACTCTTTGCAAGGCGGCAGTATTTCGATGTCTCTACCCAATCAATCTACTCTTCTGGAGACACATGAATGGGTGAACAAACAAGCTGCCTCTTCTTCTCCACATGACACATACTGTAATTATGAATACCTTTTGTTAAGCACATGAGCAGATAGTCTTGTGTATATCTCTTTCTCGTTCTCAACATTAAGTTTACTCAATGGTACTGATGATCAATGTTCTATTTTTGTGTGGGGACCTTTTTTTCTATATTGATATTAGCTTCCTCAACCATGTCTACAGTTACAGGCCATGCAGAAAGTCACAAGTCCTTGCCACTAAAGAAGAATTAGGATTGTTGTGGGATTTAGCCCACAAAGACTAAATAGTTATTATTATTTATTACAAGCCATATTTTGACTGATCATAACTTTATTATTAACAGTCAGTACGTAGACCTTCTTTATTATATTTTATTTATCTATTTATGTAGAGATTGCACCCTCACCGTCTGGGCAATCCATTCCATTTTTACTGTGTTTTGTCTTGAATTATGCTTATAATGAAAAGGTTATACTTTTCAAACACTGAACAGGACTCGACTCTAAAAAAATTAGGCTACAAGAATTATGTTCACAATTTTCATTATACAGTTTTTGGAACCTGCAAATTGATTTCATACAGGTATTTAAATAATATGGTCAGCTGTGTCATGTAACTAACTACATTACTATGTGAGTATTCTACTTATTTCAAGTAATTACCTTATAAACCTTAGCCCAACAGACATTTTTACTGAATAGATCAAAATTGGAGAAAGATTTGTTGTTCACAATTTAGCATTACAAGCGATATGGAGGTCTTCCCCATGACGTGTAAAGTGTTAGTTTGCTGATCAAATAATCACAAGTCAAGTTGGAAGAGGGAGAGGTGGATGCGCTTACAGCAAATGAAGCTTGTTTTTTGCCCTGTCCACCTTTCCTTCCCTAAGATCTGCAACAGCAGTTCTGTCCCTCTTGATGCTGCTTTATGAATCAATTAAAGATTTCATAAAGGCATTTTCGGTCTTTATGAATCTGCGATGGTATGCCACTAAATGGCCTCATGAAGATAAGACACTTCCGATGTGTAGAGAAGCAACAAAACATTTGTTTACATTTTTTGGATTATTACTTAAAGGTGGGGTATGTAATTTATTTCAGAAAGACTTTTTGTTATATTCCATGGAATGCTCTTAACATCCCGATAGCAATGAATACATTAAATGCTTTGAGAATAAATCCATAAAAAACGTCATCTGTGGAAGCCGTAGTACTGTAAAAAGCACGACCAATCATCTGAGCCGGCCCGGCTAAAATAACTGGATGGCCGACCTGCCTGTCAGCCTTCCATCTGTGCACAAACTTATCTCGTGCCCTCATTGGTCATGTGCGCGTCCGTGTGTTGGAGGAGGGGCTCTGTAAGGAAGTGGCAGATTTTTTCCGGTTGTGTATTTTCAAATTCTAGCGCACTCGAGCTGGTTTCTCCAAAATTACCTACCCCACCTTTAAGCTGTCCATGATTGGTGGACTTTCCTTGGTCAATTTCAGTTCAATCAATAGGTGCCTTTGTTATGTTAATGTGTCATTGTAAATCACCAAATTCAAATATGACCAAGAGTAAAAGCACTACTGCAGACCAGTGGAATAGTGTAAAACCATTGGCAGGAGTGTGCAATGCGTCAGCTGTCGGCTTGGGTATGTGCATTAAAACAAACAAATGGGGAGCCACTCCTACTGTGTGTGTATGAATTGCTCCAGGGTTCGAGTTATAATCTGAGTTTTATGGGGGTCTTTAAAACTAACGCGCGCATGCACACACACACACACACACACACACACACACACACACAGCAACAGCAGCCCTCTACTTGCTACAAACTTAAATATGAAAAGGTTCAACTACACATAACACATCATCTCGGCTTACAGGCATTAATTGCGCACCTTGGAGGTGCAGTGCAGGCATATTGTCATTCAAGAGAGAATACGATGTGTAGTTCTTTTGGAAAACATGTTTTTCTTTTAGCCTATTTACCTCGTTAACGTAAATAATACTCATTACATTGACACATGCATTATTTGTGATTAAAATAATGGTTGTTGGTAATGTATTAGCAACCCCCACAGATGTATGATTTCACTGCTTTCATAGGAGCTCAGACGCCTCCTTATGGGAGCTCAGCTCCCATTGGCTCCCACATAACTCCAACCCTGAATTGCTCCAATAGTGCTACTAGTGGTCAACAGTTTCCCAGGGTTTCCTTTTCCTAAACATTTTGCTGTTTAAGGTTGTCTAAATGTCTTTAACATACAGTACATGTGGAAGCTTTAAAAGTTAAACCAAATAGTGAATAAAACCCACAGAGAAATATGTAGCCTGCGTTCACCCCCCTCTGTTAGTGATTACTTGTGACAGGCTCTAAATATTCTTCCCAAATGATACACGGAGCTGTTATATGCTGAGCCAAATGTGTTGCATCATGCTCCCATTATGTTGGTCCATAGCCATAATTAATCATGTTGTTCTACTTTTTTGAATTCATTTCTTTATGGCTGCATGTTCAACCACTGTATTCTTCTCTGTTGTTTCCCTCCATACAGGATGACAGTGTGCGGCCCAAGGGAGACCTAGCGGATCAGTTTAAGCCTGTGGTGCCCTGGCCTCATGTTGAAGGGATGGAGGTCGACCTCAACTCCATCAGACTCAAAAATGGTGAGAACAAGTTCCATTACAAATAAAAAAACCCAGCTCCTACATTCAAGAGAATAAGAATCTGATTTTTAACTTAATTTCATCAAATTAATGTAACCCAATGGAACGTTTTTATTTCAGAAAGAAAAATACAAAATCCCCAAATATTTCCCATGCCCATGTTGATGTTTTGAAATTCAAAACGTTTAATCCTTTGTTAGGAGGAAATTGGTGCTACTAGATACTATACAAATGTTCAACTTTTAAAACATTTGCTGTTTTTAACTGATAAAACAACGCAGACATGTATTTACCAGCCAAAGCCCTAGTAGCTGATAATAAAGCAAACCAAGTCAACAAAGGGATTTGGTTCAAAGAAATATCTGTAATGTGGTACCAAATCACCTGGGGCCTCATTTATAAAGCCTTGCGTAGGATTGACGTGGGAAGGTTGCTTACGTAGGACAAAGCAAATAAATACGCACAGACATTTTCCGATTCATAAAAGACTGCGTACCGGCGCAGGACTTGCGTACGGCACATCCTACGCCGGTTTCCCTTTATAAATCACAATCAACTCGAAATGCGGCGCAGCTTTTGCGGGCTTCACGTAACGCCCATATTTGCCTATAAATAGTCAAAGAAACGCCCATTCATTCATTCATTCTGACTGACTGCATGAAGAAGATCGCAGGAAATGACGACAGAACAGCTAAAAAAGACATCTCACACCGTGTCAGATTTTGGTTCTTTTGGGGAGGTGGAGATAAATCATATTGTTTGGTGGATGCAGTTTGAACCAGAGTAGCAGCATGGAGGTCGGATCGTGACCAAAATAAATAAGTGGTCCGAAAAAGGTTAATGACAAAAAAAATACACATAGCCTTCCTCAGGCAGTGTGTTTGTGCCGGGGACAGGAGACCCCCCTTGATGAGAAACTAAGAAATGATCGGGGAATCCCTCCGGAGTGGAGTCATGACGACTGGATCTGAATTATTTGTTTGTATTTGGTGGTTTGTGTTCCAGCTGTCGATCAGCTACTATATATCCATAATCCACCAGTTAAAGGAAATACAACTCATGTGTTGTGTTATATCAGCTGTACAATTGACCACATGTGGTGTTCTTAGTTTCCATACCTCCTGTGTTTTACGAGCGACTTATCAAGTAGGCGGCAAACGGCATAAAACATGATTAAACATGATAGTATATAAAACCATGCTCGTATCTATACAACCTATAGAAAAGCAAAACGGCGTCAGTTTAAAGTAATTCTGTCCTTTTGTTTACCGCATCATTTATGAGAATACATTTCTTAACAAGAGAACATCATCGAGCGGTGATCAATAACATTTCCGTATTTATTTATTTCTCCAAGTTATGTTTTGGTGTGCACTGAGGAGTCTCAAACAGGCGTTTGTTAAATCATTTTAAGATTGGCTTTTATACATTTTGCAAATGAATTCTTCATATATGATAAATGAGAGGTAACATTCTATTTATGGTATTATTTCCACATATTTCTCTCCATTCTTCCTTCTGCCAACGGTGTCGCAGTTTCTCGTCTCTCCCGTTTTTGTGCTTAGTGCGTACGCATGGGTCAGAGTTTGCGTGGAGGACCGCACATTTTCCCGTCAAGTTTGTTTTTTATAAATCGCAAACATTGCGTAGAAACTGGCGTACGCCATCTTGGAAGACAAGTCTTTATGAGCCTGCAGAAACCATGTACTCAAATCTCAGTGGTATATCTCACTGTGGATACAACACAATGTGTTATGTAGCATTCCCTCTGAAAAAGAGGGCAATTACATGAGGTACAGTTTTATGTTGTGGTATTGAGTAATCTCTTGGTTTCTGGATGCCGTCTCCAGAAGGGGCCAACCATGTCCAGGAAGCTGAGCAGCAGCCCAACCAGAAGCAGGTGATCCAGCAGCAGTATGTGACATTCAAACCCCACACACAAACCTACACCAGCCCTGTCCTGAAGAAAGGTATCCTGGGAAACTTTGAGCCCAAAGAACCTGAGCCTCCGGGGGTCCCTGGCGGTCCTGGAGAGGAAGCCAAGCCTTTTGTCCTGGGTCCAGAGTACAAAGACGCCATCCAGACTTCCATCAAAGAGTTTGGCTTCAACATGGTAGCTAGTGACATGATCTCACTGGACCGAACCATCAGTGATATACGCCATGAAGAGTGAGTTCAGCTGTTCATACTGACTACAGTCTGCCACTGTGTTTGTTCAAACTGTAATTAGCCCTGGATTACAATAACAGCACAAATTCACCAATATGCAATCTAATCCTAATATGGATTGTTTTTACTAATGGACCACTACACTTCCACACATCCACTGTCTGTTTAATTGTATCTCCAAAGTCATGTAATACATACAAAATTGCCCAAAAATTCCAAGTTTTAACAATGAAATGAAAGCAAACATTATGCATTATCTACAAGGGCACTCCAATAGCACATAACTCAAGGCCACATGCCTTATACTGCTGATAACATTCTCCAGACCCACAGCATTACGCTTCCATAAAGGCTTTTTCAGACCTGCTACAAAATGTAATGGGTTCTTCCTTGGCCCCAGCTACACCCTTCAACTAACACACACACACACACACACACACACACACACACACCACACACACACACACACACACATTTCAGAAGCTCTAACAAAAGCTGAAACTGATGTTTTTTTTTGGCAACAAGCTATTGTCTTTAAGGTCACATCCAGCTGCTAACACAGAAGATGTATTCACGTCCAGCTTCAAATGACAATAACTAAAACAGTAACCCGACAAACCCACATCCTAAACTTTGAGGAAATTGAACTACGACTGCATAGTTCCTGGTGTGAGTCTCAGTGAGAGGCTGCCTGAATGCTGTCTCCATAGATAAAGCACACTTAGCAATACTATCCATTTTTTTTTAAACAATGTTTTTATCAACATTTTATACAATAAAACACATGTATACAGTTCCAAACATACAGAAGTGCACTGTATGTACAACATGAAGTTGAATTAGAAAATGTGTAACATAAGTGTAGCTGACCTGCCCTCTGCACTCTGTCCCACCTCTGCAGGTGTAAGTACTGGCATTATGATGACAGACTGATGACCTCCAGTGTGGTGATAGTCTTCCATAATGAAGGCTGGTCTACACTGATGAGAACCATCCACAGTGTCATCAAGCGGACTCCCAGTAGATACCTGGCTGAGATAGTCATGATAGATGACTTCAGCAACAAAGGTGCGTTTGCTTTCCTCACTTACAGTATAATGATTGGGGGTGGGGGGGGGTCACAATATGATTATATCTTGAACAATTCAGCATCAACCACAGAAAGGAGGAGCCCTCCCTTAGCACCTATGTGAAGCTAAATAGCCGACTACTAACCTCTGTCACCATGGTGAAGTCACATTGTTTGGCAAGGGAATTAACAGTGTGTTCTTGGCCCACGGAGCAAAGCAACATATGATTCCCTCTGAGCCCAGGGCTCCACATCAATGCCCAGTGGAATGTCTCAGTGCACAATAAATGTCATCCTCATAAGTGTGTGTGTGTGTGTGTGTGTGTGTGTGTGTGTGTGTGTGTGTGTGTGTGTGTGTGTGTGTGTGTGTGTGTGTGTGTGTGTGTGTGTGTGTGTGTGTGTGTGTGTGTGTGTGTGTGTGTGTGTGTGTGTGTGTGTGTGTGTGTGTGTGTGTGTGTGTGTGTGTGTGTGTGTGTGTGTGTGTGTGTGTGTGTGTGTGTGTGTAGAGCATCTGAAGGAGCGTTTGGTTGATTACATCAAGCAGTGGAACGGTCTTGTAAAACTCTTCAGGAATGAGAAGAGAGAAGGACTGATCCAGGCCAGGAGTATAGGAGCACTGAAGGCCACTAAAGGACAGGTATGGTATGAAACCTAACTTATACCAAGTCTGAAACACAGTTGGTAGCATTGATCAGACTGACAACATGAAATTCTTTTTAAACACAAAGGAAAACAGACATGTTGTGTTCCAGGTGCTGATCTACCTGGATGCTCATTGTGAGGTTGGAGTCAACTGGTATGCTCCACTGGTTGCTCCTATTTCAAAAGACAGGTAACACACACACACACACACACACACACACACACACACACACACACACACACACACACACACACACACAACTGTTGATCTGGCTGTTATCCAATAGAGTTTACAAACTGCTTTATTACTTATTGCAGTCCGTTATTTTAATCATATTTATTTTCAGCACATGTCTTTTTATTTATTTAAACATTTACACATCTGGTCCTTTTTTTTGTTAGGCAGTAGGGTACGGTTCATACAGAAAACATTGTGGTACATTTTATGCGAGAATTTATTTGACAAAGATCATCAGTAAGCTACTCTTGGTGCATGCAAAAAGAAACTTTTACTCATAACATCATAAGTGTTGGTGTCCAGTTGAATCTTGATATCTGTAATCAAATATAACCTTCTTTCAACCTCATTATATCCCTTGAGGGCAATTGGCCTTACTAGCGAGGCGTATTATTAGGAATGGATAGACATACAGTAAAGTAACGGGGAGTGGAAGTGGGCTAGAAGTCCATTTGTGCTCTTTCCTTTATTCCTATCTAAAGGGTTGTCCTGCAGCACATTCAGAGTCATCATTATACATTTTCAGTCCTGACCAAGTGATAGAGATTTATGGATTGCTATTATTTCACAGATGTTTTTGAGATTGTGTATATTCTTATGTATGTATTAAATAGCTTCTGCTCTCAGCTGATGCTGCAGTATTCTGTTTCATGCAGAGTATAGTTATGCATAAGAAGGGTCTAGCCACAGGGCTACAAAGCATGGCTTCACTTTTTAATATCAGCACTAGGGTTGCAAAATTCCGGGAATTTTCAAAGATGGAAACTTTCCATGGGAATTAACGGGAAATAACGGGAATAAACAGGAATTTATGGGAATAAACTGGGAATTTTCTAAGTTGAGTGTTGGCTCTTCATAGGGAACTTACATATAGTTGGGGAAAGTATATTTTAGCATAATCTTGACTAAAACAAACAGATGCCATTCAAGTACACTTGAATATCCATGCCATTCCTCAATCACATGCACATAGCACATTGCTTACTGCATGGCTATTGAGACCACACCCCCTACAGGCACTGTGCATTCCTCCATCACATGCACACATGATTTCTAGAAGACTGGATCACAGTTTTGAGCCCAAAGCACAAGACAAATGAAGCCACACATTTGAGCCTGTGGACTACACAAAGTGAAGTAAGTTTTGATGATATTATGGGGTAATATATTTAGTTAATGTTTAAATTGCAAATATCACATACAAATGTATTCATCTAGTACAGTGTTTCTCAAACTTTTTCATACCAAGGACCACTTAACCAATAAAAAAACACTCGCGGACCACCTAACTCCCCAAATATCCAAAAACACATCGTTCTAGAACAGATTACAAATCGCCTGAAAATTGTACAAACAAGTGGCAACATGTGTGACGAAGGTGGTGCGCTGGGCTATATCATGCAATCGAAAGTGAAACTTAAAGTGGACCTATCATGCTATATTTGAATAATATATTGTAGGGCCATACCTATATAAAACATGTCTGTGAAGTTTTTTTTTCAAAATACCAAACAGATCATGCATTTTAGCCATGCCTCATTTCGCTCTATTTGCTCTTTCCAGCCCTGTTTTTGCAAGGGCTGATTCTGAGAAGTCTTCTTCGCTGCTTTTGTGGCAGACTACAGCGCCACTTACAGGCCTGGCATATGTACTACAGCGTCTCCAGCGCTTTCGAGCGGCAATGGCCGTGGTGTCTCCTCCTGATAGGTGGAGAGTTGCCCATATAGGCGGAGCTTCCCGTTTCTGACGTCAGAACAATTTCAAATCTGTATCAGTCTGTATCAGATCTGTTGCAGCCCCGTTTTTAGAGATTTGGGTACGGAGGAAAAGAGAGAGGGTTGTGTTTTCTGACACTTGGTGAGTTCCCTGACACACCGGGGACACATATTCATGTATAAAAGACGTACAAAGTGCATTTAGCATGATAGGTCCCCTTTAAGCTCGCTCCATTGCGGAGATATTCCCGCGAGAGTGCGGAAAACTTAAATTTATTTATTTATTTCAAATATGGAATATTTCCAAAATTCCCCAGCTTAACTTCCCATGGAAATTTACCGGAAATTTACCGGGACTTTTCCGCCCCTTTGCAACCCTAATCAGCACTACAGCGTTGAGCATTGTATCTGCTGAAACCAATTCTGCAGGTTGTATGTACTGTATATGCATCCTGCTCATTTTAGGGGAGTTTCTGTGATCTATGATGTGCACCTGAATTCATGCATTTGTCTTCGACATTAAGTTTCCCCATGTGTGAGTCCAGCCTGAAGCGCTGCTTCTGCACGCAGAACAGAAACACTGTGCTGCCAGGTTTTGTAATGACACAGACAACATTCTCAGCTGTAGAACTCATTATGGGCATTGAAAGCATCATCCCAGCCTAATACAGACACTGGGTATTGTGGATTAATATCAGATACTTTAAATAATATTTGTTCTTGATTTTTTTATCTATCATGGGCATATATCATTATGCAGAGCCACTGCACAACACGGCACTAATCACAGCAAGTGTTGACTTCCGCACAGGGCCGGCTCTAGACAATTTTCTGCCCTAGGCGAGATTTTAGCAGGCGCCCCAGCCAGAGAATCGTACACTAGAAAAGATAAAGATCAATAGAGTATCCAAGGAATACACAATATAATGGGGGATGGATGTCACGTCCTCTAGGGGGGTCCGGGGGTAAGATTTTTTTAACATTTTAAAGTAAAATGCTTCAATCTGGTGCACTTTGAGCAGAATTACTAGAGACCTGATCTAGGGGGTACAACTCTAAAACACCCATATGAAAAAGATCGGTTTACATTTTAATAATCAAATAAGTATGTGAACATAACCAATAACCTACCATAGCAATAACAAATAAATGTAACTTATTTTATTTTTGATGTTCATTCATATCTTATTTTACCTAGTTAACATTTATTTATTTATGCATATTTTTTAATCTCTCCAGTTTAAAACGATATGTCTGGTTTACTGTCCTATAGTATACATTGAAATGATTTCAAACCTGTTTATCCCAATAATGATAAAGGAGTGCCTTGGAAATACGTGTTTACATAAATTGTGATCAAACCGTTTGAGACCCACTAAAGTGAACTATCTAAACACTCAAGAGTCCTTTACCTCACTGAGCTGTAGTTATCAGCCTCTCAGTCTGACAGGAGAGGACTCTCCTCCACTCTCAGAGAGTCCTTTACCTCACTGAGCTGTAGTTATCAGCCTCTCAGTCTGACAGGAGAGACTCTCCTCCACCTCTCAGAGAGTCCTTTACCTCACTGAGCTGTAGTTATCAGCCTCTCAGTCTGACAGGAGAGGACTCTCCTCCACCTCTCAGAGAGTCCTTTACCTCACTGAGCTGTAGTTATCAGCCTCTCAGTCTGACAGGAGAGGACTCTCCTCCACCTCTCAGAGAGTCTTTACCTCACTGAGCTGTAGTTATCAGCCTCTCAGTCTGACAGGAGAGGACTCTCCTCCACCTCTCAGAGAGTCCTTTACCTCACTGAGCTGTAGTTATCAGCCTCTCAGTCTGACAGGAGAGGACTCTCCTCCACATTATTGTAGAAACCTCTTTTTCTTATATCCATTAGAGCAGCTAGCACCAGATTCTAATAACAATAGCGCCGGTACCGGCGCGCCCTCCCTCGCTCCCTCCCACGCTCACTCGCATTTTGGCTGTGAGCTGCGGGCGCCAGATAAGCCAACCTCCCCCATTTTCATCACTTACAGCGCCCATCGTACAGGGCAAATGAAAAGTGTAACCGGGGTGAAAAGGGTGTTACATTTACTTAATTATGAATATTGTTACATCAAGGCCGAAAATTAGGATGAGCACCAACGGTCAAAAATGTTTTTCTACCAGCGCAGCGCCTCCCCAGATCTCGCGCCCTAGGTGAACATCTATAACGCCAATGCTATGGGCCTGCCCTGCTCCGCTTACTATACTGTGTGTGTGTGTGTTGTGTGTGTGTGTGTGTGTGTGTGTGTATGTGTGTGTGTGTGTGCGTGCGTGCGTTCGTGCGTGCGTGCAGGACAGTATGCACAGTACCACTGATAGACTATATAGATGGTAATGAGTACACTATGGAGCCACAGCAGGGTGGAGATGAGGACGGCCTGGCTAGAGGAGCCTGGGATTGGAGCCTGCTCTGGAAGAGAGTTCCTCTTAGCCAGAGAGAGAAGGACAAGAGAAAACACACCACGCAGCCCTACCGGTACACACAGCATGCTAACCCTCATCCCTCTCTGTTTGTGTCTCCATCTCCCATCCCTCTGTCCCACCTGTCCTCTCCTCCACTGTGTCTCACACTGTCTTCTTCTCTGAAACCCCACCGGCACTTCTGTGCGTCTTTGCCTGTTTTTCTTTCCTTCATGTACACCATCCCTACACCTCTTCCCCCCATGTGTCTTGAATGCATGGCCCCATCCCCACTCTGTCAGAACGGTGTCTACGGTGCCTCTGATCGACTCTATCAACGGCCAGAGTTACACCATGGAGCCCCAGGGTGGAGGAGACGAGGACGGCTTCGCTAGGGGAGCCTGGGATTGGAGCATGCTCTGGAAGAGAGTTCCTCTGGGAGACAAAGAAAAAAAACTGAGAAAAACTCAGACTGAGCCATATAGGTACAGAAAACCAACCCCTCCTGACTCATATGGACAAATAATCTTCACAAGTTAGTTTATTGTATTTTAACAAGAGCAGCAAAACACAGAAACCAACTCAAAAATGAACCTGAAAAACAGAAATATTTACGCAGGGTGGAAAGGTGCCATCGGTTAATAGTTAATACAAACTCTTCAGATCTTTAAAATGTGCAAAACTTTTATACATCACATTATTTAGTTCACCCATACTGCATATTACAACTAACCAACTAAACCCAAAGTGTGCAACTCCTCTGATGGGGAGTAACTCCTGTCCTGTCTTTTGTCTGCGTGTGGGCCTCAATCTTTCTAATATTGGGAGTGAACTGTGGGCCCTGTTTGTTTCATCCAGACAGGGACTGACTCTCGTACGTCTTCTTCTCTTCGTCCAATGTGTTTGCATTGGTTCGGGCCTGTTTAGCAAATCATTTTCCCGTTTTTTTGGGCCCAAGTCAGTGAATCTACCTTTTTTCTTTTTGTCTACTTGAACTACAGGGACTTTAACGGGATATGACACCATCAGCCCTGCCTTAAGTGAGATTGTTAAACCTGAATTTAGAAGCAGAGTCAGGATGAGTTTGTCATTTTGTTTGGTCTTCACGGGAACTTCTGGTGTGGATCGGGTTCGGACGGGGGCACCATCACCCCCACTTTCCTCCAATGTTTCATTCATCTTGTCTCATTGTCAGTCTTTTCTCTCCACTTTCCTTCTACTCATATCTTATTGTGCTTAGACTTTGTTTCTTTGTCAGTCTGATCTTATGTTCTATGTTGTTGTTGATGTTGTTGTTATTATTAATACAGTAACTGACTGTCTGGGCTTTGAAGGTGGAGTATGCAATTCTAGAGTTTATATTTGGACTCCGCACCCAAACCGTCTCCCGTCAGTGCTCCATCCTCTCGCCCGTTCTGATGGGAACAGTCTTGTCTTTGTTGTATTCACATGTACTGTACAGGGCTGTATATGAACAGCACATTCTGTTTCAGCACACAGAACACACAGCTAGCTGATCGTGAGGAGATTTTTCTCTGAATTTGACAAAAACTTGGATTATAATGGCTGACCTTTATTTAAGGGCAATGTAGATGCCAATGTTAAGAGATAATTCAGCATTTTAAAGTGTGATATAGAATAAAGGAATAGAAGGTTTCATTATTTGAAGTTCAGAGAGTAAGCTTCAGTGTGAAAGATGCACAGTTTGAGCATGTCTATTTGTCTGTTTCTGGATGTGTGTCTGTTTTGAACCTGCAGGTCTCCAGCCATGGCGGGGGGGCTCTTTGCTATAGAGAGAGACTTCTTCTTTGAGCTGGGTCTGTATGACCCAGGGCTTCAGATATGGGGAGGAGAGAATTTTGAAATATCATACAAGGTAGATATTGAATAGAGCCGTGTATACACACAGAGGCGGATAAATTACTATACATGCATACATACATTGTATATATATATATTTATCTTTTTTTAAATTGTATTATCTTTTTTTGTAGATCTGGCAGTGTGGTGGCAAGCTGCTGTTTGTACCCTGCTCTCGTGTCGGCCATATCTACAGACTTCCGGGTTGGCAAGGCAACCCTCCCCCTGCACATGTCGGATCCTCACCTACTCTGAAGGTAGAGTGGCTCACGCTTTGAAACTCCGTACAGACAGAGAAAGAGATATGCACTTGTCTTTTTTTTAAATTCATAAATCTGTGTAAGCGTCGTGCTTCATCTTAACTACCACAGTTGGGCACAAAATGAATGCAGGCTCGCACTTTAATGACCTGTTTGCATATGACCACTACCTGTACCGGCACCACTTGTCCTTCAATCTGTCAATCAATACATATCAATAGGGTTATTGGTCAATTAGTTTACAGCGCTCGTATCTTTCCAGACAGATTCACAGTACTGGATAAATGGTAAAGATCATACATGGTAAACTAAATGATGCCTTCACTGTAAAATGTATCACAAATGTACCTAATCAACATTACATATTTATTTCAGTCAGACAACTCATATGTTTCTTCATATGTTTATTAGAAGCAGCATATAGTTTGAGTTTGGCGTCTAGGCTCGGGCCTCATCACTCCACAGATTTACAAAGAACATTGAGTGATGATTAGATAACTATCCCCCGAGCCTACAGGTGGAAGCTGGGGTGGTGGTGGTGGGGCAGGCGAGCAGCAGCAACATGAAACACAGCAGCAGGAACATGAACGTAGCAATAGCACGTGAACACAGCAGAGCAGCAGCAGCAGCAACATGAAACACAGCAGCAGGAACATGAACGCAGCAATAGCACGAGAACACAGCAGAGCAGCAGCAACATGAAACACAGCAGCAGGAACATGAACGCAGCAATAGCACGTGAACACAGCAGTGCAGCAGCAGCAACATGAAACACAGCAGCAGGAACATGAACGCAGCAATAGCACGTGAACACAGCAGTGCAGCAGCAGCAACATGAAACACAGCAGCAGGAACATGAACGCAGCAATAGCACGTGAACACAGCAGTGCAGCAGCAGCAACATGAAACACAGCAGCAGGAACATGAACGCAGCAATAGCACGTGAACACAGCAGTGCAGCAGCAGCAACATGAAACACAGCAGCAGGAACATGAACGCAGCAATAGCAAGTAGGGCTGCAAAAAACGACTAATTTGATAATCGATTAATCTATCGATTAATGAAACGATTAATCGGATCGTTAAGGTTTTAACGGTACTACTACTTTTATCGATACTGCTTATCGATCCGGTCCTTTAACGATAGTCTTAACGGTTCTTTTGAAAATAAATAAGGTAAATTAACTAAACAAATTGTGAACAAAACTAACATTGCTTTTTATTTAAATTAAATAAATAATATTTCACATCAAAAGAAACAACAGTGTTTTAACAAATCATATTAAATAATGTGATGACAGAACTGTAAACAGAATAGCTGAAACTTTAACAAAATAAATAACTCAGTTACCTCTAATCATTAACCCATGTTTGTATAATTGAGTTAACTCTGTGTGTTGCTGCTATTATACATAATACCTGACGTGGAAACGTTACTCGTGGATGGGGCTACAGAGCTACTAGAAACACAGTCGAAAACGGTGCATTTCTCCGTCTGAATGTGGTGCACTTTTGCTAAATGTTTTGACAAATTGCTCGTGTTACCGCTCTTAGATACTAAACTCTTATTGCACTTTTGGTAACGAGCATTGTCCACATCGAGACGGGTAAAGTTTAACCACATCTTGGAGCGCTTCTCTCCGCCATCTCCTCCGTGTGTGAGTGTTGCTGCATGCATGTTGCAGAGCGTGTGTGTAAACTGCCCCGCCCCCTCGCACACAGACGGGGGAGAGAGAGAGATCTCTCGTCTGGATTGGAAAGATCGAAAATACATCATAGACGCATTTTGTAGTCTTATTGCATATTAGAAACGGAGTTGGTGACACTAAGACTGCGATATAATGTTTATGTAGCAATAATACATATGACATATATGTTTTAAATGTCTCCTGTACCGATAAAAAGACTGATAACGTTGGAGCTTAACTGCCTGTGAAACACACGTGATGACGTCACCAACGAATCGACGACTGAATTAGTTGGCAACTAATTTGGTCATCGATTTTAATCGATTAAGTCGATTAGTTGTTGCACCCCTATTAGCAAGTGAACATAGCAGTGCAGCAGCAGCAACATGAAACACAGCAGCAGGAACATGAACGCAGCAATAGCACGTGAACACAGCAGAGCAGCAGCAGCAGCAACATGAAACACAGCAGCAGGAACATGAACGCAGCAATAGCAAGTGAACACAGCAGTGCCGCAGCAGCAGCAACATGAAACACAGCAGCAGGAACATGAATGCAGCAATAGCAAGTGAACACAGCAGTGGTAGCAGCAGCAGCAGCAGCAACATGAAACACAGCAGCAGGAACATGAACGCAGCAATAGCAAGTGAACACAGCAGTGCAGCAGCAGCAACATGAAACACAGCAGCAGGAGCATGAACGCAGCAATAGCACGTGAACACAGCAGTGCAGCAGCAGCAACATGAAACACAGCAGCAGGAACATGAACGCAGCAATAGCACGTGAACACAGCAGTGCAGCAGCAACATGAAACACAGCAGCAGGAACATGAACGCAGCAATAGCAAGTGAACACAGCAGTGGCAGCATAGAAAGGCAGAGGCAGGAAGACCTGGCAGCTTAAATAGAGCGGCATGTTTAGGAGAATGTGTTTGGTTGGTTGTAAGAGGGACGAGGTGCGTCACGTGTTAATGTATGATTGGTGCTCGAGTTGACTGCCTGAACTAGCTCGCAGGCTTCGCCCCATAAATGGGATAATAATTGGCATTTTAAATATGTTTGTTGACTGCAGTAAAATAACACAACGGATGTAACTGGATATCAACCCAAATAAACTATTATTATTATTCCATGACATATCTCACCTGACTGAGTCTGCACCTTAACACATCACCCCCTGATTGCTCAGGTAGAGAAACATGTGTGCCTTGTTTCAAGTCTGAGTTGCGTATATTCTCATTGCATTTTCTTGCAGTTTTTTGTGACAAATGCATGCATTTAGCTTTTTGCATATGCAGGGTTTATTCATCTGGACCAAGGTGTGCAGTTTTAGATCCTGCATGTCGGCTGTTCCCTTGCTCTATAAAATAAGGTTCAATTAGAGCTATCAAATAGAATTACTTGGCACAGCAAATAAATAAGCATTATACTAAATGTGGCGGCTCAATTTCCAGTTCAGTTTCAGTCGCCGAGAGGCTAAGCTTGGCTATAAACTGTGACGCGTTTTCGAAGAGAAAGTCCGTACTGAAGCAAGATAGTTTTAGGATATTTAATAAACAAAATCAAAACACAGTAACTATGGACAAAACGGTCAACAGAAAAAATGACAGCACAAGCTCACCCTCTGTCATCCGCACTCGACATGAAACAGGTGACTTATATACACAAACCACACCCATGTGTCAATTACTGGAAGTGCTCGACAAACAAATAAAAGTGACGTAAACAAATACTAATAATACAAATAATGAACTTGGGCTAAGTAGCATTATGGCACCTACACTAAAGCTCACAATGCAAAACTATTTTTCACACCATGTGTACAGAACTATGTTCGTGTGGTGGAGGTGTGGTGGGATGAATATAAGGACTACTTCTACGCCAGCCGTCCTGAAACCCTCACTCTAGCCTACGGAGACATCAGTGAGCTGAAACGCTTCAGGTAGAACATACACACAACAAATATGCATACTTTGTATTGATGTCTGATAGATGTTGTCTGTTTCTGACTTTATCACACTTTCCATTATCTCTTAAAAATGCCCATTCTCCCAGCTCAAAGCCCCTGTACACTATCTGATTAATGGCCAGTCAAATGTTAATATTCTAGAGATCATAATGAAAGAAAAGTCTACCCACGGTCGATAAAGAGCAAACTTCCCAAGGAGAAGAGGAGACTGGAGCAGTAGCCTTTCAGTGTGCATACAGACGAACGCTTCAACACCACCGTTTCTTCATCAGAGTTAAAATGGACAAAGACAAACAAAAATGTAGTCAACCTAGAACAGGTGCACACATAACATTGGATAGTTTGTTGTACACAAGGTCAAATCTACTGGATAATGGATCTGAGCTGAGAGGCAGGAAGATGTTCAGAGAACCTAGCCAACTCAAGATCTTCATTTTCAGAGTGGATCAGATAGATGACACTTTGATGTTTTCATAAACAGTTATTGCACAAACCCTGAAGTTGATGCAATACAGTCTTTAGACCCAACCGTCACATAGAATGTCCCAAACGTTGTTTTTTTGCACAATATATAGGCACCTTATCAGATCAAATGTTTGTTCACATATACAGGCGTTTATAGTTTTAGCATAGTTCAGGCATTATGCATTTCATTAGCTGTCTTAAGCCTTTCATTTAGTTCTAGACATGCTTTAGAGTGAAAGCATTGGAAGGGACCTGAATGCATCATGCATGTATAACTTCCTTTATTTTTAGAAATGGCTATGAAAGGAAGATATCATTAGCTCTAAGTGAAGCATTACGTTTTGGTTGTGAATGAATTGTTTGCTGTTTTGTTGGCTGAACAGGGAGGATCATCGATGCAAGAGCTTCAAGTGGTTCATGGAGGAAATAGCATATGACATTCCAATGCACTACCCTCTGCCTCCTAAAAATGTAGAATGGGGAGAGGTAGGCACCCACACACATGCTCACACTCAAGCAGCTTGTTCTGTTTCCACTCTTTCTTGGATGTCATATGGCACATGTGTATTACCTTGTGTCATGTGTACCTAGATTCGAGGCTATGAGACGAGTTACTGTATTGACAGTATGGGACACACCAATGGAGGCAATGTGGAAATAGGGCCATGTCACAGAATGGGTGGAAACCAGGTACACACACACACACACACACATGCTGCCTCATGTGCTGTGTCTCCTGTAGCTCTGTTCAGTTGGAGTTGGTCTTGATTTGGGTTGGTTTGTTATGATTAGTTTGTTTGCAGAGCATGTAATAACATTTCGTATCTTTGAGACAACTGGAATCCCTGTCCCTCAGTAAAGGATACAAGGATAGTTGATTTTCATTGATCAACGGAACACATTTACTGTGTGTTTGTGTAGTTGTTCCGTGTCAACGAAGCCAACCAGCTGATGCAGTATGACCAATGCCTAACGAGAGGAAGTGATAATTCAGCTGTCATCATCACACACTGTGATCAGAAGCAGCACACTGAGTGGAAGTATTTCAAGGTGAGAAACACACATACATACACACACACACGCACACATACATACATATACAAATACACACATACACACGCACACAAAGTCGAAATTGTTGAATATAGGACTCACCCTCTCTCTCTTTCCAGAATCTCCATCGGTTCACTCATGTGCCAACAGGTAAAAATCTTCAAGTGTTCATACATTTTCCACACAGTAATTCATTTTCATCACTATAAATCATCATCACCAATTCAAAGGAGATTGAGTACACAGCGCTTTTGAGAGGAAAGAACAATGCTTTTTTCTTGGTCCATCACCATTTTTGTCAGCTCCAATTTAAACCTGGAGGTTAATTTCAGGTGCAGCTCACAACAATGTGTCAAGTTGTTCTAGTCATAAATCAGGAACAAAACCATTCATTTATTTAAACGTAATGTGTATTAGGACTTGTGAAAGAGCATTGACATGGCCACCATATACTTCCATCATTAATGTTCTAGTCTATTCAACAAATCTTTCACAGGCATTAATCCGCTTTATCTCTGATTGGCTATGATGGAAACGCAGCATCTGAGTTGCTCATTATGATCCCTTTTCAGTGCGATGCTATGTGGCGTGTTGGCATACGTGTTACCTGGCAATGGTAAAAGAGTCTTAAAAAATGGCATAAATGCACTCATTTGAGTCATCAGTGACCATCGTGGTTTGGATCTGTTTCAACCTTTCACCTGTTGAAGGACAAAGCATCGCAGGTGAAGTATTAAAAACAAGCCTCTGAGCCACCATCTCAGAAACAACATCACTGTCACATTGCCTTGGATTAGATCAACTCAAATGTTCTCAAGTGTAGCATCACTAATCAGATCAATATTGGAGTGCAAACCCTCATCCAATTGGGTTTAATTTCAGGGATTCATATGGGAGGGTGGCTTCTGAATCCCATCAAACACTAAGCTTAACCTTTATCTTTTTCTGTCCTCACAGGGAAATGTCTGGACCGCTCCGACCTGCTCCACAAAGTCTTCATATCAGACTGTGACAACAGTAAAACCACTCAGAAATGGGAGATGAATAACATAGTGGCTGTCTGAACACTACTGGCAAAAGGAGAACCACTGAGAAACACATCCGTACTCATCGTTTACAGATAAAGCCAGCACATACTGTCCTTTGAAGAAATCATGTTTTTGATTCGAGCCAGTCGGTGTCAGTGCTTCTCAATGAAAGATACTGAGTTTTGACTTTTAACAGCTTCAACTCAAAACGGTTGGTTGGAACTGTTGCTCCATAAGCTCATGCATTACACAGACACTCCAGGTGGCAGAAGTACAACTGGAAACCTGCTCTGTCTCTCTGTCCTTCATACCGTTGGTTTTTCACTCGTTCTTTCTGTTCTTTTGGTCTTTGGCTCTCAGGTCTTTTCTAAACCACTACATTGATTCAAGAAATCAACATCTACCCTGACTATTGAACTGTCATGCTCTTATTAGACCTTCCAATCAACTGTTAGCTCACCTACCAAAGAGTCTTTTTTATTGGTGGAGGATTCATCAGTGTAGCAGGTGGTGCTGGGTGGTGTCATGAATGTTTACGTTTCGGCTTTTTTTGTGTATTTAAACAATCAACATATAAGGACGACCATCTGTAACTATTCTTCTGCTTGGCCCTGTTCAGCCATCTCTCACCATGTCAGTGAAAATACAGCAACCTTCCTCCAGGGCCAACTCTGACAGAAGGTGGAGCTCCCAGAGATGGAAGACACGTGCTGAACACGCTGACACTGACCTGTGTCAATGTTAAATTGTTTTTGCTTGTTCTTCACATATGCACTCCAGAGGGTTTTTTCATCTCCAACTAAAGGGCCATTCTAGCTTGCAACTAGTACAGTAATCCAACAGGCTTGATTTGATTAATGAATAAGCAAGATTCAATTCAAAAGTTGAATATAAAGCAAACTATAGTTTCCCTAAAGCATCTCAAGGTCCATTGTTAGTGTGCCATGCCTGAAACTTAATTGTATTGGTTGCCTATAACTTATTTTGGTTTCCATTGGCTTGTATTCATTTCCATCACCGTCCACTGACACTGCGAGGCTTGAGAGGAACCTAAGGAGAACACATCTGAGAACAGTGATCTGACCTGCCTTACTGACAGTCCTGATGAGAAGATCAGTTGCTGACCAGCTGTCTTTCACCTAGTAACTGTCTGTCTGATAATGAAAGGAACAATTTGTGGTTTGGGTTGGAAATGATAGAAGTGAGAAATTGACACAATTACACTTAATGGGGTGGGGGTTCATTATTTTAATCAAGATAATATGGGGGTTTTGGTTTGTTTGGCAAGGTAAAGAGGGTTTGGTGAATGGCTGATGATGTATGCAATGTTTTGTACAATGTAAATAGATTTCTTTGTAAAGATCAATCATAATTGCATTTTGTGAAGGGCCTTGAATGATGATGTAAATATCTAACTTATAGCAGAAATGTAATAATGTGGGCTGAAAAATGGGTGATTGAACAAATAAAAGATCAGATTTTTACTACTGCCACTGATCTCTGTCATTTCAGGGAACGTTACTGCACCTTGGTTCGGAGTGGGGTCGTGCTTAAGGCGAGACACCCAGGTGAATAGGGTAATTTGTTTAACTTAAAGATATCAGCTAGAAATTTCTCCAGTCAATTACTTACAATAAGGCAATTGTTTTTTGTATGACCAGTTTTCTGAAATAGCATGTTTAAATATGCAAATGAGCCATTATCTCATTAAATATGCGCATATCTTAACACATTTCAGGAACCGAAATCTGAACTTTGGATAAAGCCAGGTTCAAAATTATTGTTTCATTTCGTAGTCATATTAGTATCTAAGGCTTTTACAGAAAGGATTTTGGATATCTCTTTTTATCACTCCATAAATCAGAAAATACTGTCAACAGCCCTAAAATATCAATTTTCGCCATGTTTTTAGGTATAAAATGTTATATAATTCATGCTATGAATGATATATGAACAAACCCTTCTGTAAAAGCCTTCATAATATTGATAGGAATATAACTGGAAGGTTTGGAGTATGTACGTGCTACTGAAGTGGAAATGTCGAACTCGGAGTAGGAGAAAAAACTCATTTTGAGAAAACGACCTTTAAAGATTGCTGTGAGGCGCTAGCTAAACCCTCCTGTTCTTTGGATGACAGCTCGACGCACTCCGTGAAGGTATTTCGTGTTCGGGGTCATTTGTTTTTTGTATAACCTTGCTTCGTGCAAGTCACAATTGTTGTCGTCTTCTCTGTGAACGTTTTTTTCGCCGTTCTTCTTCTTCTTCTCTTTTTTAATGGCGGGTCGCAAACAGCTTTGGTTGCATACCGCCACCTACTGTACACGAGTGTGTATCATCATGTCAATCCTCTAATAAACCAGCATATCAAAAAGAAAAAACATAAAAACTAAGAAATCATAAAATAAATAAAACAAAACAGAAACAAAACAAAACAAAAAACAAATCATCCATGGTCTACTGTTATATTCTTTTCCCTATCCCAGTTTCCCTCAAAAAGGTGAACAGTGCCTTTCTGGTAGCTCTTACTCCTTCTCCTTCTGTTCCCAGAATACCCGCTACATTCCACTCCCTCTCTGCCTCTAAAACTGTATCCCTTAATTTCCCTCTTTCAACTCTATAGGTGACACAATGTAATAAAATATGTTCCACATTTTCCCTAACTCCACAGTTCCCACACTTGTCACTGTCACTTTTCCCCATGACATACAGCGTACCATTTAATGCAGTGTGATTTAGTCTGAGCCTAGCTATCATTACTTCCTCCCTTCTGTTTCTTTCTTTATAAATATTAATTGTAATTGTCTTTTGCACTTGATGGTATTCTTTGCCTTTCTGGTCTTTCTCCCACCTCTTCTGCCAGATCTCCATCCCTTTCTTCTTAATAACTGCTTTTCCTTCTCCTTTTCCAAGTTGAACTGGTAATGTGATTTCCTTTTGTAGTGCACTTTTTGCTAATCTATCAGCACACTCGTTCCCTTTCACCCCCTCATGCGCAGGCACCCAGCAGAACTGCAGATCTATGCCCTTCTGTGAAGTCTTAACAGGCTGTGATTGATTTCTATGTCTTCTCTGGCAGTTGTTGTTGACTGTATGCTTTGTAAACTGGATAATGAATCTGTGCATATCACCACCCTGTCTGGTCTGACCTCTTCCACCCACTGTAATCCTATTACTACTGCCAGCATTTCTGCTGTATACACTGAAAGTTGGTCTGACGCTCTTTTTGATATTGATACTTTAAATTCTGGGATATATATACCAATTCCGACACACTCTTCTTTGTTTTTAGAACCATCTGTGTATATTTTGAGGTAATTGTGATAATTATTCCTGAGGTACAAACTTGTTTTGAATCCTACTTCATTTATTTGCCACTCTCTTTTCTTTCTACAATACTCACATCTATATTTACTATTGGAAAGAGCCATGGGGGTACACTACTGAATGGATTTGATGGTGAAAACTCTAACTCATGCATGCCGTATGTCCTTATTTTTTCTTTATTTGTCCATCCAAACCCACGCCCCTGAAACTTGGAATATTCCCAGCACTCCTGTAGTGTTTTGTTTGTGATATTTCCTTCCCCACTTCCTTTTAACCTGACCCAATAAGCAAGAGCAATTTTCTCTCTTCTTAGCTCCAATGGAGTCTCTCCTGCTTCAACTAATATTGCATTAGTAGGGGTTGACTTAATTGCACCTATACACAACCGTAACGCTTTATATTGTAACCTATCAATCTTTAGTAATGACGTTTTTGCTGCTGCTGTATATATTAAACACCCGTAATCCAGTGTTGTCCTCATAATTGCCCGATAGATGTCGATTAATGCCTGTTTGTCTGCCCCCCAGTCACATCCAGCCACTGCTCTTAATAGGTTCAACACTTTTTTGGATTTTGTTTCCAAATGTTTAATATGAGTTTTCCATGTACATTTACTATCTAACCATAGCCCCAGATATTTAAATTCATTGACCTCACTCATCGGCTTTCCATATAATGTAAGCTTCTCAGTCTCCATCTTGCGTTTATTCGTAAATTTCATGAAGCAAGATTTGCTTGCTGACAGCTTGAAACCCCAGTTGTATGACCACTTCTCCACTTTCTTTATAGCTTTCCCTATCTTTTCAAACACATATGGAACATTTCTTCCCCGTATCCATATGGCCCCGTCATCTGCATATAGTGCAGATTTTATGCATCCATCCAAATTACTAAAAATGTCATTTATCATAACATTAAATAATATCGGGCTGATTGAACTCCCTTGAGGAATACCATTTTCTATACTGCACTCTTTTGAAACCTCTGCCCCTACTTTAACTCTGAATTTTCTGTCTGATAAAAAAGCCATGATCCAGTTATACATTCTCCCTCCAACACCCATTCTACTCAATTTGATGAGCAACCCATCCCTCCACATAGAATCATAAGCCTTTTCAATATCAAAATATACTATTGCCATAACCTCTTTCATTTTCAGTGTCTTTTCCACCTCATTGCTTACTCTAACCAAAGCATCTATTGTGGATCTTCCTTTACGAAAACCACTCTGAAAATGACTTATTAACCCTCTCTGTTCTAAGACGTGTGATAGTCTATGCACTATCATCTTCTCCATCCATTTACACAAGTGTGATGTTAATGCTATGGGTCTGTAATTATTGGGATTAGCAGGATCCTTCCCTGGCTTATTAAATGGCAATATAACTGCCGTTTTCCAACTCCTTGGCAAGACTCCGTTTCTCCAGATTTTATTAAATAGTCTCAGAACTAATTTGAATGTTTCCACAGGTAGCTGCCGGAACATGGCATAGCATAACTGATCTTGTCCTGGTGCTGAGTATCCTGTACCTTGCAAAGCTATTTTAAGTTCTGCTATTGAGAAGTCTACATCAAGAGCTGAATTATCATCCCGTCTCTTTTCCCTCACATTTTCATTTTCTCTTAATACACACTCTTTTTGCTGTCTATGTTTGTCATCAAGGTGCTCCCCACTATGCACCGCAGCAAATGCCCTACCTAAACATTCTGCCTTCTCTTCATTTGAAACTGCCACTTTCTCCCCATCAATCAAAGCGGGAATTTTAACCGACTTCCTTTTCCCATTCATCCGTTTAAACATCGACCATACATCCCCTAACTTTACTCCTCTTCCAATGGTGGAACAATACTCTCTCCATGACATCTTTTTTGTGTATTTTACTGTTTTACGGGCTACTGCCCTTTTCCTTTGATAATCTGAAATATTGTCTTGTGACAAGTTTTTCTTTAAAGACCTAAATGCCTTGTTTCGTTCTTTAATAGCTCTGCTACATTCCTCATTCCACCACGGCACCACCTTCTTCCTACCCTCTGTTGTTCTTTTAGGTATAGTTTTATTTGCTGCTTCTTTAATGTGCATTGTGACTTGATTTTAGCACTCCTCTATACTTCCTTCTAATGTTAACAAATGTGCTGACTCCTTACAGTAAAGCCTAAATGTTTCCCAGTCAGCTTTACCAAAGCACCACCTGGTAAATACACTCCCTTCCTGTCTACATACCTTTGTATTGATGATTGTGAAAACTGGGTAATGATCACTTCCTATGGTAGAATCACTTTTAACATACCATTCACATGATTTAACTAACCTATCCGTCACCAGTGTGAGGTCCAAACATGATTGTGTCCCCCTATTCGCCTCTAACATTTCTTCTACGACATCCCCATTACTGTCTGTTTGACTGCTTCCCCAAAGGCTGTTGTGAGCATTAAAGTCACCACACCATACTTCCGTTCTATGAGCCGTCCCTGCTATTGTCTGTAAGGTTTCAATGTCCATATTTTTACACGGGTTATAGAAATTGATAAGCTTTATGTTCCCTTCTTTCCTTGGGCTGCATATTTCTATCATGACACATTCCTTGTCGTCAGGGGATGGGAATACCCTATAGGCCAGCCCATCCTTTATGAAAGTAGCACACCCTCCACCATTTTGATTGCTAACTCTATCATATCTTATAGAGCTGAACCCTGGAATCACAAAGTCTAGATGAGGTTTTAACCAAGACTCTTGCACACAAATTACATCTGGCAATGTTTGTAACTCATAGACATATTTTTTAAACTCCTGTCCATTAGTATGAGACTTCTAGCATTCCACTGGAGTATGTGAATTACCATTAACAACGTGCTAACCCTCATCCTGGTTGTCCGTTTCTCCCACATCTTTTGTTGCTAGTAATTCATGTATCTGGTCTGCTTTTATATCTCTAATGTTAAGGAATTTCTCCGCTGCCTGCACTATGGTTTTTATTCTGTCACTTTTCTTCTTCATCTGTGCTGCAACATTAATGGTATGGCAGATGAAGGCCATAAAGTTGACTTTCTTTACCACGAGAATGCTATCATCTTCTTTATTTTCCACAGGTACTTGGCTTTGATTTGTAACCTGCCTTTCTGAAATGTTGCTACCACTCTGTACTAAGTTTCTTTGAACCCTTCCACTAGAAGCCTGATTGTTTGCTTCCGTTTCCCTAACCTTCTTTAGAGCTTCTGCATATGAGACTTTACTGAGTACTTTGACCCTCTGAGCTTCTCTGGCTTCTCTCTGCACTACACATCCACCAAACACCGCACTGTGCTCTCCTCCACAATTACAGCATTTCATCTTTGCCTCTTTTTCACATTTCCCATACTCATGTTCGCCTCCACATCTTGCACACCTTAGTTTTCCTTTACACTGCATTGCTGTGGGTCCCATTATTTGGCATGCATAGCATCTTAGTGGTTTTGGGATGAATTCCCTCACACTGTAGTTCATGTATCCTATTTGCACAGATTTCGGTATATTTTTCTCAAACTGAATAACTACTGAAAGTGTTTCCTTCAATGTACCATCTCTTTTGCTCATAAGTCTGTTGGCCTCAATAACTTTTCCTCCTTTAATCTCCTTTTTAACATCATCCATGGACATATTAAATGGAACTCCAGATATGACTCCTCTCAACATTGCCATTGCTCCTGGGATATGAGCCTTCATTTTTTCCCCACTGAGTGTCGTCATTTTAAGTATTTTCCCTGCTACTGCTTGCTGGTTGCTTGTATCAAAACTCGTTTGTTGTTCATAAACTTGGCAAATTTGATTTTACCCATTTCTTTCTCAATTGATTTTGTCAGTTGAATCGGGTGGTAATGCCCACCATCCTGGTTGAATTCTATTATAACTTTCCACTCCTGTTCTAGTTCTGTATTCGAAATTGCTTGTTTTTCATTTTGACTGCCTTTTGGTTTTTTGTTTAAGCCTGCTCCACTCGACCAATCCGACCAACTTTGTGTTCTTGCTCTGCTAACTTTTTCTCTCAAAGCCCTTTTCTTCCTCACAGCTTTGGTTTCCTCCCATTCCATATCAGCTCTTTGGTTCCCATCTGAGCTGGTTGACATGATGATACAGTCAATGTACAGTTTATGCTAACCAGTCCAATGCTACCGTTTCTGTATGTTTCGATGTTTTCCGACTCTCTCTGAACTTTCTGCAGCGTGTCACTTCGCCGTTCTTTTGCCATTTTGAGATTTAAATTTCTAGCGGAAAGCTAACCAGGAAGTGTTTTAGCAAACCACGTGACGCATCTGAAAGAATCACGTTGTAAGAAATTGACACCAGCCAATGAGATTTCGTTTCTTGGTTTAAGACTCCTTTGTACTTTCACGATTGGTTGCTGATACAAAGGAAATGACCATATTTGGATCCGATGAGATTGTGCAGGAGAGACGGAGCTTTCCAACGGTATCTCTGATGACATGGTGCAAAAAGCGGTCGCGGTACTTTATGTTACGTTAGAATGCTAACTTTTGGTGAATTTAGGAGAAATCTACTGACGCAAATAGACAAACTATAGTAAAATAAACACTTAAATGTGTATTTTGTACGTTTTCCTTCCAAAAGCCTGAAAGAAAACATGTTATGGAATCAAAATAGCACAAAATCTCAAAATTGACCAGTGCATGAAAAACGATGTTTTTGCCTGCCGTGTCTCGCCTTAATGTAGAAAGTCCTCTCTCTAACCCAAATCATTCGTCTTCATGTAATATCACGCAGTGCAGAAGGCTCCATCGTTTAAAATAGAATACTTTTTAATTATTATTCTATTTCCCACATTTACATCATACTGTTATTGAATGACGCAATGATCTGCAGCAGTCGTGCAAGTCCCCCATTGGTTGCGAAAACAACAACAGATGACGTAACACGGAAGTTGAGCTCTCAGGTCCATGGTTAGTGGCGGTCGTTAGCTGTCAACCGATCTAAAGCACTTTCTGAAGCAGTCACGTGGTATTGAGGCGCAGCGAAGCTTCGTTTGTCATCGGTGACGTCACTGGCCCAAAACGATACAAGCCTCGATACAAGCTTAACAAAAAGCTTCGGGGATTACTCGACACACGCTCCGAAGCCTCGGCGCAATACGTAACATCACTAGTTAGTTGATCGTTACTCGTAGTGCAGCTCAGTGAGTTTCATCAGAGAGTCAGGACGGTTCTTCTTACACCTCCATGGTCCGGACAGCCCGCGGGATGAAGGCCTGTGTCACCGGGCTGCTGCACTGCCTGCTGGTGGGACACATCTCGAGCTGGGAGGACGGTGGGTACTGCTTCCTTCCTCTGTTTCATCAACATTTTAATGAATTAATCATTCAAAAAGTAATGCGCAGCATTCCTGTTAGTTAGGGTAGTGTAGCAAAGTAATGTTACTACGGGCAAAAATAATCATCAGCGGCAAACAGACAGAACAGCTACTTCCGCTAACAGTTCCCCACTTCCTGAAAGTAGAAAACTAATAAAACATACATCCATTAAACCGGGACGAAGTAAACCCAGATCATGGTACGGTTTGTACTTCCTCCTGCCCATTGGACGTTTTTAGACTTAGTCTCAACAGAAGGCATTTATTTCGTGTTATATTAATGTCTGTCAGTGATGTGACACTAATGTTAATTTTAAATTCATTTTAATAGTGCGTCACAGTGAATTTATGGATTAGAACTATTACCAATACTAGTAACATTATGTTTAACCCTCCAATATCTACAAACAAATCCAGTGGTGGAAAGTAACGGAGTACATTTACTAAAGTATTGTATTTTTTGAGATATTTGTACTTTACTTGAGTATTTCCGTTTAAAGCTACTTTATACTTCTACTCCACTACAGTTGAGAGGTACTTGTTGCTACACTACATTTATTTAACACTGAGATTTTCTTTGTAAATGTAAAAACACATGATATGCTGATATGGTATATTGCACAGTATTTTCAAGTATCTAAATTTGGTCCGCACCGAGAAAACTACCATTCTAAAATCTCTTGTTGTATTAAAACAGGATAATATAATAACCATAATGATATAATACTGTGAAAAAACTTCCATTCTGCATAATGAGTATTTTACTTTTGGTAATTGAAGTACATTTAGCTGATACTATTTCTGTCCTTTTATTATTCTGAAATGGCTCATTGTGATGAATGAATAGTTTTACGTTTGGTACTTTTAAGTATATTTTGGTGCAAATACTTTTATACTTTACTACAATACAATTTAGAAATCAGGACTTTTACTTGTATTGGAGTATTTTAAGACCATAGTATTTGTACTTTTTTTTCAAGTAAAGGATCTAAATAACTCTTCCCTCTGTAAGCCCAGCGGTCTGTATTCTGATACACACACACACACACACACAACACACACACACACACACACACACACACACACACACACACACACACACACACACACACACACCTGTGATACTGAGGATGACTTCCTGCAGCAAGGGAGCATTCCTTTGCCTTCTGTTGTATTAATATAGAAGTTCATACTGTAGCACCATTTCTTTGACTTACTGGGTGTCATGTACAGATAGGCATATATATATATATGGTTTATTCTCCTGTGCCCGCTGCAGGCAGCGTGCTGCTGCGGGACGTCCAGGTGCTGACACTGTACCGGGGCCGCTACACCACGGCGAGGCGCTCCAGCCCCGTGCTGCAGCTGCAGTGTGTGGGGGGGTCTGCGGGGTGCCAGGCCTTCAGCCCAGATGTGGTCCAGTGTCAGAACAAAGGCTGGGATGGGGTGGATGTACAGGTGAGCATAATAATGTTTATGTGAAAGAAATGACTGACATATTGGGATTGGGACTTTCTTAACTCTCAATTATTCAGTGTCAGGCTGTAGCTCAACAAACAAAACGTGTCTGCGCAGGGGAACCAGTTTGTTCAAGTAAATGCTACTTCACACTTTTATTCTAGGAGGTGTGACTGACTGAGCAAATCACTAATCTTCTGATAATTGAGTTCATGCATTTTGAAAACAGAAAAATAAGTTTTCCCTCACCTGTACTAAGAGGAATAGTTTTGGCGAAAACTCAAAGGTACCATGGGGTACAGGAATTCGTTTTGGTTTCATGACCCTGGTTCACGGAGGATACCAAAAAAGTCCTAGAAACAGGGCCGCCCCTCCCTACAGGCCGATCACGCAGACTGCGTGGGGCCTCACCTCGCGGAGGGTTCTTCATTTTGCGGAGGGACCCTCATCTGAAGCGCAAATGTGGCGCACCTACAGTCAAAGCGCGCCAAAGTTTCGCCGCTGCGAGGCTCCACTAGCACCCCCCCGTCGACGCTCGCGACACAGAGGGCCTCATCATATAACTTTGCGCGTGGGGCCACAAGTTGGCCTAGAAAGACAAGGTAAACTTAACTATGTGCATTTAAAGAAAAAAAAATAAAAGAGGAATAGTTTCGGCAAAAACTGAAAGGTACCATGGGGTCAGATTATAATTTTCCAAACAGGGGTTCGTTTAGCATGAAACACTTGAAATAACTAAAGGACAAGTTAAACAAGAAAGCAGAAAGAAAGGGAGGTGATAGAAAACTATTTCTGCTAAAAAGTGAGCAATGATTGAGAGTCAGACCTAAACATTTCAGATGTGTGTATCTCACACTGCACTGTAACTTTTATTCATGTATCTTTGCTTTTAAATTAGTGTTTTTAAATGTAATTTCATAATATGTTTCTTAATGCTCTTAATGTCTTTCATTTTTGTAGAGCACTTTGAATTGCCTTGTGTCGAAATGTGCTATATAAATAAACTTGCCTTGCCTCACAGTGGGAGTGTAAGACTGATATGGACAATGCCTACCGATTTGGTCGCATTGAGGTGAGCTGTGAGGGCTACAGCCAACCTGCTGACGCCCTCATCCTGAGGGGCTCCTGTGGGCTGGAGTACACTCTGGAGCTGACTGAAGGGGGTCGGAGGACAGCCCAGGGCAGCGGGGGCACGCATGGTGGATTTAAAGGAGGTAGGAGGATGGATACTTGATGTTCATGAGGCTTCATCTTCACACAATAACTAAATATTCTTAAACATCTGTTCTGTCTTTCTCAGGTCTGGGGGGCTTTGCCTCCAGTTTCTTCAGCGGTTTCTCTGGAAACAAGCATCAGGGTCAACAGCAGAGCCAGCAGAGTGCGTCCCCCTCAGGCGGGGAGGACTCAACAGGCCTGCTGGGGGTCGCTGTGCTTCTGCTCTTAGCCTTCGGAGTCTACAAGCTTTTCCTCAGTGGGAACACGGCCCAGGGGGGGCAGGACGGAGGACAGGCTGGAGGACAGGCTGGAGGACAGGCTGGAGGACAGGCTGGTTACCCAAGAGATGATCACCACAGCTCCAGCACAGGACCCCCGCCCCCGGGATTCAAACCTGACTTCACAGGCAGCTCAGGTAATATGTCAAAGTATGGGTAGAGTGACAATAGGTGGGCTGGTTGCTCTGCACTTTCTCCCTGGAAAGTCCTTCCTCAAAGAAACGCTGTGCTGGATACACGCTGCAGTCTGAAGCACGATCACATCCCACCCGCTGAAACCTTCACTCTGTTCCTGTTTTGTGTTCAGGCTATGCTGGTGCCAACCCTGGCTACGGTTTCCACAGCGACTACACTCGCAGACAACAGTTCCCAGGAGGCCAGGCTCGCCCTACAACAGGTGGAGGCTTCTGGACTGGGATGGGAACAGGAGGGCTGCTGGGATATATGTTTGGCAGTCAGAGGTCAGTACAGAGATGAGGAGAGAGGAACATGACTGAAAATACAGAATGCAGGACCTGAATTGGAAGTGGAGGATTTGTTCCTCTGCCTCCTCTCAGGGCCTTCTGGGTGTTTGTGTTTCAGAAGTCAGCCCCACAGCAACTCCTACTCATCGTACACTGACAGACGTCCTGCTGCTGGAGGCTCCTCCACCTCTTCCTCTGGGACACGCACTGCTTCAGGTAAAATAACTGAATGTTAGCTCTCACACACACACACACACACACACACACACACACACACACACACACACACACACACACACACACACACAGTCCAGTAGAGGGATATAACCTCACTTATTACTGATTAAAGTCAGCGTAACTTTTTTTTAACTTCAAACTGAAGGCTGTTACAGGATGGTTGTTGGGTTTTTTATATTAAAAGAAAAGCATGTAACACAATAAGAGGTAAGGTTAACAATGAACTGGTATATCATCCATGAACCAAACAATGTGAGAACCTGAAGTTAGCTTTGCACACAGTTTAACTCTAATGTTAGCATGAAGCAAATGTAATTCTTAAAAGGAAACAATGTAGGGCTTATCTTGGAATCATTATTGCTGAATGTCGTAACTTAAGATGTAGATCTCATATTTACAAGAACAGGTGTTTCAGTGTGTTTTGGGACCTATCACAAGATCAGTAACTTTTATCATACTTTCTGCATGCTTTACTTGGATAGTTGTTAGCATAGTATTTAGGAACAGTCACACTTTCTGATGCATGGTTTACAGCAGCTGCTCATTAACCAACAGTGTGACTTCTGCCTGAGTACTAACTGTTCTGCTCAACAGGCACGCTTCCCTCAACATACAACAGAGCATTTCCCCTGAACATAGCCTACTGTAGTCTGTAGATGTTAACCTACACGGAATACACAAACCCAGTGAAGTTATACAGTCCTGGGTCCAAAAACTAAAATAACAATCACAACAAAGCCAGAGCGAAAGTCACCATGGTGTTTTGCTGTGAATCACACAACCCTATGCCTGATGTGTGTGTTTCAAACGTTGGTGATGCAATATGTTTCCAATGTGTTTCCAGCATGTGGAGAGCTGCTGTAGGAACAGCTGACTAACATCTTTGTTTGACAGGGTTTGGAGGAACCAAGAGAAGATAGAGGCCGTGGAGCTGGACGGACCATGGATGGCACTGAGAATAATACAAGAACATAGAAACACGTGATGAAGCATCAGGAGAAGACCTTTCTTCATGCACAGAGGAATTTGTCCACCAACACAGTAACAGCAGCATACGGAGCTGGAGGACGCCAGCCGCTGACAAGAAGCCCCGTCTGAGTTACTTCTTCTCTGAAGGGTGCTTCGGTGTTGTTTGGAAAAGCTTTGCATTACTTTGATGTGTTTTCAGAAGATGATGTTGCCGTTGTTAATTGGTTCAATTCGAATTTTGTATGCAGATGACATATTGCAGTGTGAATCCAGTGTGAATAAATGTTATTTGTTTATTAATTGTATTTTGGTTGAGGAAATGGCTTTCTCTGCAGTATGATTTCTAACCATCTGTTGACTGTCTGTGCATTCAAACACACACAGTCAACAGATGAGGCCAGAGGCCTGTACTACGAATCCAGTTCAACAGACCCTGGATATGTTTGAGTTACCCGGCTTACCTAATCCAAAACAAACGCGCTCTCGCTAAGCGGTCCTACGACGCTGGTTATCAACTCGGTAACTCAAGCCAGGGTTTCTCTTCTTCTTCTTCTCTCGGTTTTTGGCGGATTGCAAACAACTTTAAAGGTGCATACCGCCACCTACTGTACATGAGTGTGAATCATCATATCATTCCATCTCTTAACTCATGGACGTATATATCTATGATCTTATAAAAAAATAAATAAAAAAACATAAAACAAAACAAAATAAAAAATCTATGATCTTTCCTGACCTAATGTTAAATTATTTTTCCTACCCCAGTTTCACTCAGAAAGGTAAACTATGGCATTTGCCACTTGATTGACGTACAGGTAAGCCAGTCTGACCCCCAGTTTCCACCGGGTCCTTCTGCGGCGCGTTACGGCTGCGCCGCGCCGATCGCGGCTATGAGGTGTGATTTGTGCCAAAGAACAGACAACTAAGCTGACTGAGCGGAGAACTAACGTGTCAACGTGCGCCAACGCCTCCATCAATTTGAATGGGTTGACGTAGAATACAGGCGACGTCACGTCGATGTCAGACGTCACGGCGATAGGTGCACTCAAAATACGCGCTCACGTGGCGGTGGCGTAGCTTAGAAAGCGCAATTTTAGATATGCGTGTTGATAACGTACGTGTGGATAAGCGCGTGAATAACGTACGTGTGGATAAGCGCGTGAATAACGTACGTCTCGCCTCCATTAGCATTGTATAGCATTATCCTATATTATATTTTTCGAATGACTTCGCTCCTACAGTAGTTTGGAGAGTGTTACAGGTACACTTTCTCATCAGCACAGTATTGGTATCAGAAGAGAGGGGAATAATAATTAATAATCATTAGTATGAGAATATTTTGCTGGTGTTGTAGTAGGCTACTCGAGACCGGTCTCCAGATCACTTTTTAACGGTATTGGTCTTGTCTCGGAATCGACTGCATTTGGTTTCGTATTGTCTCTGTATCGGACCTATAGGACTCGAGATGTTATGTCAAGACCGGTTAAGACCACGGCTGTGGCTGGGGATGTGATGAGGGTCGGGAACCGAAATCCGGTTCCGATTTGGAACAAATAACAATTGTCCGGTACGGGGATTAATAAGAGTTGTGTCTAGCAGCTCTCTCTCTCTCTCTGCTCGGGAACAGCTGATCGCTGCACGGCCCTGTGTCCCTCCCTCCCTCAAGGTGTGTGTGGGTGTGTCTGTGTCTGTGTGTCTCATTCACTGTCCCTCAGGTTTCGATTGCCAGTTTGTGGCTTGTATGTCTTGTGAACGCAACGCTGACATAATATGATATGGCCTGCTGACAGGGCCTCTAATAAACACACAGGACTAAAATAATACGTGTTTAATTCAGCCCAGATGCGGTGACTGCAGGCCAAACCCATTAATATATTGAAGGTGTTTAAAGTTGCACCCGTATGAGGCGAAGTGAGAACCACGCACCTGTCAGACTAGCAAATGGGCACCTTTAAATTTCAGGAGAATAATGAAGATGTGATTAGTTGTTCCACACTCCGTTTCTCACGAGACGAGCGCGCTGCTCTTTACATTTCGTCTCGTCACCCGAAACTACGCCGCCCCTCTGCGGCCCGCAGGTGCCAGGATACCACGGCAAAACAGAGCCTGCCCAGGTATATCTAAACAAGTACCCGCCTGCACAGTGGGGTAAGGCGGTCATTTTGCAGCTCGTGGTATAAAAATAGACAATGGCTAGAATATTCATGTGAAAATAGTGCCATATTCTGCCATGCCTGTAGAAATGTTGGGTCAAAAAATAATGCATACAATAGCACAGATGCCTTCACCACGAATGGCTACAAAAAGATCTCATATCCCAAGCTTATCAACAAGCTAATGTTGCAGCTGAAATGTTCTCCAGGTCACAAAGTCAACCTCTGATGTGATACCAGTTTTCAAGCACAGTAAATATTCTCTTCCCAGAGTATATGATGGGACCAAGGTGATGATGTAGTACATGGTTTTAATAATACTTTTGCTTTTCAATGTTTGCCATTTCAAACCATGAGCTGGTTCAAATAATATTTGCCTTGATTTTACAATATGTTCTCTTTTGTTTTATCAGTACAGTTTTGAAGCTTTTGTGCTTTTCCTTGCCATAGTCCACTTTGGACTATATGAAATATTTCAGGATTGCACTTTTAACACACTTGAAATGTTCTCACTTGCTTGGTTTCAAAACATAACAAATGCCATAATCTGTTCATTGGGGACCATAACATCAATGCTATTTTTCATTGCTTTTGCCGGCCACTATTGCTCATGTAAACCTACTAGTGCTGCACCCTGTAATCTCAGATGCAGCCCAAGTCATTTAGTTCTGGAACCGGGCCTGTACAGTACATGGCCATATACTAAACAAAATACAGACCCCATTCCGTGTTCCTGTTATTGTTTACTTCCTCTCTGCCTTCTTCTGGTGATTTATCTGACGTCCAGCGCTCCGTCTTTTAACCTCTTTTCCTTTCTCTTTCTTGATCCTCCTTAGCAACCTTCATTAAAGTCCTTGACAGTGGTCTGTACTGTATTAACAACGTGTCACATGTTAAGAATTTACAATCAGAATCGAGTATTCAACTAAGCCGTGTAATAACAGTTGTTAGTAGCCTTAATGGCCTACACAGTTGTTATGCTATACCACATTGCCCTTCACTGGATGTATAATGAGCTGCACTAAACTACATTTTAGCATTTAAAATACCTAGCCATTCTTTTGCAGTTATTTTGGTGAAAGTAACTCAAAAGTAACTAAAAAGTAGTGTAACTCATTACATTTCAAAGACAGTAATATTGTAATGTAACTTATTACTTTAAAAAGACAGTAATAAGTCATATGTAATATATTACATTTTGGAAGTAACTTGCCCAACACTGATTATGAGCCACATTTCTTTCTATATTGTAGCCTGATGTGCACATCGACTGTCAACAAAACAGTTTCTCAGTCCAATGCTAAGTTAGTGGCAGGCCCTGTGTGACTGGAGACTATAAGGCTACAAAAAACCCAAACATGTCCTTAATGTTACTCAAGGCAAATATATGTAATATAACCGTTAGACCGTTAGACTGTGGGGCTACAAACCCCTCATACTGTGAGTGAATAACTTGAGATGGTTATGTTGTCTAAAGGGGAGACAATCATTATGGTATTAGGCCAGGCAAATACAGGGTCAACTAAGTGATAAAATAAGTGTTGCATAATATGTTATTTTCATAAATAGTTTTTAATGTAATGATTACATGTTCTCCTTATTCAGTTCCCCTATCAGATGAAGCTGATGGTGATGACCCTGAGGGAGAGATGCAGGCAGAGCTCAGTGCTAGGACAGAACTGGCAATCAATAATAAATCATTGGATAGTGTTTCTCAAATGAAGGGGAAAATAATGAAATAAAGTAATGTATTAAGACTCAGTGCGAGTTATTACTTTCTTCCTTTACTTGGCATTCTTCAACAATACAAAGACATTGCAGCACATCGTTTCACGTCCGTGTACAGCCTTTCTCAGCAGTAGAGTAATGTGTTGGCGAACCTTTGTTTCCTCCTGACAGCTCACTTAAAGGTCAATTCAATAGCTGTATTAGCATGACCTCAGTTACATATAGTATTGCCAAAGCTCTGTATAGTTGCAACATCTATACAAAATATATATATATACAATATATATATACTCCCCCTTGTGGCCAAAGGGGGACACAACTCTTGTCTTCAGATGTATGCTTGAGTGCAGCAAAATGTAGCACAGTGACTATTTTGTCAACTAAACATCATAAAACAATACATCTTTTAGTAAACGGGACATTATAATCTCCGCACATTAACTCTATATTTGCCTCTGCCATGGTGCCAAAATGAAATGAAATGAAATAAACAATATATAGGGGTTGCTTCTTCTCTGAGCTTCTATGTATACTGCATCCCTCCATATCAAATAAACCATAACAAATCCATAAAGTGGTGTTCACTGCAGCGATCTATTTCACACAAAACTATATGAGAACTTGGTGATATACAGCTTTCTCCTAGAGACCAAGGGAACACAGGCTTCTCCTGTTTTTTCAGCCTTTGTTATCATTTTGATAATTAAAAATATATATTCTTGTCTGTGGTTGTTTTGGCGTTCAGGGCATAAAAGAGGTGTAACATTATTTGAATACCAAAACTATATTGAAATAGAGTCTAGCTCGAACAGCAACTACGTAGCTGTAACATTACTGGGTTATTTGGTGATAACTACCAAAGTAAAGTAACTTCAGACGCAGACGTCACGTAGCTTCTCAGACGAGAGGGGTGGCGACGAGAGAGTCACGTTACTTCTCTCGCGGCATAGTTCACGGCATGGAAGGCGACGATCGACACAATTGCCTGCTCAGTTAGTTCAGTCTTTGGCACAAATCACACCTCATACACGGCCACTCTAGTCAATGGGTGCTATTCCACCACACGCGCCGCGTTACGGCTCAGAAGCGTTCCATAAGCATCTCGGCGCAGGGCTCCCCTAAAATTAGCATGAATCCTATTTTTGACGCGACGCAGCCGTAACGTAATGTCGGGCAGGCAGGAAGTGGAACGTTCAGAGCATATATAGCATATATATATATATATATATATATACACACACACAAACTAATTTTGCAGACCCTATCCCTCCGTAGTCTTTCGAGGAGAAATGCCAGCGTTCTCCTCCGGTTTACAGGCACTGTGTAAATGATATATATAGAATAATTATGATGATGAATGCATTTTTTTACCGCTAAAATACAGCAACACATCTTTGATTCATGTCGTTTATAACTGGAATATTACAAGTATTATTAACTTTGTCTGTACAAAGTAGCCTGTCCAGGAAATATGCCCAAATCAACAAAAAACCTGGGGTCACCCCAGTTTCCACCGGGTCCGTCCGTCTGCGGCGCGTTACGGCTGCGCCGCGGTTTTGGTCCAGCCTCCTCCGGCGTCATACCCTACCGGGAGCGTTTCAGAAGCATTTCAGAAGCGGAGCGTCTTGCCTGCCGGCTCGCAGTTTTTGTTGATTTGGGCATATTTCCTGGACAGGCTACTTTGTACAGACAAAGTTAATAATAATTATAATATTCCAGTTATAAACGACATGAATCAAAGATGTTGTCGTGGCTTCCTTCCTTGTCTTTCCATCAAGCCACTAGACGCCTTAAACAGACAGTTCTAACTCGTTTCTTCCCTTTAAATTACTCACAGTTTGAAGTGTTGCTTGGCCTCCGATGGTTTAGATGATGTTGCGATGTGTTTGCTCAAAATCAAATAACAAACATTTGCACATGCAACAAAGAAAACAGCCTTTACAATATTGAAAAGAAATAGGCAAAACTCAAATAAAACAAAGCAACTTAGGTACTCTGTCTTTCTTGATAATGCTTATATAACTTCATAACTTAAAGGGTACTTGTACGAATTGTATGTACGTGTAGTACGTGTAGTACATGTAGTACGTGTAGTACATGTAGTACGTGTAGTACGTGTAGTACGGTTAAAAACTGTTCCTCGACGGCGTCTCTCAACAGGTTGCCCATTACTGTGGCTTTAACTCAGGCGCCGTGGGAATTGTAGTCCTTTATAGTGCGTTGACTACAGACGTCACAATTAGGTGGCCTTTCTTATAAGATCTAAATACTGGCTCTGACATACCGGCCCCTATTGTTATGGGCATCTTTAATAACAATAAACAGAAATTCAAAAGAGCCAGACAAAGTCAGTCTTCATATTCTATTTGAGATAGACAGGGGGTCTTAATTGTCCATCTTCCGTTATTTCCTTATTCTAAGGCAGGCACCAGTAGGCATATTTTGCTTATTGGTCTTTCCAGCGTGTTGGTTTTTGTCTTAAGAAGAACACTCCGAATCAGTCCTCCAGATCCAGGACGCGTCTCCATGACTCTTGCCATTAACCAGGATCCACGAGGTGCATTTGAATCCATAATTAATACGATGTCTCCAGGTATGAAGTTCCTTTTAATGCGATTCCATTGCTGTCTTTCTTGCAAACGTGGTAGATATTCTTTGATCCATCTGGTCCAAAACACATTTGCTATGTACTGCACTTGTCGCCAGCGGCGTCTTGAGTATGTATCTTGCTGATGGAATAAGCCTGGGTTCAACGAAGGTTTGACCTTGAGCTGCAGCAAATGGTTTGGTGTGAGAGGTTCCAAGTCATTTGGATCATTTGACACTGTAGTTATCGGTCGGCTGTTGAGAATTCCTTCAACTTCACACAGAACTGTTGAAAGGCTTTCGTCGTCAAGTGTTTGATGTTTTGTGATGGATAGTAGAACTTTCTTTACAAGCCGGATTAGTCTTTCCCATACTCCGCCATGATGTGCTCCGTAAGGAGGATTGAAGGTCCATTTCACATCCTTTATCTGGAGGGCTTGTTCTATTTTGCTCAGATTCCACTCTTTTATAGATTCCTTCAGCTCTCTTTCAGTGGCAACGAAATGAGTCCCATTGTCTGACCTCATCTCTCTCTGACCTCATCTCTCTCTGACCTCATCTTCTCTCTGACCTCATCTCTCTCTGACCTCATCTCTCTCTGACCTCATCTCCAGAACTTGTCCTCTTCTGCTGATGAAACGTCTGCAGGCATTAATGCATGAATCTGTATCTAACGAATGAGCTACTTCCAAGTGCACCGCTCTGTTGTTAGACAGGTAAAGATAACTCCATATCGTTTCACAATGCTTCGTCCTCTTTTCACTTCCAGTGGGCCAAAGTAATCCACTCCAACATATGTGAATGGTGGTAGGTCTGGTGTAATTCTGTCTTTTGGCAGATCTGACATTTTTTGTTCTCCTGCATTTCCATGCATGCGTCTGCACACAGTACATTCAGATATAATTTTTCTGGCTAATGCATTGGCACATGGTATCCAGTATTTTTGTCTTAACCTGGATAACATATGATTCCTTCCACTGTGACCAACTTGTTGATGAATATCTCGAAGTATGGTTTTAGAGACATGGTGGTGTTTTCCAAGAATGGTTGGGTGCTTTGCTTCCTCAGGCATTGCCATTTTATTTAGCCTTCCTCCAACCTTTACCAGTTCATTCTCGTACACTGGATCCAATTTATACAGTGTACTACTTCCTTTGATAGGTTTTCCCCTTTTCAAAGTTTCCACTTCCTCTGGAAAAGACTGTTTTTGACAGAAACACAACACTGCTGCTTCAGCCTTATCCAAGTTATCCTTAGAGAGTGTGAGACCTCTCATAGAGTCTTTAAACACTCTCATCTCCTTCTCAATCAGCGTTATTCGATTTGGTTCTTGTGCTTGAGTAGAAGTAAGTACTTCCTTCCTCTTCTTACTTAAAAGCAGCAAGAGATGTTTTACTTGAAGGAACCATGCAACTGCTCTTTTTAGTTTCCTCCAATCAGAGTAGTGATGCACTAGCTTGCTTGTGCCATTTAGGTCAGTTGCAATGGTTGGGTTCACATTGAATTGTTTCTTCTTCACCTCTGGATCATCAGGATAGCTGTCATTGACCACTTTAAGTGCGTCCGGTAACTCAGGCCATCTGTCCTCAGGTTTTTTCAGAAACAATGGACCATTTATCCAAGTCTCACATTCCAAGAACGATTCTGCTGCCAATCCCCGAGATGCATAATCTGCTGGATTCAGTTTAGTGTTGATGTATTTCCACTGTGATGTTGCTGTTGCTTCTCTTATCAGACTTATTCTGTTGGCTACAAATGTCTGAAACCTTAGCGTTTCATTCATGATGTATCTCAGAACAGATGTACTGTCAGTCCAGAAGACAGATTTGCATAATGGGATTTGCAGCTCGGTTCTGATCATCTTGTCCATGCGTACTGCCAGTACGGCTGCTGTGAGCTCCAATCTTGGGATAGTGACCTTTTTTAGAGGCACGACACGTGACTTTCCTGACATGAAGGATATGTGAACGTCTTCCTCTTCATTTGTCATCTTAAGGTAGGTGACAACACCGTATCCAATCTCGCTTGCATCACTGAAATGGTGCAATTGTGCAGATTTAATTTGTCCATAATTCTTTGGTTTGATACATCGATCAATCTTGAAGCTTTCTATCTGCTTTAATCCCATGAGCCATCTTTGCCACTGTTTCTTGAGAGCCTCTGGGATTTCTTCGTCCCACCCACAATTGAGTTTGCACAACTCTTGTAGGACATGCTTTGCAGTGAAGATGAATGGTGAAAGAAATCCAAGTGAGCAGACTGTTGAAAGGATGCCTCTCCTTGTGGCTGGTTGAGATTTTAAGCAGACTTGAAACTTGAAAACATCTTCCTCCACATGCCACTGTATCCCTAGGGCTCTTTCTATTGGAAGACTGTCTTGGGTCTCCAAGTCCAGGTTTTTTACCTCTTTGGGTTTTTCACTCTTTAGGATGGAGGCCAGCACAGTTTTACTGGTGCTTGTCCACTTTGTCAGATTAAAACCTGCCATTGCACAAAGATCCTTGAGTTCTTCACATAACTTCACAGCTTGATCAGCAGAAGCGACAGATTTTAAGCAGTCATCAACATAGACATTTCTTCCGACAGTGTCAACAGCTTCTGCAGAGAAATCATCTTTGTTGTCTTCAGCGGTTTTAGTGAGAGCATAGGTTGCACAACTTGCTGATGAAGTGGCACCAAATAGATGTACTGTCATCCTGTACTCAGCGAGAGGTAAACTGACATCTCCTCCTGGCCACCAAAGAAAGCGAAGATAATCTTGATCGGCAGGAGCCACCTTGACCTGGTGATACATCCCCTCGACATCAGCCATGAAAGCTATCTGTTCTTGTCTGAATCGAATGAGCACACCAAGTAGCGTGTTGGTAAGATTGGGACCCTGAATAAGCTTGTCATTTAATGAATATCCTTGATAAGATGCAGAACAATCGAACACTACACGAATCTTGCCCTTCTTTGGGTGATGAACCCCATGATGTGGTATGTACCACACCTTTCCACTCTCAGGTTTGAGCTGCTCTTGGGGCAATAGCTGAGCGTGACCTTTTGCTATCACAGCCTCCAAGAATGTTTTATATTCATCCTGGAAAACGTTGTTCCTTTTGAATTTCCTTTTTAATGATTCTGCTCTCTGCTCTGCAAGTTTGCGATTATTTGGCATCATGATATTCTTCTGTTTAAATGGAAGTTCAAGCTGATAATGTCCATCTTTGATTTGAGCTGAATCTGACATGATCTTTAAAAATTGTTTGTCTTCAACTGACATCTCTTTCTTCTCATCACAACCTTTCTCTGGAAAGTCATGATTGTATTGCTGCACCAGCAGCTCACCTAAATCTGTCACTGATATCCGATTAACAACAGCACATGAAGTATTCTCAGATTCAGTGGTTTCCTGGTTCAGTCCATTCACAACCCAACCTAGGACTGTCTTAACAGCAAAGGGTCCTCCATTTTGACTGTTTATTATTTTCCACGGCTCCATTAGCTTTGGTGCATTTGTTCCTATAAGCAACCCGATTTCACAATCCAATTCAGGCAACTTAATCTCTCTTAGATATTTCCATTGATTTATGGTCTCTTGAGTGGGAATGTGCTCTTCTCCAGCAGGAATTTCCTCTTGTGTGTATACTTTAGGCAGCTGATAAAAATCATTGCCTTCGATGCAACTCACTTCAAGACCTTTGACAAAGGAAGTGTCAATCATTTTCTCCTGACCCATTGTTTTTAAGAGGATTTTTGTTCTCTTGGATTTGGCATGCAAATCTTGTTGAAGGGCTTCAGTACAAAAACTTGCAGTGCTTCCCTGATCCATAAATGCGTAAGTCTGCACAGTCTGGTTCGAGTTTGACAACTTTATTTGAACTGGGATAATTGGTAGGGTTTGTTGACCACCGGCCCCAGTGTGGTTTCTGCCATTCAAAGAGACTAATGCACTACTTACAGAGGCTGCTTGGGTGTATTTATCAGAGTTGTCTTTTTGTTCAATCCTTTTCTTGTAGATGTGCAATATTGTTGGATGTTTCATTGAACAAACTTCACATTTCATTCTTTTCTGACAGTCTTTGCTTAGATGTCCTTTCGTTAGACAGCCAAAGCAAATTCCTTGTGCTTTTAAGCAGTCAATCTTTTCATTGTGAGATTTTTTGTTCATCTTACATGTTTCAGAGGTGTGTTCTCCTGCACAAAATACACAGCGCTTCTGAACAGTAATGCCTTTATGGTCTGATTTGATGTTTTGGAAAGGTTTTTGCTCTTCATTGACTCCTGGGCTTGTCACAGTAACAAAACTACTTCCCTTATAACCATGAGCAGGCTTATTGCTGGGTGATTTGTACACTTTAATATCCCTTTTTGGCATGACATCCTGTATGTCTCCAAACATGGGGTCTGATACAATGCGTGCATGCTTTTCAATGAAGTCGACCAATATTGGAAACTTTGCTCTTGTCTTATTGTGTTCATAATATGCATATGCAGTTGTTCTCCACTTTTCCCTAAGTTTAAATGGGAGTTTCATGATCACATTTCTCATGTTTGATGTGCTATTCATTTCATCCAAAAACTCAACATCTTCCATTGTGTTGCAACATCCACGAAGAAAGATAGCATAAGAATGCAGTGCTTTTCTATCTTCACTCTTGATGGCATTCCAGTTCAACATTTTGTCCAAACAAGCTGCTGCGATTAAGAGTTGATGTCCATAGTTCTCTTGGAGCAGTCTTTTGGCTTCCAAAAAGCCCTTTTTAGAATCCATGTATTGGCAACTTTTGACCAAGTCTTTAGCTTGGCCTTCTGTATACTGCTCTAGAAAGAACAGCCTGTCTTTGTAATTGTCCGTTTTATCTTCTATTGTATGTTCGAACATTCTGATGAATGAAAGGTACTGTAATGGATCTCCTTTAAAGATGGGTATTTCTCTGGATGGGAGTAATGTTAAGCGTTGCTCCTTCATTAGCATTTCAGTGATTTCGTTTTGTCGCTGCATTATTTGAATAAAGTCATTGCTTTCTGTCCGAGAGCTTTGTCTGACTTGGATGGAGTGAGGCTGCTGTGCTGATGCTGCTGTCCTTGTTGTGGGCCCTGGTTGTAATACTTGGACATGACCACTAGGGGCTGCATGACTTGAGTTCATTGAATTGAAGTCTATGAAACTCTTTTTATTTTCCTTCTCCACAGGTTTTCTTTGGTTTTCTTCATCCTGGAAATCATCATTTTCATCTGGCTGACCAGTGTCATACTGCTCCTCCCCCACACGAGGGTCAGGATCAGAGTCATCATCCTCAAAAGCTTCCAATGCTTTAATTTTGGCTGTTGCAGCATCAATATCAGTTTGAAGCTCAAGCTTTTCCATTTTAGCTCTGATATTGGCTTTCATTGCTTCCAGGTCAGCTTCTTGTTTTTCAAGTGAGTGTTTCAGTGATAAGGCAGCAGCGTGTGATGTGAGCACAGCTCTCTCTGCCTCTGCCTTTTTTCTTACTGATAAAGCTGTTGAAGATTTATTGCTGCCACTAGAACTTTTACCTTTTTTGCTTATCATGCCCACTGATATTGCTTTATGTGGACTTGACATAAGTGCAGTATATGAGCCATGGTCAGAAGGAGGCACATGCTCAAAGGAGGCAGCTCTAGCTAACCATTTTTTCATCACATCCTGAAACTCATTGAAATATGCAATTTTTGGGAGATACCAGCCAACATGATCACTTTCTTGTTCTTGCTCTGACAGCATTTCTTGCACTGAGTGAGTTTGAAAACTCTTTGGAGAGTATTTGAAAAACCCCACGACAACCTTGCATCTCAATGATATTCCCATAATCAATCATGAGTGAATCAATCTCATTATTTTTTCTTGAGACTTGACCCAATTTCTTTTCCTTTTTTTTTATTAACTGCGCCAGCTTATCTTCTAAAGCCTTTTCTGTAGGTCTTATTGTTCTTTTTGGTCTGACGTCAGCATTTTCCACAGGCACTTCACGTTCATTCACGTTTGGGTCCATAGGAGTTTCATTCGTTTCCACATTTTCCTTTTCAGCCATTGTTATGCTTTATTGTCATTAAACATCCACTTGTAAACAGCTGTCCTTATTTTAATGTTGCGCTTTGTTATTGTGCGGCTTGGATCCGCGGCAGTAAGCCAGATAAACAAACTTATTAAAGCGCTTTTCAAGATGCGCTTCTTGAGTTACGTTCCAGACTTTATTCATAAGCAAATTTATTCCACTTCCAGCATTAGACTATACTGTATTGCAACATCCACAAAATGCGGCACAAGCCTTTTTCCACAGAAATCCACGTTGTCACAATCCAGAAAGTCAATGCGGTCCTTCCTTGTTCACTCTGAAGTCCGTGATTTGTAAACTCACGATTCACATCCGCTCGTATCCATTCATTTCCAAGAGTATTTCATTCATTCTACAATATGGTGGCAACCATTTAATTCCACACGGATTTGTCCGTCACGAGAGTTTTTAACAATGTCGTGGCTTCCTTCCTTGTCTTTCCATCAAGCCACTAGACGCCTTAAACAGACAGTTCTAACTCGTTTCTTTCCTTTAAATTACTCACAGTTTGAAGTGTTGCTTGGCCTCCGATGGTTTAGATGATGTTGCGATGTGTTTGCTCAAAATCAAATAACAAACATTTGCACATGCAACAAAGAAAATAGGCCTTTACAATATTCAAAAGAAATAGGCAAAACTCAAATAAAATAACAAACAACTTAGGTACTCTGTCTTTCTTGATAATGCTTATATAACTTCATAACTTAAAGGGTACTTGTACGATTTGTATGTACGTGTAGTACGGTTAAAAACTGTTCCTCGACGGCGTCTCTCAACAGGTTGCCCATCACTGTGGCTTTAGCGCAGGCGCCGTGGGAATTGTAGTCCTTTATAGTGCGTTGACTACAGACGTCACAATTAGGTGGCCTTTCTTATAAAATCAAAATACTGGCTCTGACAGATGTGTTGCTGTATTTTAGTGGTAAAAAAATGCATTCGTCATCATAATTATTCTCAGTGGCGGCTCCAGAGTATTTTTGTTGGGTAATCTATGGTAGGGCTAACCCATACAGTGGTGGGGCTCAAGTCAGTATTTGCAATGTAATTACATACACGCTATATCGCCCCCATTGACAGTGAAACGCCACGCGTGAGGTTTAGATTATTTCCCTGTCTCAGTCCAAATTGAACTGTATGAAATAAAACGGCACATTTGTCTTGTAGTAAATAAAAAGGGCGACCTGGAGCCAATCCTGCAATTTCCCCACAGGTGAAAGAGTTGACATGCTGAAAACCCAACCCCTGCACCCCCCAGGAGATTTTTTGAAATACTAACATAAAATACACATTCTGGTACTCTCTTGAGAAGAAAAAAAAAAATCTATTACTACACGACATATTTAAAAAAATTAAATCCATTTTTGTTTTTTGTTACTTTTTTCTGAAAGCTGAACCTGCTGCTCCTCACAGAGAGAAGAGGAAAGGCTGTGTGGATTACTTTACATTGTGGATAAGGGTGGATAGCCCCCATTGTTCTGTGTGTCAAAATGAAAGACAGTCCACACACCTATCAATCATCAAACCGTGGAGTCTTATTTCAGTACGTGTTGATTTCTATCAACACGTAATGTTGTATCCATGGATGTATAAAGAAAAGTTCTACCGCAAAAGTATTCTCCGTCGGGGCTTCCTGCAACAACACCACGCCGTTATCGTGATTCTGATTGGCCAGAAGACATTAGCAAAGATGTTTTATTGAGAAGACGATCACTACGTGACAAAAGTTTTCAAAACCGTTTCTTCGGCATTTCCAGACAAGCGGCTGCTGATATCAATCTTACTAACTGCTGTCTGTGCAATTTACTCGGCGCGAGTTGGCGGACTTTGTTTTGCTTACTTTAACATCATTTTTCATGGTGGGGCTAAGGTGGGGCTAAGCCATTTCTTGGTATGGCTGTAGCCTACCCCAGCCATACCCTGGAGCCGCCACTGATTATTCTATATATATAATTTACACGGTGCCTGTAAACCGGAGGAGAACGCTGGCATTTCTCCTCCTACTTGAAAGACTACGGAGGGATAGGGTCTGCAAAATTTGTTTATTTTGGGGATGGGCTGGATGCTCTGACCGGTCCACTTCCTGCCCGGCGCCTCTGCAACGCCTCGCGTCGCGTCGAAAAATAGACTTGAATCCTATTTTGAGCGGAGCCCAGCGCCGAGACGCTTCTGGGACGCTTCTGAGCCGTAACGCGGCGCGTCTGGTGGAATAGCACCCATTGACTAGAGTGGCTGCGATTTTTGCGAACGCCGCGGCGCAGCCGTAACGCGGCCGTAACGCGGCCGTAACGCGGCCGTAACGCGACGCAGACGGACCCGGTGGAATCTAGGGGTTAGCCTTCCAATTTATACAATTTTACTAAGAAAGGGTATAAAATTGACGTAATGACCAAAAATGTACTGAGTTGTATTGTGCCATACGGGTTCATGCAGTTATTCAAGGTACACCAACATAAGGTATACTCAGTATATATATAAATAAACATAGGCTAAGTTTAGCATTCTTAATGTAGGTAGACAGACCCTCCCTACACGCAGATCACGCAGACTGCGTGGGCCCTCACCTCGCGGAGGGGGCCTCTGGGTCATCTGAAGCGCAAATGCGGCACAATAACGCCTCGATTCCACCGGGTCCGTCTGCGTCGCGTTACGGCCGCATTTCGGCCGCGTTACGGCCGCGTTACGGCTGCGCCGCGGCGTTCGCAAAGATCGCGGCCACTCTAGTCAATTGGTGCTATTCCACCAGACGCGTCGCGTTACGGCTCAGAAGCGTCTTGGCGCTGGGCTCCGCTCAAAATAGGATTCAAGTCTATTTTTCGACGCGAGGCGTTGCAGAGGCGCCGGGGAGGAAGTGGACCGGTCAGAGCATCTGGCCCATCCCCAAAATAAACTAATTTTGCAGACCCTATCCCTCCGTAGTCTTTCAAGTAGGAGGAGAAATGCCAGCGTTCTTGTTGGGTTCAGAATTCCAGAAAAGACAGACAACTTCTAACTTTAACTATTTATTGTAAAGAGAGCAAAAGATATATATCACTTGGCCAAGGACTCATCACGTCTTTGGGAATCACAGGCAGCAAAGCTGTAATCTGTAACCACCAAATCCGTAAAGAGCCTCGAACCTCGTGCAACAATACCTTTTATTACACAGGGCGTTGCCCGTACATTTATGATTGGTCAAGACTAGCTGAAGAGATACCATGGTTTAGACTTGGTTCTCTTTGGTTGGTGCGCAGACTCAGATAGAGTCTCTTGGCAACACGATCCTCCAATCAACATTCGGCCGGCCTGTGGAAGTCCCTCCCTACTCTGGCACCATCATACTAATTTGTTTTCTCTAACGTTTCTTCAGATATAGCGGGAAACCATAATGTTGCTTCCTAGCTTTGCGGGGGAGCGCGGCTCCCATACAAAGTCAAGGCCGGTGCGATGTGCTGTTCTGACTACCTCTTTGTGTTCTCTCAGTCTCTGCACCTGACCTTGGTACTTTCAATATTGCAAGCTAAACACTTTCTCATGTAACTTTTCCCTTCGTTCCTGTCCTCCCCATCAAAACTTGGGGGGGGTGATTGGGTCTATTTATTCCAAAGTCACAGCCACATAAAATGAGCACAATAAGCTTATAATGTAATAATAAGAATCAGTCTTTCTAATATTATATAAAAATACCCTCCACATTCTCCTCCGGTTTACAGGCACTGTGTAAATTATATATATAGAATAATTATGATGATGAATGCATTTTTTTGCCACTAAAATACAGCAACACATCTTTGATTCATGTCGTTTATAACTGGGATATTACAATTATTATTAACTTTGTCTGTACAAAGTAGCCTGTCCAGGAAATATGCCCAAATCAACAAAAACTGCGAGCCGGCAGGCAAGACGCTCCGCTTCTGAAATGCTTCTGAAACGCTTCTGAAATGCGCCTGGTAGGGTATGACGCCGGAGGAGGCCGGACCAAAACCGCGGCGCAGCCGTGACGCGACGCAGACGGACCCGGTGGAATCGAGGGGTAAGTTTAAGAGTGTCAGTTTCTCCGCCGCTTCGAGGTTCCGCTGCTCGCAGACCACTAGCACATCTCCGCCCTGCATTTTTTCTGAGCTTTGGAGTTTGAGGTTCAATTCAATTCTGTTGCAAGAAAATGAGCCTGATCCATTAAAATGGACATTCCCTAGCTGATGCCTCTCTGTAAATCAGAGATGGATGGAAATCACCAATGAGTTGTTCAAACTTAATAGAGATGGAGCTAATATCTACCTTCATATAGTCATGTGACTTTCAGATAACTCAAACAAATTCCATGTGCAAGGTTTTTTGATAATTTCCCACAAATTTAGTTTGCAAAGTTACACTTGACAACTATTGAGCCAGCTAAATAAAATAATTATAAATGATGTAATATTGCTTATGGCAGTGTGTTGAGAGCCTTTGATAAGGCATATCGAAATAATACTTTGCTGAATGAAATTTAGAAAACAAATAGTAAACAAAACTAGAGAATGCAATTCCTGAAGAAATTGCTAGTGGGAATGCTTTATGCTGAAAAGCTGACGCTAAACTGCTATGCTGAAATGTAATGTGTAGGAAGAAAGTGAAGAATTCAGATAGAAATGATACATGAACACTGGGGGCTTGAATGTGTGATGAGAGAAGAAAAGAAAGTAAAAAAGGCTTGGAAAAGCAGCAGAATATTTGAACTGCAAACTTTTGAACTAACTTGATGGTGAATGATCTGTCGCCATGCCAACGGCATTTGATGACATCCCATAATACGCTTAGATGTGTTGATGGCTGCATCGTTACCAAACCTGTGAAGTTTTGGGCCATTTGGAGCATTTTCACTGAAGTTATGAGAAAACCGTGTTTCATGGCGAGCATTGTGTTGCATGTCCCGTAGATGTCTTCACGGCTGGACTGTTAGCACACATGTGAAGTTTGAGCACTTTTTGAACATTTACATAGGAGTTATAGCGACATTGTCTTTTATGGCGAGGGATGCGTTTCCATGGAAACGGCATATGGTGAGATCTCAGATTTGGCGTATAGCTGTTGAGGCATGGACCGGTGATATACAAGTGAAGATTGGGGGACGATTGGACCGTGTCCATTGGACTTAAAGCGACATCGTGTTTCATGGCGAGTGATCTGTCGCCATGGCAACGGCATTTGATGACACCCCATAATACGCTTAGATGCGTTGATGGCAGCATCGTTACCAAACCTGTGAAGTTTTGGGCCGTTTGGAGCATTTTCACTGAAGTTATGAGAAAACCGTGTTTCATGGCGAGCCTTGTGTTACCATGGCAACGGCATTTGAAGAAATCTCAAAACTGTCCCGTAGATGTCTTCACGGCTGGACTGTCTCTTGATCGCCCTCTCTCTCTTCACTTGATCGCCCTCTCTCTCTTCTCTTGATCACCCTCTCACTCTTCTCTTGATCGCCCTCTCTCTCTTCTCTTGATCACCCTCTCACGGTTCTATCACCCTCTCTCTCTTCTCTTGATCGCCCTCTCTCTCTTCTCTTGATCACCCTCTCACTCTTCTCTTGATCACCCTCTCACTCTTCTCTTGATCACCCTCTCTCTCTTCTCTTGATCGCCCTCTCTCTCTTCTCTTGATCACCCTCTTTCTCTTCTCTTGATCGCCCTCTCTCTCTCTCTCTTGATCGCCCTCTCACAGGAGAACACTTCACTGTAGGGTTTCTGCCATGTCTCAACTTTAGTTTGACTCTCTCTTCTCTTGCTCGCCCTCTCTTCTCTTGATCGCCCTCTCTCTCTTCTCTTGATCGCCCTCTCTCTCTTCTCTTGATCACCCTCTCACTCTTCTATCACCCTCTCTCTCTTCTCTTGATCGCCCTCTCTCTCTTCTCTTGATCACCCTCTCATTGTTCTATCACCCTCTAACTTTCTATCACCCTCTCTCTCTTCTTTTGATCGCCCTCTCTCTCTCTTCTCTTGATCGCCCTCTCTCTCTCCTCTTGATCGCCCTCTCTCTCTTTTCTTGATCGCCCTCTCACTCTTCTATCGCCCTCTCTCTCTTCTCTTGATGTTTCCATGGAAACGGCATATGATGACACCCCATAATTGACGTAGAGCTGTTGAGGGCAGGACCATGAACCATTATCTGAAGTCTGCTGCTCTGAGCATGTCAGTTGGAGTTATGACATCATCGTGTTCCATGACACAGGTGTTTATATTTGAGCTAACGAGGTGTCCAGAGATCAAAGGTTTCCATTGGTTCTGAATGAGAGATAAACCTCTTACATGTGAACGTTTTGTTGAAGAACCGTAACAGATATCGGTGAAATTTCAAAGCGTGAAGCATCTCAAGGGCCCTGAGTATCTGAAGTGTGCTTTTTGTGTACTTTCAGGTTAATAATGTGGCCTTTTTGGCAGATTAACTAAAGGTGTGCGGCTGCTGCTGTGAGGAAATATAAGCCTGAAATTACAATGGGCTTTAATGGAGACATGTTGAAAGTTTTTGTCACTTCATGCTGTAACAACCGGAAAGGTAAACACCGGTAGTCACTCACGGTAACGCCCACCCAGCCAGTGATTCGCTGTTGGTTGGCGCCTCCATTCAATTCTCCCTATATAGTTAGACGGAGCAGGAAGGGGAAGTGTGTGTGCAGCAAGAGAGATCGTCGGAGCAACACGCTCATCCGTTTAGAAACCAGCAGTTAGGTCGTTTAAAGTCCTTGTTGCCGTTTGTCTGATCCGACGTCCACCGTCATCATACCCTTCTGTCGCTTCACGTTCCCGGATTATTGTTTGCAAAACTGACAGGAGCCGGTCATCTCCCAACCACCTTGAAAACCAGGACTGGATTTCCAAAACCGACTGGAATAACTAAAATGACTGACATTCTCCCTTGGTAAATTGACTGTTGTGGTGACACCTTAGTGGAACATAATTCACCTGTGGGATAGTGTTGCTACACGGACCCTTTAGTGGGAACACCTAGGTTAGGTTTGGTCATTCCTGCTAGCTTGTCATACTGAGCAGATGTGTACTTACCTTCTTGTTATTAATGGATAATAAAGAGTGGAACTCCATGCTAAATACACCGCCTCCGACTCCCTTTCATCGGCACTACACTGTTTTATTTATTTTGAAGAAAACCCGAAGTGGAACGTTTTGGATTTAAAATTGAACTGTGGGAAGAAGGATTGTTTGATTGTTTGTGGGGTATTCCAAATACACTTGCTATTTGTGATTATCATTTTGAGTTGTGTCCTTTCTTATTTTTCTAATGTCATTCAATGTTGGGTGTTTGCAGTGAGATGTATACACCTTTGTGCAGTACAGACTTACTAAAACTGACTGACTATCAAAATCTGAAACGTCAGGAGAGAGACCTGACTGGCACCCCAAAAAAGTAAATAAAGGACCTAAATAAATAAGTCAAACTGTCACATAAAAACTGGCACCCCAGATGGGACTGAAGAAGAAATATCGTTGAATGACAAAGATAAAAGAAAATAACTAAATAAAGAAACCCACCCCTGTGGCTAGTAGACCTATACACCTTGTTTATTTTTATTTTTGGGAAAAAGAGAACAAAGGACAACAAAATGGCTGCTGATTCAGAATCCTTGTTGTGGGAAATGGAAGGAGAATTAGTGGTGTCTCCTACATCAAATACAGTACCTTCTCACGAGTCTCCTCCCACAACATATTCACTGTTGGACATGGACCTCACTAGATTCTCAGAGTTGGTTAATCCCTTAACTCCTCAAACTGCTGTAAAAGATGACATCAACGGAAATGGAGGACCTCAACCTGTAACTTCTGCTCAGACGAAAATAATTCTGGCTTTAGGATTCAACAGCAGCTTCAGAAAATGATTGAGGATCAACATCACCATCGCCAGGAGCTAAAGGATAACATGGAACAAATGACAAACAAAATCACAACGGATAATGAACAAGTAAACAAAGCCCTGACAGGCCTATTTCATGAAAAACAACAAGAAGTTGTCAAACATATGGATAAGCAGTTTGAATATCTGCAAACACAGCTCGATGCATCCCTTGGCTGGCGGTTAAATCACTATCATACTGACCTGCTCAAGGATCTTTGTTCTGCTCTCACCCCAATGTCTGTTACCATAACTAACCTACAGGAGGAGCTTTCCCAATGCAAGAAAACTATAGATACATTATCAGAAGAAATGACGACAGCCAAAGTTAGCACCACCTTTGGCCATGTAAGTGTTCAAACCCACTCCGTGGTTTTACAGGAAGATAAGCCCCAGCCCATTCCAAGCCGCCCCAGATTACAATCCACCGTACAGCCTGGACTGTCAGAGAACAATTTTGGGTCACCTGGGGGGTCTACCATTCATGAGGAAGTAAAGAGCAGGATCATGGGAAAGAGTCCTGTTAAACTTCAATTTCCATCATTTGGGAAACTGAATGATACTGTCAGAGGACTATGAGGATGAACTGGCAGAGAGGGAGCGCAATAGAGTTCAGGGAGAGGGTGAAAGCGTCAGAGACTTTGCCTACATGTACCAGTCATTATGCAAGCGCTGGAAACCAAATATTGATGAAGAGGAGATCATAAAGCTGATTTTGAAAAACATTAACCCCCAACTGGCCAGTCAGCTGAGAAGTAGCAGAGTCACCTCTGTCGATGGACTTGTCCGCCTTGGTCAGCAACTGGAGAAGGACCGGGAGAACCAGATGCAATATGAACAAAGAAAGAATTTGCTAAGTAAAACACCTCAGCATGTTGCCTCTAAATCTGCTGCTATGCCTCCTAACAGAGAAAACCCTGTCCGACCAAGCCAACCTAATCACAACTGACCCCCCCAAGTGTTCTGTTGGCACTGTAAGGGAAGTCATACCCCAGCTTCCTGCCCACAGTGGAACTCTAACAGGGCTACTCCTCCTCGGAAAACCCCATATCAACAACCAAAAACTCCCCATGATGGTCATGCTACACTTGGTTTCCTAGGACCAACCACTCCTGCCAACTCTTCTTCAGTACCACCAGGGGGCACTCTTCCCTGTCAGTTGATGGTTCCATTGCACATTGGTCCATGGATGGGAACTGCAATTCTTGACACCGGTTCATCTTACACCCTGGTAAACGAAAAAATATGGAAAGGAATTAAAGGACAGCGAGATGTGCTCAAACCCTGGACAAGGGGACCGTTGTACCTGGCAGATGGCGAAGCGAGACAGCCTTTAGGATGGAGCGATATGGACCTCACATTAAAGACGCAAACAGTTACATTACCTTGTGTCGTCCTGCCTGCTTCCAGTCTTGCTTTCCCTGCAGTGGTCGGGCTTGACTTCATTTTCTTTTCCGGCTTGCAGTTTGATGTATCAGAGAACAGTTAATGGTTTAAGTGCAATAAGAAGTGCCAGTATCTGTTCTTGAAAGAAAGTCAGAGTGCAGGTTTTGCACCACAACTTGCCTTCTTCTCTGCTGTGCCTCCTGGTAGCGTGGTTTATCTACCACCATGCCCTGACCTCCTACAGGCTGCTACCCTCACTTCTCACCTAGACGATTTCGGAAAAAAACAACTGTTATGTCGACTACAAGCAAACTCTGATGTTTGTACAGAAAAACTTGGAAACACAAATATTCTGACACATAACATTTTCCTCACCCACAATATGCCCATCAAACAGAAGGCCTATCGTGTGTCCCCATCCAAACTTCAGGTCATAAAAGAACATGTGGAAGAAATGTTAGAAAAAGACATTATTGAGCCATCTTCCTCTCAATATGCTGCTCCCGTTGTCCTGGTGCCTAAAAAACAGGATAGCAAACCAAGGTTTTGTGTGGACTACAGAAAGATGAATACAGCTACCCACACTGTCCCTATCCCTTACCAAACATCCAGGAAATACTAGAGTCATTGGCTGGATCTGTAGTATTCACTTCCTTGGACCTCAACAGTGGCTACTGGCAAGTTCAAATGGATAATGATAGCCGAGAAAAAACTGCCTTCATATGCCCTTTTGGCCTGTATCAGTTCAAAGTAATGCCATTTGGACTTAAGAACGCCCCAGCTACTTTCCAACGGATGGAGATAGTACTTCGGGACCTACAGGGAAAGACATGCTTTGTATATTTAGACGACATCATCATCTATTCTGACACCTTCGAAAAACACACATCTGATATACAAGCGTTGCTAGACAAGCTACGTGAGGCTAATCTTACAGTCAACATGAAAAAGAGTCAGTTTTTCCGAACCTCTCTGAAGTTTCTGGGCCATGTTGTTTCCTCTGTTGGTGTTGAAGTTGACCCTGAAAAGACAAAGGCAGTACAGAACGTCCCTGTTCCCCAGAACATCAAGGAACTCCAAAGGGTTCTTGGGATGGCTGGATGGTATCATCGCTTTGTGCCTGGATTCTCACAGTTAACGGAACCACTCAACGCCCTTAAACGGAAAGGAGCCAAGTTCCTCTGGACTTCTCAATGTCAGACCGCTTTTGAGGTTCTAAAAAAACATCTGGTTTCACCGCCAATCCTGGGTCATCCTGACTTTAAACTCCCCTTTATCGTCTACACTGACGCCAATGATGTCGGTTTGGGGGCAGTCTTGGCTCAACAGACTGGTCTCGGTACAGAGCAGGTCCTGGCTTTTGCCAGCCGAACTTTAAACCAGGCAGAGCGGAACTACTCGACCACAGAGCAAGAATGCCTCGCTGTCGTATGGGCCCTGGGGAAGTGGAGGTACTACTTGGAAGGCAGACACTTTACAGTAGTGACCGATCATTCCTCACTTGTCTGGGTTTTCAAAACGCAAAAACCCAGCACTCGACTTATTCGTTGGGCTCTCCGTCTCCAGGAGTTCTCCTTCACTGTGGAGTACCGTAAAGGAAAATACAACACAGTTCCAGATGCGCTGTCAAGAGCTCCCGTGGATGATGCCCAGACACAACCTGCCACCTGTGCTGCTGTGTTGCGCTCCAAGAGGGACACCTATAAAAACCTCCAAATTACTGATGAGGACATCTGGAAAGCCCAGCAGGAGGATTCTGTCATCCAGACTCTGTACGATGCAATCATGGAAAAAGGAGAAGTCGTTGAAAAAGCAACTACCAAGTTTACTGTTTTGGAGGACAAGGTATACAGAGTGGTGCACTTACCTCACAAAACATTATACCAGGTGTATATTCCATCTTAACTACGCCAACAACTACTCCACCATTACCATAATGATCCTGTGTCCGGCCATTTCGGAAGATATAAAACGTATAAAAGACTACAAGCCCTTGTGTATTGGCCTAAAATGAGCATTGATGTAAGAGAGTATGTACGTTGTTGTCAGGTTTGCCAGCTTTACAAACCGCAGACCCGAAAACCTCCAGGGAAACTTCAGCAGACTGTGGTACATGGACCTTGGGAGATGTTAGGAGTTGATCTCATGGGACCCTTCCCAAGAAGCTCTAGTGGTAACCTCTATCTCATTGTCTTTGTGGACTACTACGCCAGATGGGTTGAGATGTTTCCACTTCGTAAAGCAACAGCAGAGGCAGTATCCCAGATACAAAAGGAGATTCTGACTCGCTGGGGTGTACCGACCTTCATCCTCTCGGACCAAGGTCCCCAGTTTGTTTCAGCTGTTTTTGGAGAAACATGCAGGCGGTGGAACCTTCAGCAGAAACGGACCTCACCGTACCACCCTCAAACAAATCTGACTGAAAGAGTTAACCGGAATGTGAAAGCTATGATAGGTTCCTATGTGGAAGAAAAATACAAATACTTACCAGAATTCCGCTTTGCACTGAATTCAGCGGTGCATGAGTCCACAGGAGTCACCCCTGCAGAGCTAAACCTTTGTCGTCCTTTGAAAGGCCCATTGGATGTCGAGCTAAAGCCCCATCTCTGTGATCCTGACACCTCTGCATACACTACAGCTAAACAGATAGCCGAGTTTCAGAAAATGGTAAACGGCAACATGGAAAAAGCAAGGCAGAGACAAAAAAGAAACTATGACAAAGGAAGAAGAGATGTGGATTTCTCAGAGAAGGATCGTGTGTGGATAAAAGCACATCCTTACTCAAGGGCTGATAAATCCTATACGGCCAAATTAGCACCTAGGTGGAAAGGTCCCTATCGTGTCATCAGGCAAGTCGGACCTTTAAACTTTGAGGTGGTCCTAGAAGAGACTGGAGAGAACATTTGTGTTGTTAATGTGGCTCAAATCAAACCATGCTTTCCCACTGCTGAAGAGATGGACAGAAAGCAACATCAGCGTATCCTCAAGATTTTTGAAGAGGAAAGCGATGAAGAGGATTTTGTGGGTTTTTCAGCTTAAAGTTGGAACAACAATATCGGAAATAAAATAAGGAGGGACAAGGAAAATGAAAAATCCTTCCTATGTCAGGCTTCTCTCATGGGGGAAGGAGTGTAACAACCGGAAAGGTAAACACCGGTAGTCGCTCACGGTAACGCCCACCCAGCCAGTGATTCGCTGTTGGTTGGCGCCTCCATTCAATTCTCCCTATATAGTTAGACGGAGCAGGAAGGGGAAGTGTGTGTGCAGCAAGAGAGATCGTCGGAGCAACACGCTCATCCGTTTAGAAACCAGCAGTTAGGTTGTTTAAAGCCCTTGTTGCCGTTTGTCTGATCCGACGTCCACCGTCATCATACCCTTCTGTCGCTTCACGTTCCCGGATTATTGTTTGCAAAACTGACAGGAGCCGGTCATCTCCCAACCACCTTGAAAACCAGGACTGGATTAACTAAAATGACTGACATTCTCCCGTGGTAAATTGACTGTTTTATTTATTTTGAAGAAAACCCGAAGTGGAACGTTTTGGATTTAAAATTGAACTGTGGGAAGAAGGATTGTTTGATTGTTTGTGGGGTATTCCAAATACACTTGCTATTTGTGATTATCATTTTGAGTTGTGTCCTTTCTTATTTTTCTAATGTCATTCAATGTTGGGTGTTTGCAGTGAGATGTATACACCTTTGTGCAGTACAGACTTACTAAAACTGACTGACTATCAAAATCTGAAACGTCAGGAGAGAGACCTGACTGGCACCCCAAAAAAGTAAATAAAGAACCTAAATAAATAAGTCAAACTGTCACAATGCCCTCAAGAGGCATTTTGTTTAATTATTTTGCTTAATTATTTGTCATTTTTCAAGCTACGAGATGTTTTCCTACGTTTGTCATGAAAAATTATGTCTCAGGACAACACAGTCTCACTCCCTTATAGTCCAGGAGTGACGCTTGGTCAGGGTCCTATGGCGTGCAGTTGTGACTCGCCGAGTCTCCTTCAGCTTCATAAACGGACGCAAAGAGCTTTCAACTGATTGCAATGTATTCCCATCGGCGGCGGTATTTGACGCTCAGGGAAGCACCGCATCGGTCCATGTCGGCGGCACTTAAAGGCAATGTGAGCGTCCATTCCCATTGGATAACGGAGGATTTTACACCCGGAAGTAAGTATTCTCTTTACTGTCGATTGATTTTACAGTGATATCTGCACTACACAACTCAAAAACACCAGATTATCCTTGTTAATTACACAACATTGATTGGTTTAAATTGTGTACAATGCTTTTGTATTTTTCCCCTTCGATTCGGAGAAACAAATATTTTTTCGGAGTTTAGGATGGCAGAAGACACTACACTACCCAGAATCCTCAGCTTTCGTTTGGGACTACAACATGTGCTTTGCTTCACAAACCCCGTGATGAGTCCTCAAGCTCTGTGATTGGATGTTGGAGTGGCAGTGCGCGAAGTTTACACGGAGCGTCAAACAGCACTTTGAAATGGAATGAATCCCATAGACGGCCCACTAACCAAAACAGGAATCAAACGTGTCCTAGTTATGCAATGATGACAAACTTGGGTCATAGGATCCTCAACAAGACATCTATCAATATGTGTGTACCTCAGTGATGTGCGGTGAGGTTCATGGCTGGTGAGGCACTGACTCTTTCAGAGTCAGATTTACAAATATTATATTTTGACCTTAATCGAAATATTCGGATATTTTCAAAAGCTTTTTTAGTCTGATGTTTCGATTCATTTTAAACAGACCGTTCAACAAAAGGATACCCAAAATCTAAATATTGGATTGTTCTTTCTTAGTAAGATCCCATTTTCATTACAATTGTGGTCTTACCTTGACTTGAAGATGAAGTCCATACTATCCTTCTGGACAACAATCTCTATTACTTTTTTGTAAAAGTCCTCCTTATCTTCCTCTAGTTTCAAAAGTCTAATTTGTTGTTTGCGTCTACCGTCTCTGCGTAGAATAACAGTAGCAACAAGAACCTGTGGGCTCACGTGCGCCCCCTTCAGTGCGGCAGAGGTTATGGCTGCCTCCCCTGGTGCTTTTTTCATTGCCGTTGTACGATGAGACCAGCGAGCCTAAATAATATCATATATACGTGAAATAAGTTATTTAGAGACTATGGATGGTGAGGATAAATGTAATAAAGGGATCTACAAACATTACATTGGTGACCTACAGTGAGATGGTAACAGGCATGCGCTTAGGGCCCGCGCTCCTGCCAGTTTCTGTGGGGTGACGCATTCTGAGGTGAGGCAGACCTCATCTGTGCCTCACCTCACCACACAGTAACTGGCTTGAGCGCGCTCACAAAATAAGTGCCCGCGCAAAATTAGTGCCCTAGCTCCAGCCAGTTACTGTGGGCTTAAGGTCTCTACAAACCAACCTGAGACCAAAGAACGCGTACTGAAGGCGTCCCGACTTTTACGTCAGCTACGTCAGGCTTCGTTGGCTTCGTCGGATAAAGCCGCCCGCCTACGAACACACCGCAAATACTTCAGCCGATGAGTGGCAATAACTCTCCTTACCAGCAGGCGGCGGTAGTGTGTATTCGTCATTCAAAAGAGGCAACAACCGGAAGACAGACTGCGTTTTATACACCGAGAGAAGAAGAACAGACTTAGTAATATAAACAAACAAACACAGCCTGATCAGTTGATCTTCACTTTCTTCATTCCATGCCGTCATGATAAAAAAGAAACTCTTGCGTCCGGGTGAGATGAAAATGAGGAAGATTAGCCGTCTGTGTGTGCCTTCTTATCGTTTGTTTTGGTCCCTCACTTCCGCTTCACTTCTGATGCACTGATTCGCTAAGCTGAACAGCCAATCAGAGTGATTGATTTGTCCCGACGTTCTTTGGCCTCCCGCGGCCTCCCGCCGCCGATTCAACATGTTGAATCGGCGGCGGGAGGAGGCGGGAGGGTTGAAAATGTGCCGTAAAGAGACGACACACCAACCTGAGTAGTGCGACGCGAATGCCCGACTGCCTCTGGCGGCTTCGGACGGCCTCTGACTCCCAAAGTCGGGCCGGTGTGTAGAGGCCTTTACGTGAGGCAGAGCTCGTCCCTGCCTCACTTCTCATTGCACCCATGTAGTTGTAGCGGAGCTCGGCAAATTTGCCGATTTTGACTATAAAAAGCGATTGGAATCATACAGAAATCACACTTAAAACACAGATCAGTGGAGACATTCAATTATTATTACTATTTAGTTTTTCTTTAGTTGTTTTTCCATTACATTGGAGTATGACAGGTGAGGCTCTGCCTCCCCTGCCTCCCCTGACTGCACGTCGCTGGTGTACCTCCACCATTAAACTGTCATATTCTGCACATTTCTTATTCTATCGACATACATCTTATAAGAGTATAATAAATATGTATAATATCGGTTAAAATAAGTACTTCAACATAGTTAACATTGCAGGAATGTTGATTGTCAAGTCCCAAAACAAACCATGCAATATATTAAACGTTAAGTACTTTGTCAGGCTTAATATTTATCAGATACCCCCAAAGCTTTTTGCTTACATGTATTTAAAAGAAGACCTTAACCGAAAGTATTATTTAATGTTTAAATAAAGCCTAATTAGTTTGTCTGTTTTGCACATCCTCCTATAAATATCTTTGTACATCCGGCACTAAACTGTTTTATTCTAGATATCATTTACAGTATCTTCTTGATATTTTCTATTCTATATTTCTATCATTGACCTTCTACTTTCCTCCTATTTTGTATGTACTCTTAATATTTAAATGTTTTCATAAAATATAACACATTCAAAAGTGCTTTACAAAAATGAAAGACATTAAGAAAAAGGCATTTTAAACAGTCATTAAAAAGCAACACAATCTACCTGCATTGCAATGACTCTAAACGTGTAATAACGTGCTTTAACCAGTAGGTGGTTTGGGTTAAAAAGCTGTCAAGTTTACAGTGTTAACAAAATAAAATATACTGCTGTTTCCGGTTTAGTTTACGACGGATATATTTTGTTATTGTTTTGATATTTGTAACACAAAAGCGATGGAGAAAACCCACAGCAACACAGAAAAGATGGTCTTAACATGACCCAGCAGTCTATAGTTAATAAAAAACAATAATATCAAAACTAAATATTACTACTAACTTTATTGTGAAATTAAAACAGAACGGTAAAAGAATAGTTTCCGGTCTATTCTGAGGCCCGATCTCTGTAGATAAATAAAGAACTACGACAGATGTGTAATATTTAATGCAGCCGAACCATTTATTACAATGCATTCATGTGATGACTTTCAAAGAGTAAAGCAAGCACTGCTGAATAAAGTATGATTTGATCTTTTACGAAACGTATTTTTCATATGGAATGCAGTTGGAGGTCAACCAATCACAGAGCTTGAGGACTAATCACGGGGTTTGTTTTTTTTAACTTTTTATTTTAGTTTTTTATAAACAGACAGGAAGACAGATAGCACAATAGCAGTTGGGAAACAAGTAGGGTGACAACATTATGATTCGAGTCCGACAGGACAAAAAATAAATAAAAAATAATAAAAAAAATTAAAAAATAAAAAAATTAAAAAAAGGACTGCGACAGGACAAAAAAAACCAACAACAAAGTCAAAATCTAAGGGCTCTGAGTCTAAGTCCATTATTAATAACATGATGAAAAAGTTGAGATCAAATATTGTGTATAAGTGGAACAAAAAGACCAAATATATCAAATAAAAAACATAGCACTTGTTGGTCAGTCAGCCGCCCACTAATCACAGTTTAACACCGCAGGTCCACCACCCTATTGTACAGAGACATCCGGCATGTCCAGCTCCCGTATATACCTGTAGAAGGGGTTCCACATCTTGTGGAATTTCCCCAGGGAGCCCCTCAGTATGCACCTTATTTTCTCGAGTTTGGCTGAATTTAGGACTTCTTTTAACCACAAGGTGTGTGAAGGGGATATTGGAGACTTCAACATGAGCAATATCAGGCGTCTGGCTAGTAAAGTGACAAAGGCTATGTAGGCTGTCTCCAGAGAAGAGAGTGGCCATGTGGGTGGGGTTACACCAAACAGTGCGGTCATAGCATTATAGGAGCGATCGGTTTTCCAGCGATTTCTGACAGTGATCTAAAGATTTCAGTCCAATAAGAGTGTAAGACCGGACAAGACCAAAACATGTGTGCATGACTCGCCGGTGCTTGGCTACATCTGTCACAAGTTGGGTCCACCTCCTTATATATTTTAGAGAGCCTGAGCTTAGTAAAGTGTGTGCGATGCACTACTTTGCACTGAATCAGTCCATGTCTAGCACAAATAGACGATTTATGTACATTAGCAAGGGCTCTTTCCCAGAGTTCCTCAGAAATCTCCTCCCCAAGATCTATTTCCCAAAGAGATTTAATGGAGTTCAGGGTAACCAAACGAAGAGAATAAATCTGAGCGTAAATACACGTCATCATTCCCTTCAGACTAACAGCCTAAGGAGTGTGTCTATCAGCTGGGTGATTAGGAAACTGAGGGAATCTATTATTAACAAAACTGCGAATCTGTAGATACCTGAAGAAATGTTGGCTAGGTAGTGCAAATGTATCAGATACCTGTTGGAAAGAGGCAAATGTGTTGTCAATATAAAAGGTCTTTGAATGTTTTAATGCCTTGGTTAGACCAAATAGTAAATGCGCCATCTACTAAGGATGGAGGAAACACATGGTTTGCAGTTAAAGGGGCTAATGTAGAGTATGTTTGGAGATCAAAGAAACGTCTGAACTGATTCCAAATTTTCAAGGATGCTTTGAAAATTACATTTTCAGTGTAAGCAGAGGAGGGGGTCTTAATGGGAGAATGAGCCAATGCTGAAAGAGATATTGGACTACAGGAAGCAGCCTCCATTTCAAGCCAAACAGGCAGAGAGTGCTGTGAGTCAGACTGCAGCCAGGACTGTATTATTCTCAGATCTGTAGCCCAATAATAGAACCTAAAATTCGGCAGAGCAAGTCCAGCCCGCGCCTTTGGTCTCTGTAAAAATTGCTTGCGTATCCTTGGGGTTTTCTTGTTCCAAATAAAGTTAGAAATAATAGTGTCAGTTTTACGAAAAAAAAGTTTGAGGGGGGAAATCGGCACACATTGAAATAAATATAGAAAAATTAGCCTTATAAAGATCTTTAAATGTATCGGTCACCTGGATCCCGAGGTAAGTGAAACTGTGTAGTGCAGTTTTAAATGGTAGACTATGTAGAGGGAACTCACGCGCCGCTCTATTTAAAGGGAACAATTCGCTTTTACTTAAATTTAGTTTATAACCGGATACAGCACCAAATGAGCTAAGGATAGAGAGAGCTGCAGGGACAGACACAGATAAATTAGAGACATAAAGAAGAAGGTCATCCGCATAAAGAGAAGCTCTCTGTTCTACCCCATTTCTGAAAATACCTCTAATGCGGGGGTCACAACGAAGAGCGATGGAGAGGAGCTCAATAGCTAAGGCAAATAAGAGAGGGCTCAAGGGACAACCCTGCCTGGTGGAGCGGTGGAGAGGGAAATATTCAGAATGCGTATTATTCGTCCTCACTGAAGCTAGGGGAGAGGAGTACAATAGCTTCACCCATGAGGTAAAGTTCTTTCCAAATCCAAATTTCTCCAAGGTGTGAAATAGATACCTCCACTCCACACGATCAAATGCCTTTTCTGCATCTAAAGATATCACCGCTTCAGGTACAGAATTTGCGGAAGGCTGGTAGATTGTGTTAAAAAGTCGTCTTAAGTTAAAAAATGAATGCCTATTTTTGATGAAGCCGGTTTGATCGGGAGAGATAATGGTTGGTAACACGGTTTCCAAACGTAAAGCGAGCATTTTTAGACAGTAATTTAAAATCCACATTTAACAAGCTGATTGGTCGGTAGGAGGAGCATGCAAGGGGATCCTTATTCCTTTTTAAAATGAGGGAGATAGAGGCCTGATTAAGCGTTGGGGGCAAACTAGTAGAATTAAACGATTCACTAAACATATCTATCAAAACAGGGGCTAATTTCTGTTGAAACTTCCTGTAAAATTCTAGTGGATAGCCGTCCGGCCCCGGAGATTTTCCGCCTTGCATCGATGTAATAGCAACGGAGAGTTCAACAGCAGTTATTGGCTTCTCCAAATCCTCAGTCATATCAGGATGTATCAAAGGGACTTCGAGGGTGGTAACATTTTTTTCGAAATCCTGCGTGTCCGAGCTGGTTTCAGATGTGTATAACGAAGCATAATAGTCTCTAAACCAGGGGTCTCCAATCTTTCTCCATCTGAGAGCTACTTTGAAAAAATGAAAGTGACCAAGAGCTACTTGCATCGCATCGCTTACATTTATTCACATAGCACTCATCAGTTGAATTAAGCTACTTTTGTACACGTGTGAAATTGCAATACCTAAAGCTTATCAAAAATCTTAACTTCACATCAAGGTCCAATTTCATGTAGATTTCATGACATTCATGTCAGAAAAAGCTGCTTCACAAAGGCATGTAGAGCCAAATAAAGCAGACATTTTCAGTGCTGCTTGGTGAATGTTCTTATAGTTTTCTGGGTCTACAAGGCTCCAGAAATGTTGTGAGTTTTGCTGAGACTTAAGCTGAACATGATTTTGGAGATTTATAACCTCCATCTCCACAGGATTGACACTGAACAGTGCAGCCATCTTTTTCTTCTTCTTCGTCCTGACATTAAATTATAAACCATAATAAATCTATTGTATAGGTCTAGCCTCCCTATATCTGTGTGTGAAATTGTTCCATCCTCAAAAACAAAAAAAAATGCTTCTGTAGTCTAGCTGCAGCTTCTAGCAATGGTCTTCTGTTAAAAAAAAGGACACTGAATGTCCTGAATGTGGCATCACAAACTTGAGTCTGAACACAGCAGACAACAGGAGTATAACAGCATTATAAAAACAAAGTGCATGTGGGTGCACACTTACATTCTCTGTCTTACTGTTGCATACATCCCATGAATGTATGAGATTAAGTTAGCTTCATCATATCTCAATCAGTGATTAAGTGAGTAATAACGTTTCTATCAGGTTACTATCAGCCTGTCACTCTTATTAGTATTTATTTTTCAGGAGGGGGCGGGGTTTGGAGGAACAGAGGAGACGGTGATCGCGGAAGCTTTCCTCCTGCCTTCACAAACTTTACACACGTATTTATCAACTGAAAATAGCAAGAGGACATTCATACTCTGCAATCCAAGACTTGATTAAATCCACCAAAAACCTGACATGACGATAAGGAGTGTTTTTCAAAAACACAAATCCCTGCTGTGTGTCTCTGAGCCGCAGCGACGCGGACTGATTCAGAGCGGGTCATTCTGCTGTTGGTTCTGGACTGGTGTTGCTGGTGTTGGTGGATAAAGCAGACTGCTCCATGTGTGGTGTCGCTGTGCCGCTGTCACATCTGTTCCTTGATCTCTGCGTCACAGACCAATTTTATATTCGTGACAGAAAAAATTATAAAATAAAAAAACGTTATTGTCCAGCCGCGGCCGAAAAATCAAGAAGCAACGTTACTACGCTATAATCGATAATCGAGCGGCGAGCTACTGAAAAGCTGCCCGCGAGCTACCGGTAGCTCGCGATCGACGTGTTGGAGACCCCTGCTCTAAACTCATCATTAATTCTTTGGGGATCGATCGTAATGTCTGAGGATGTTTGGATTCTGGGAATCTGGTAAGAGGCAGCATTCTGTCGTAATTGATGGGCCAGTAATCTGCCAGCTTTGTCGCCCTGTTTGGAATAATTACTTCTAGCCTTAAGAAGAAGTACAGCAGCCTGGTCTGCGGTCAACGTATTGAATTCCGATTGAAGAATGAGGCGTTCCTTATACACATCTGGAGTTGGTGAAACGGAATAGAGGTCATCCAGCTGAGCAATACGCCTCGTTAGTTCAGTTAATCTCTCTCTTTTCTGTTTCCTCTCATGGCTTACATAGGAAATAATTTGCCCTCTAATATAAGCTTTCAATGTCTCCCATAACACAGATGCAGAAATGTCCGGAGTCTTGTTAATGCTAAGAAATATGTCAATTTGGTTGGAAATCAGCTCTGTAAAATGTTCATCCGAAAGCAAATGCGTGTTTAAACGCCATGGGGTTTGCGTGCGTACAGAGCCCTTACATCTGATACTCATTACGACAGGGGCATGATCCGAAATAACTGTAGTCTCATATGAACAGGAACTCACGGAAGGGAGAAGTCTGTTATCTACCATAAAGTAGTCTATCCGAGTGAATGTATGGTGAACATGGGAGAAAAAGGAGTACGCTTTACCGGTGGGGTTAAAGAAGCGCCAAGGATCCGTTATTGCAAACTCACTCATGAAGTCTCTAATCGTCTTAGCAGACCCCGAAGGCGTAACAGTCTTCTTGGAGGAGCGGTCCAGCTGTGGGCTAAGCCAACAATTAAAGTCAGCACCTAAGATAAGGAAGTGTGAGGACATGTCAGGACGGTTAGAAAAGAGCTGCCGAAAAAAATTCACATCATCCCAGTTAGGGGCGTACACATTCACTAGTAGAACAGGGGTGTCATATATCATGCCAATAACAATCAGGTATCTGCCATTCGGATCAGAAACCATCCGAGTAAAAGCAAAGGGAACCGATTTGTGTATCAAGATAGCAACTCCTCTAGACTTGCTGTTGAATGATGAATAGTAAGCATGTCCAATCCATCCATTCCTAAGTCTAGAAAAACAGATGGTTTAAAGTGTGTTTCTTGAAGATAAATCACTTGAGCACCCAAATACTGAAGATGGCGCATGACCCTGGTGCGCTTAACTGGGGAGTTCAGTCCCCTGCAATTCCAACTAGTAAACTTAAGGGCGCTCCCATCAGGGCGTTGAATTAACCTGGGCTGGACCATTTAAAGATAGAACGGAAATATGAAGGACCGGCAGCGCAACCAACAAAACAAAGTGCAATGATGAATACAATAAAAATAAAAGACATAAAACATACAAGACAAGAACATGAAACATACAGAGCCCAGCTCCCCAGCCCACCCCAGCCCAGCAATCTCCCCAAACGAGATGCCACGTGCAAAATCCAAACTAATAACTAGGCCTAAACCTAAACGCTCCAAGGTAGCCTTAGAGACACAATCGCGCTACCTGAGATAAAGTGACATATTAAGAATTAATGAATGTACATTGTACAAACCACTGTGTATAAGTTAGCCATAATTGAACTAACAACCAGTGTAAAGAGGTATCCGTAGTGGCCCAATATGTAGTACAAAAATAAACAATAATGCTAGTATATATATATATTCTCTTAATTTTGTTTTTATTATTTATAAATCAGAACTCGGTCACGTGCACCGGGCAAGGCACTTGGGAAATGTAGTCCACAATAATGTCCACAAAACTCTAGCAATCTCCAGCTGAAGAATGAACGACCATCATAACTGTTTTTAAACAGACCCGCTGTAGGATAGGCAGTCTATTTACAATTCTTATTGACAAAGTCAGTGGCCACCGTAGGATCCTCAAACCTGTGTGACGTTCCATTCGGCATGGTAATTTTGAGAGTTGCCGGGAAGAGGAGACCAAACTTCACATTTGGGTAGGAATGTAGAGTACGCTTAACTGGCACAAAAGCAGCTCGCCTCTTGGCAACGGAGGACGTATAGTCCGGGAAAATGGAGATCCTCTTGCCGTTGTAGAGAAGATGAGAGGATTCACCAGCCCGCTGCAGGATCTGGCTCCGGATATGAAAGAAGTGTACCCTTACAACAAAGGGCCGAGGTAAGGTCCCCTCCTTGGGTCTCTCTCGCAGGGTCCGATGGGCACGGTCGAGTAGAGGCGTCTCGTCCAGTTTGAGCAAGTCCCGGAGAAACTGCGCAACGAAATCAGTGGCACAGGGTCCCTCCAGTCCCTCTGGAATACCCATCACGCGCATATTATTCCTCCGGGACCTGCCCTCAAGATCCTCACATTTGTCATCCAAGCGTTTCACTTGTGAAGTTAGCATGTCAACTGTAGCTTCCAGCTTGCCTATCCGAGTGCTATAGTCAGTGGCAGCTTGCGCCAGATCTCATATCGTCGGTTCGTGTGCCTCTACTGCGCGCTGAAGTGGTTCAACTGAGCTCTTCAGTTCTTGTCTCACAGACAATATCAGACTCGCGGCCGATGAATCAATTTTCCCGAATATGTCATTCTTGAGAGATTCCATCATCGACTGTAGCAGCGAGGCGTCTAGGGTGTCCCCAGCAACGTTAGCAGTAGCAACGCTAGCCGAGTCAGGGAAAAGCGAGGGTTTGAGGCCTCCTTTTGCGAGGTCTTGTTTTGATCCAGTAGTAGTCATTTTGGCCGGTCAAAGATCAAAATAATTGAGCTAGAGTTCGCTAGAGTACTTTATAAGTACTTTATAAGTTGTCGCATACTATTAGTGAGCCAAACTGCACAATGGAAAAGTATTTTGAAGTCACTAATCTCGGAGCTATCAGGGCACACGTCTACTCGCCTCCGTGCATCCTGAGTCCTTGATCACGGGGTTTGTGAAGCAAAGCACATGTTGTAGTCCCAAACGAAAGCTGAGCATTCTGGGTAGTGTAGTGGCTTCTGCCATCCTAAACTCCGAAAAAATATTTGTTTCTCCGAATCGAAGGGGAAAAATACAAAAGCATTGTACACAATTTAAACCAATCAATGTTGTGTAATTAACAAGGATAATCTGGTGTTTTTGAGTTGATGAGTAGTGCAGATATCACTGTAAAATCAATCGACAGTAAAGAGAATACTTACTTCCGGGTGTAAAATCCTCCGTTATTCAATGGGAATGGACGCTCACATTGCCTTTAAATGCCGCCGACATGGACCGATGCGGTGCTTCCCTGAGCGTCAAATACCGCCGCCGATGGGAATACATTGCAATCAGTTGAAAGCTCTTTGCGTCCGTTTATGAAGCTGAAGGAGACTCGGCGCGTCACAACTGCACGCCATAGGACCCTGACCAAGCGTCGCTCCTGGACGTTCAGGGAGTGAGACTGTGAGACTATGTTGCTCAGGAATGTAGGGTTTGGGAATTATGGCAGTTTAAAAAAAAATATGAAGGCAAATTTCAAGCTGTCCTCCACTCTAGCTGTGACATCACGCACTCTAGTTAATGTTAAAATCTGAAGAAGGCCTCTGTACCAAGGTCTGAACAATGTTTAATATCTCTAAAAGTAAGAATCAGATTTAAAAGTTGTGTTACACGAATAATGTCAGAAAGATGTGTAACATTTTAAAGTTGGAATGAGGTTTCTGAGTGAAAGTATGAAGGAACAGTTAGCAGTTGAAGTCGCATGAAGATTGTTCAAGTCTGAAGATTTTCTCCATTGACTTCAATGGTTAAAAATGTGATGAATTATGGGATATATCTCGGGAATTATGAAAGTTATGAATGAGAAAAGTAATAGCAATCGATTCCCGACCGAGCTGAACGTTTTGATGTTTGAACGGAGTTTCTGCGATGTGGAATGTGGGAGAAGAAGACGGACAAAATAACGGGCGGAATCAAGATTTTGAATAACATATAGTGGGAATGCTGTATCAGCATTCCCATTAAAATATAGTAGGGTGTGAACAAATGAGATTGAATATATGAATATATAGATTAAATATACCTTTTACTCACCAATTCTTCCATCTGGTTAAACCACTTTGTTGTCAGTTCCCTAATGAACTGCTGTTAACCACACCTAGTTGTTACAAACCACAAGCGTCCTCCCTACCTGCATCACCACAGAGACTGTCAATCATCTACAGACCACTCCCCTCCCCTAGGTTATCAAACCCCCCATGTAAGGCCTGTGAAACTTCTTTACCTGCAGAACAAAGACACCATTGTCAGTTTGAACTTAAACTTTTCCCTTTATGTACTTTAGCTGATGACATGACCTGTTTGGTTTAAAATGAACAGATTATTTTGTATTATGCTGGATTCCTTTTGATTTTGCTTATGTTGTGAGGAAAAGGGCAGATTGATTATATTGAGTTTAATCAATGATAAAAGTAAAATTAACAACTTAATGTATGATTATCAATTTAAGTTAAAAAGACCTGTAATATATGACAAATGTTTTATTGTATTGAAAATATAATCCACAAATTACCATCCACCATTAACATTTTGACTGCAATAAAGTGTGAAACGGTTTGTGGTTGCAGTGTTTAATGTGCACACATCCTGTTCAGTGACCCCCAGTGACCCCCACAGCAGCAGCTTCACTCAGACACAGATACCATATCATGAGTTGGCTGTAACTTACATTAGATAGGTTGTTAGCAGACAGCAGAGAATACATTACACAGCTAGTGGCCTACCACCTCCTGCTGTATGTTTCAACATGTAGGCAACAGAGGGGTAAGGTTGGGAATATTATTACCAAAGTTATATATAATAAAGGAGATATGATAAATGAAGGATCCTCTTCTCATACAATCCATATAAAGAGCATATAGGAGAGTACGGCCTTGTTTTACAAACTCCGAGTGAAAAAGGTTTCTACTTGATCATATTGATTTAAAAATTATAGAAAATGTATAAAAGACAAATGACTTGATAGTACATATTGTAAGAATAACAAATAATTGTCATTTCATTTCCCTGAAACCTGAAACATGCATCCTTCTGAGATGCATCATTGTTAGATAGTTGAAATGTCTGGAACAATGTGGAGGCCCTCACACATTTACACGTTTGGTGATAGATGTGAGGACAGGCTCTGACGATGGTTTCCTATTGGTCCACAGCAGGGCTAGGCCCGCCTCCCGAAAGTCCTGATGGGAGCAGTAAATAAGAGGGTTCAGACCACAGTCCAAGTATGACATCACTGAGGACAGTGTCCTTAACCAATCAGGTGCCGGTGACAGGTCTCTCCTGCCCAGCAGGATCAGCTGAAGGAGAGGGGATGCAAAGAAAGAAACAAAGTGTGAGTGGCCAAGTGTGTGTTCACTCGATTGCTTTAGCATCTGTGTGTACATGCATACAGAACCTCATGTGTTGTTCGTTGTATGTGACTAGTGAGTGTTTCACCTCAGACACAAAGAAGGGAGTGTAGCAGAGCGTGTAGAAGGACACCAGCAGAGGACTGACTGAAGACAGGTCTACTGCATCATCACTGAGACAAAGAGAGAACAAGATGGAGACAGGAACATTTGTTGGATTGCATATAGAAATCCTATTTGTATTTGTACATCTCTCAGCCTTAGAGAACAAGCTTTATTCTGTAGCTATCACAGTACATAGCACTACGGGGTACAGGTAGCTCTGTATCAGAGGTAAGTTAGGGATGCTCAGTTAAGAAGGAGAAAGACAGTGTCAGGTGTTTTAGTCATGGTATCAGCGAGTACAGATCTTTTGGTAAACATCCCCAGTTCCCCACCCTTCCCCCAAAATGATAAGGAATAGCATCACATCCTCACAAGCGATCAAGCAGGAACCAACGTTTGGCATTTTTGGTTGAAGTAACACTGAAACACTTGACCAATGGAGTCACTGACTCAGCTGAGGTCTGCTCTGTGCACATGCATATTTAACTTCTGATTTGACCTGACCTGCCATCACATCAATGGCTGTATTTTTACATGACTAAAATATCACGTGACTAGTTTCCAGCTTGTGTTGTTTAAAATAAATCTCCTCTCACCACCTGTTCCAGATGGAGTGGCAGCTGCTGGCACTCAGTAGAAGAGAGCAGAAGAAGATGAGGACGCAGGGGAGGAAGATACAGAGGGAGAAGGCACAGAGGATGTAGAGCAACATGTCTGAGTAGCTGTTCTCCCAGAAGACAGCACACAGCATCTCTGCGGGGTCGTACCTGCAGAGGAGACATGATGGAGATGAAGCAGCACCACCTGAAAGCTTTGAGTAAACGACATACCTGATCCAGGCGTAGACCACCGGCACGCTCCCAAACACCAGCCCTGTCACCCAAGAAGCCAAGCAGGCTGTCACCATGACAACAAAGAGAGCTCTTCCTGTGGAGGCCATGCCGATCAGTCGTTGCACACAAAGAATAGCTAAGGGATAAACAAAAAAACATCAAGTGACTGAATCTAAATGGTTATCAAGTGGTTAGAAGATATTGTTTCACTATCAAAAGCTTTTTCAGCATTCTGTAACAATGCAGCATGTGGAATGGCATTCCAGTCTCACAAAAAAACGTGTAATATCTACGGTGGTCCACAGGGAAAAACGTACTGTGTTCCCAAATAACCCTCTCAAAACGTGACATGGCTAGAATATTTTTTCCTATTCATTTCTAATGGCCAGTGTCCATGTCACGTGATCGTCAACTTTCCCAGCGTGAGAAAAAAAACATGGCGGACACCCGACTTCTTTTTTGTGAAGTGTATATTGTACTTTAGAATCTACATCCAGTGGATGTGTAGGATTTATAGTTTGATGGATATTACGAAGATTATTTGAGGTCTCACCAGAAGAATGTGTATATACTACGTATTTTACCTATAGAGGTTGCTCTGCGCGCCCCCCCCTGAAATTGTGAGATTGCTACGTCTTTCCCCCTATTCATTTCTATTGAATAGCTTCCATGTCAAGTTATTGTCAACTCTCGCCGTGAAAAAGGTCTCTGCGTTTTCATAGTAGCTAAGGTGGTTGCTAGGGACGCATGTTGCAACTGGAAGTATTCCCCTCACTGTTGAATGATTTTACAGTGATATCTGCAGTACTCATCAACTCAAAAACACCAGATTGTCCTGTTAATTACACAACATGAATTGTTTTAAATTGTGTACAGTGCTTTTGTGTTTTTCCCTTTCGTTTCTGAGAGACAGATTTCTTTTTTCAGAGTTTTGGATAGCTGAAAACATTACAATTAGGGCCGTCAAGTTGACGCGTTAATAACGCGTTAATAACGCGTTAATAACGCGTTAACGCAAAAAAAAATAACGCCACTAATTATTTTAACGCGATTAACGCATGTGTATTTGTTGTCCTCGGCCGCCCCGTAGTTTCAGAGCGCATCGAGTTTAAAATACCATCTACAAGCTGACGCTGACAGCCCGCTCCTGCCGCAGACCAGGACTGGCCATCGGGAGGACCGGGAGGGTGTGTGTATGTGTGGCGCGAGCGAGCGAGAGTGAGAGAGAGAGAATGCGCACACCTTACGTGTATTGTTGTTGTTAGCATCTGGTGCTAGCTAGCTGCGCTAACGGATATAAGGAGCTGTTTCAATGAAAACAGAGGAGCGACATTTCGCCGACAACTGCGCCGAGCACTTGACTTCATGCAGGTAGCCAGACAGTGGGACATTGTACGAAAAGTCAGCACACTCAGCACGGATAGTGCGCGCAACATGATTGCAGCGTCCAGGCAGCTCCCGTTCGAGCATATGCCTTGAGTTGCGCACACACACACACACACACACACACACACACACACACACACACACACACACACACACACACACACACACACACACACACAAACACACACACACACACACACACACACACTTGGTATTGTATTAGAGTATTGTATGACAGAGGTTCCAGGTTGAATATTTCTAATGTTCAGAGGTTGTTGTGTTTAATATTCATGAGAATATTTGTCATTGTTCAAATGATAATAAACAAACATTTGCATAAAGCATATTTGTCCACTCATATGTTGATAAGACTATTAAAAACTTGAAAAATATCCCTCTAAGGTACATTTAGAACAGATAAAAAATGTGCGATTAATTTGCGATTAATCGCGATTAAATATTTTAATCGACTGACAGCCCTAATTACAATACCCATAATCCTCAGCTATCGTTGAAGCTCTGTGATTAGATGGCGCAATGCACATTTGGATATGGCGTTTATGCGATAAGAAATACGAAAAACATTTTAAAAAGAAAATAATACTTTATTCCGGCTGCATTAAATATATCACATCTGCTGCTGTAGTTCTTTATTTATAGAGCCCTAAGCCCTGACTTTTGGACAAACCAGAAGAACTCCCATATCAATATATCTGCAATTAAACATCTTACATTTCTCTTCACACAATACGTCTCCTTGCAGTATCAATAGTAATTCGGCTGACTTTTATATGTGATCCAATCGGTATATAGGCTATATTTAACACCTTTATGCATACCAAAATCAAACTACAAAATATGGTGTCGTTTTGACACTCAGAGGTAACCTGTAATGGAGAGAGTAGCCTATGTGTAAAAAAGCAGGAAATAATAAAAGGAACTGACTTTGTGGTAAACCCGCAAGAGAAAAAGCATTTGAGCTCCATACTGTTTCAGAAATAATCCTTGATGTGGTTTGGAACATGATATGGCGTTTAATCACGGCAGCGTTTGGCTGTATCTGCCGGTAGAAATCTCTCTCTTCTCTCTGGAGCTCACAGCTTGCCTGCGTGCTCCAAAGGGGGCGGGGCTAGCAGCTACACTCACAGAATCGGCCCTTCTCTAACAGGGCTGAAATAGAGGGATATGAGGGATGTCTAAAATGCATGATCTGTTTGGTATTTTGAGCATAAAACATTATAGACACGTTTTTTTATATATTTTCATATATCTGAGACCCTTAATATATGCCTAAAAATAGCATGATAGGAGATCTTTAAATGAAATTTATGCCTGGAAAAACAAATACAGGACCGAAAATAATACATTGAAAACTATAATAAAAGAGATGGATGGAAGAGATGGAAGAAATCATTTCAATGTGAAACTAAATTCCAGGTTTGAAGGGATTTATGTGGAGTGAAGTCCAGTGACAGGGGATAAAACTGTGCGCACCAGAAGTAAAGGGTGTTGTTTATGGAGACGCTGGAGTGAACGAGGACATCCCAACTCATACCTGAGGACTCCTCTGTCCTCGCGTCTTTCACTCGCGTCATACTGGGGCGGAGCTAAGACGCAAGGAAGGGACGCGAGTGAGGGAAAGGAGGAGGCAAAATAATCAATTGGGATGAATCTACTATGTGTAAAGAAGCCGGATATTAAAAAGTACTCACCTTGTGGTAAACCCGCGAGAGAATAAGCGTTTGAGCTCCATACTGTTTCAGAAATAATGCTTGATGTGGTTTGGAACATGATATGGATACGGCAGCGTTTAGCTGAGTTCCTGCTGGTAGACAGCCTTCTCTTCACAGAGCTCACTGCTTGCCTGCAGACGGACACTCCAAAGGGGTGTGGCCAGCATCAGCTCGTTACATTTAAAGGGCCAGACCCAGAATCAGCACTTAAGTAACAGGGCTGAAATAGAGGGGTATGAGGCATGCTACAATGGGTGATCTGTTTGGTATTTTGAGCAATCACTTAAGAGACATGTTTTGTATAGATATGGTACTATAACATATTGTTCAAATATAGCATAATAGGTGAGCTTTAAAAAAATATATACTTTAAAAATATTATGGCATTGTATGCTGTGTGAACCTTATCTGTAACATCTTCAGAAATTACCTTTCCAACTCCTCATCAGTTGCCTGTTTTTGACTGTTACAATGCATAATCCTCATATAGTCCATATTTTGCTTGGTTATGATATTTACATATGTAAACTAACATAGTAATTTATTTTTGATGGAATTGTATACTTTCTGTACTTTATGCGTCTGTATCATCCACAGAAATTACCTTTCAAACACCTCATTGGCTGCCAGTCTTTGACTGTTACAGGTGTATACAAGTTCATGGTAAATTGCAAAAGCTTCAAATAGTCCATATTTTGCTTTGTTATGATAATTACGTAAGTGTAGAACTTGAAAAGTAACGGTAAAATATATATTTGTATTGCTGAGGTTGAGCCTCCAAAGGGTTCAGTGGAAAGTAACCCTGGGCTAAGGCTGCAGGAAATGGCAGAGTTGAAACTTGATCGGAAACAAAATACATCGTTGGAGAGGTCTCAATCTGGAAAAGAATTGGGAGGGATGAAACCCTCTTTAATGGTCAAACATGCAGAGCACACAGCACACACAGTTACATTTGTTCTCTGCTTTTAACCCATCCTAGTACCAGGACTCTAGTACCAGGAGTCTAGTACTAGGAGCAGTGGGCAGCTATCGTACAGCACCCGCGGAGCAATAGGAGTGAGGGGGATGAGGGGGATGGCCGGTTGCTTGCTCAAGGGCACCACGGCAGGGCAGGAAGTGAACTGGGACCTTTCCAAGTACCAGTCCACACTCCATATTTAAGTCTGTTCAGGGACTTGAACCGGCGACCCTACAGCTCCCAGTCCAAGCCCCTACTGACTGAGCCACTGCCGGACACCATGTCAGTTTGAAGATTATAAGCAGGTCGTGCTCTGACCTTTGGACATTGGCCTCAATGAATTTTCAAGGATAAATTTATGTTTTTTAGTTGATGAGTACTGTAGATATCACTGTAAAATCATTCGACATTGAGGGCAATACTTCCGGTTGTAATATGCGTCCCTAGCAACCACCTTAGCTACTATGAAAACGCAGAGACCGGAAATACTGTTTTCACCCTGTGAGAGTTGACGATAACTTGACATGGACGCTTGTCAATAGAAATGAATAGGGGGAAAGATGTAGCAATCTCACCATTTCAGGGGGGGCGCGCAAAGCAACCTATATAGGTAAAATACGTAGTATATACACATTCTTCTGGTGAGACCTCAAATAATCTTCGTAATATCTATCAAACTTTAGATCCTACACATCCACTGGATGTAGATTCTCAAAGTACAATATACACTTCTCACAAAAAATGTAATCAAGAAGCATTTTAATGGCCAAAATATCCTAACATTTTGGATTTCCCCTAAAAATAAGTCGGGTGTCCGCCATGTTTTTTTTTTTACGCTGGGAAAGTGGTCAATCACCTGACATGGACACTGGTCCTCAGAAATGAATAGGAACAAATATTGTAGGCATATCACATTTTGAGAGGGTTATTTGGGAAAACAAACATAGATATTACACGTTTCTTTGTGAGACTGGGTTGGGAATGGATATGTCACCCAGCATTTGGAATATGTAACAGTCTTTACATGTTATCTGACAAGAATCATATTTTCATAGCTATGACTTTAGCATAGAGTTTAATTTCTGAATTTAGAAGTGATGTTGGCCCAAAACATTCCAACAGTAATGTTCCTAAATCAGACAAAAACTGAGAATAACATTCATGAGGGATGCCATTTATCACGGGAGATTTGCCAAGGTTCATGCCTTCCAAGGCTTCAAATAATTATTCTCAAGTTGAACGTACCCCTTTATGTAATATTGTATGGAGAATCTTACTCATGATGACATTAGCGTGTTTGGAGACATACCTATGCTCCCTAAAGAGGAGGTGATGAAGGCAAATTTAAGCAGGCTGACGACTTCACACCACGGCGACCTCTGACCTCCAGTCAAGATGGCTACCAGTGAGCCGGAGATGATAAGGAGGGAGCATCCTTCACAACACAGTGGTTCATTATCACAAAGGATGACTGCACTGTTACTACATCAAACATTGTGACTAACGTGTTTCAATACTAGAATCGACTGATATTATGACAGTAGATCACAACATATAGCACTAGCCTTGGTGTGTCAGTGTAAAGTGTACCTAAATCTGACAAGGTGAGACTGAGGAAGGGAAGCCAGTAACGACAGGAGAACTGGTCCCTGCACTGTGACAAGACATTGGACATATTAATGGACATTCCAAAAGCAAATCATGGAATCATTTTAAACCAGCCGTTAGTTGTGTCCACAGAAACAACTAACATGAATGACATGTGACACGAATATAAGTAACTACTATAACACCTTACCATGACTTTGACCAGCAGAACCAGACAGTTTCCCACAATTCCCATGGTCATCTCCAGTCCCAGCACAGCCACCAGCAGCCACCTCTTTGCCTCCAACCACGGCTGCTCCGTCATCAAAGTCCCATTCAAGCCCTCACTCACTGCAGGAAGACCAATCAGAGTTGAGTCTGAAGGAGCCCGCACATCTTCCTGCCTTCATTTCAGATGTTGTTTGACCTGCAGGAGATCCAGCCTCTCCTGTCTGTGTCAAAGCTGTGCCTGAGTTTTGCTCTTGTGCCGTTTGACAGTCTGTCTCAGAGATCTAGTTTTGTTTTAAAATGTTTAATTTTTCTTCAGGACATTTGTCATTTGTGATTCATAGAAAAGTTGAACTCCTAACATACCACCCCTACTGTGTTTGTGATTTTTATTTTTTCGGGATGTTGATTGGCATCCATTTGATCAATTATAATAATTTTATAATAATCTAATTTAAAAAAAGGGAGGAGAAACCTAAAGCATTGCATAAACTAAATACCTGAAAATGTGAAAATGTACACTACCAGTCAAAAGTTTGGACACACCTTCTCATTCGAAGTTTTTATTTTATTTTAATTTTAATTTTTTATACATTGTAGATTTATACTGAAGACATCAAAACTATAAAATAACACATATGGAATTATCTAGTAAACAAAAAAGTGTTAAAAAATCCAGAATATGATTTATATTTTGCTGGCTACTGCAGAATGCTGTGGTATCCATGCTGGTTAAGCGGGCCTTGAATTCTGAATAAATCACCAACAGTGTCACCAGCAAAGCCCCCCCCCCACACCATCAAACTTCCTCCTCCATGCTTCACGGTGGGAACCACACATGCAGAAACCATCCGCTCACCTTCTCTGCATCTCACAAAGACACGGAGGTTGGAACCAAAAATCTGAAATTTGGACTCATCAGACCAAAGTACAGATTTACACTGTCTAAGGTCCAATCCTTGTGTTTCTCGGCCCAAACTATTCTCTTCTTCTTGCTGTTCATCCTCAGTAGTGGATCTTTGCAGCAATTGGACCATGAAGGCCTGATTCACGCAGTCTCCTCTGAACAGTGGATGTTGAGATTTGTCTGCTCCTTGAGCTCTGTGATCATTGATGTGGGCTCTAATCTGAGGTGCTTTAATTTGTGTTTTCTGAGGCTGGTAACTCTGATGTATTTATCCTCTGCAGCAGAGGTAACTCTTGCTCTTCCTTTCCCGGGGGGGAGGGGGATCCTCAAGAGAGCCGGTTTCATCATAGCGTTCGATGGTTTTTGCGACTGCACTTGAGGATACATTCAAAGTTCTTGACATTTTCCGGATCGACTGGCCTTCATTTCTTAAAGTGATGATGGACGGTCGTTTCTCTTTCCTGAGTTGAGTGGTTCTTGCCATAATATGGATTACAACAGTAGTCAAATAGGGCTTTCCACTGTGCACTAACCCTGCACAACACAACTGATGGTCTCAAACACATTCAGAAGGCAAGTCATTCCACAAATGGACTCTTGACAAGGCACATGTGTTCATTGAAAACCATTCCAGGTGACGACCTCATGGAGCTGACTGAGAGAAGCCAAGAGTGTGCAAAGCTGTCATCAAGGCAACAGGGGGCTACTTTGAAGAATCTCAAATATAAATCATATTCTGGATTTTTTAACACTTTTTTGTTAACTAGATAATTCCATATGTGTTCTTTCAAAGTTTTGATGTCTTAAAAATGTATCTACAAAGTAGAACACAATTAAAATAAACAAAAATCATTGAATGAGAAGGTGTGTCCAAACTTTTCACTAGTTCACAACACAACTTCTAATGGATAAACAGTGCACTGAAAGGCATATACAGTATGACCGATGTGTCTGTCGATACGGGCATTTCAGATATATATACATCCCTAATTTTCTTACCTATGAGTACACCTCTACACTATATAAAATACGTATACAGAGATGATGGTACCATTAGATAACCCAGAATACAAAGAGGAAGACTCTGGTGGACGCTGTGTCAGAAACTGCACTTTGTTTGAAACTCGCTCAATGTAAATACAAAAAACATAGTGAGATGGTCCGTATATAGCAGCGCTGATGTTCACACACAAACAAACACAGAGTTAAACCTCCATCGGATATTATTTTCTGTTTGATAGAGAAAAGGCTTCACTTACTTATACGATCAGTCGTCAGTCCACAGCCTTCAACAATGGTCTCTAGGTGTTTTTAATGGAGAGAGCTGGATGGAAGTGTCATCAAAAACATTACAATTAAAATGCACATGCTCCATTTAACTCAACTAAAGCGCTGTGTGTGTGTGTGTGTGTGTGTGTGGTGTGTGTGTGTGTGTGTGTGTGTGTGCCTGTGATTTATTTCCTACTGTTACTGCAGCATTATCCTGTAGGTGATGATGATAACAACAGTATGATAAATAAGGTACTATTAGCATATAACAATAAGAAATAACGACTTTGAGCTACTTGTAAAAGCGCTTACAGAATACATTTATTTGTATCAAATGTATTAATAACATGCCAACAGCAGGATATCACTTTTTTACATTTTATGATTTCATAAAATCAAATGTGATGGCCAGCACCTGGTCTGGAAAGGCTAAGAGATTATTGTCAATATACTCAGCAAAGACAAACATGCAAACATGCAAACTGTAAAGGGACCCCAGCATGCAGAAATATTCAAACACTGTACTGCATGCGACACACTGAATGGATTCACATAAAGCAGACATCTCTGCATAATAAGGGAAGACTTGTGGGTATCCATAGAATCCATTTTCATTCAGACATCTTGGTGTGCAAGGTAAAAAGACCCCTATGAATAAGGCCATGCCCAGTTTTTTCTCATCCCCAAAGATTAGCCTCACTTTTGCAGTGATATAGCTTCTTTCCTGCAAAGCTGTTATGACATGGTTGGTGACAATGGATTCCTTAACATATTCTTGTTTCAGATCAAACCTGAAACCATAGCTGTCTAGCTTTAAAACTGACTACAGCCTCTTAAAGACAGTTCAGTCGGAACAGTACAGTATAGGGGAGGCATTGGCGCTGTCCGATAGAAAGCATCTGGGGCCTCATTTATAAACGTTGTGTACGCTCAAAAGATGGCGTACGCCAGTTTCTAAGCAATCTTTGTGATTTATAAAAAACAAATTTGACGGGAAAATGTGCGGTCCTCCACGCAAACTCTGACCCATCCGTACGCGGTACGCACAACAACGGGAGAGACGAGAAACTGCGACACCGTTGGCAGAAGGAAGAATGGAGAGAAATATGCGAAAATAATACCATCAATTAAAATATTACCTCTCATGTATCATATGTGACCCGCTCTATCGAAATCAGTCGGAAGTCGCAACGGCTCATTTCAAAATAAACGTGGATTTGCTTAAAAAAATTGTTTGTCGGGGTTCGAGTGTTTTGTTTGATTTTAAAGTGGACCTATCATGCTATATTTGAATAATATTGTAGCGACCCTGCATAGGGTGCGGGGTGTGTAACTCAAGCGTCCCCCGTCTCTTTGCCAATCACAGAACTGCACAGTAATGCTGTTCGGTGTGCGGTCCTGTGGTTGGGGGAGCAGAGGGGGAGGGCTGGGGAAAGTCATGACGTTGACCCTGCGTGTGTCTGTGAGTGGGAGAGTGGAGTACGATGTGAGATTACCCTGTAACCTGAAACCTGCTGTAACCATATGCAATCAAAAGGAGTTATTAAATCCCATAACTTGAAGCCTGTTTCCGACTCCTATTGCCGAACGCCACATTGGTGTCAGAAATGATTTTTTTCGGACGAAGGACGTCTATCCTGATGGGAGCTCGTAACTGCGTCACGGAGCTAACCGGTGAGCTAGCGGAGATGGATAAGTTCGGCAGGATGGGAGTGAAGCAGGAAAATAGTGACGGAGAGGAGGATGGAGCATGCGGGTGGTCTCAGTTTGAGGCTCTGCGTCTGTGTCAGGGCGTACTACAGCGTGCGAGCCAGCAACGGGGGAGAAGAGATGGCAGGTGGTGGTCCCGAAGGGTCTGCAAGAGGCTGTACTCAAGGCCATGCATGGAACGGCAGGCTCCGGGCACTTTGGCGTCACTAAGACTCTCCGCCACCTTCGCCAGGGCTGCTACTGGGGGCAGTGCCAGAGGGATGTCGAAGACTTCTGTCGCCGCTGTGACCCTTGTATGGCTCGTAAGGGTCCCCTTGGTCGTTCCCATGCTCCACTGCAACAGTTTCCCGTGGGGGCCCCAATGGAGAGAGTAGCGGTTGATGTGGTGGGGCCTCTACCTCTGTCAAACAGGGCTAACCGCTACGTCCTCACTGCCATAGACTATTTCACAAAATGGCCAGAGGCGTATGCCCTCCCTGATCAGGAAGCAGTGACAGTCGCAGATGCTTTGGTGGCCGGCATGTTCAGCCGGTTTGGAGTGCCGGAGTCCCTGCACAGTGACCAGGGGAGGAACTTCGAGTCCCGGGTATTCGTCTCCATGTGCACACAACTGGGCATGCACAAAACACGCACCTCCCCCTTGCGGCCTCAGAGCGACGGACTAGTCGAGAGATTCCATCGCACCATGGGCCAGCAGCTGGCCATCCTCACGTCTCAGCACCAGCGTGACTGGGACGAACATCTGCCCCTTGTGCTCATGGCATGTCGCTCTGCAGTCCAGGAGTCCTCAGCCTGTTCTCCTGCTCTCCTCATGTTAGGGAGAGAGCTTCGCACCCCTGCTGTTTTGGCGTTTGGTCAACCGCCAGATTCCCTGGACACTCCTCCAGGGCCTGAGTACGCCAGGAGACTTCAGGACCGCCTGGATTCCGCTCACGCTTTTGCCCGCGATCAGCAGAAAAGTGCTGGGGTGAGACAGAAGCGGAACTATGACACCAGGATAAGAGGGCAGCACTTCCGGGCCGGGGTGCTGGTCTAGGTCTACAGCCCACAACGGAAAAAAGGCCGGTGCCCAAAACTTGACAGCCAGTGGGTTGGTCCCTGCAGAGTACTGGAGAGGGTGGGGGAAGTTGTCTACAGGGTGCAGCTGCCTCCCAAGGGGAGAAAAGTTGTGCTCCACAGAGACAGGTTGGCCCCTTACAGAGGAGTCGCTTCTCCACATGCCCAAGGGACACCGGGGCCCACAGCCTCCCCCTCGACACCCCCACCCAGGTCCCCCGGCGAGCAGAGCAGCAGCCCCCCGTCAGTGACGGAGTTTCTCCCCACTTTCTTCCCCTTTTCCCCGCCTGGACCAGAACCGGCACCCCCTGTCCCCATGTCCCTAGCCCCCCTTCAGAGAAGGCAGACACGACCCCCGAGTCGGTTGAGAGACTTTTTGTGGTAGTTAAAGTTTATAGTGAGACCCCTCAGTTACTGTAGAGGGCAAGAATGCGCCCTGGTCTCACTGGAAGGGATGGTAGTCCACCCAGACCTTCCTAGTTCAACTAAAAAAAAATAAAAAGAATGTGTTACATTTTCTCGCTGCTGTGGGTTTGTGTTTAGTTGCAGGTTTTTGGTCTAGTTTTTATTTGTTCCTCGTGGGCGAGGAACTTTGTAGTAGGGGGGTAGTGTAGCGACCCTGCATAGTGTGCGGGGTGTGTCACTCAAGCGTCCCCCGTCTCTTTGCCAATCACAGAACTGCACAGTAATGCTGTTCGGTGTGCGGTCCTGTGGTTGGGGGAGCAGAGGGGGGAGGGCTGGGGAAAGTCGTGACATTGACCCTGCGTGTGTCTGTGAGTGGGAGAGTGGAGTACGATGTGAGATTAACCTGTAACCTGAAACCTGCTGTAACCATATACAATCAAAAGGAGTTATTAAATCCCATAACTTGAAGCCTGTTTCCGACTCCTATTGCCGAACGCCACAATATATTGTAGGGCCATACCTATATAAAACATGTCTGATGTTAAAAAAACGAGTAATAGGGGGAATAATCGGGCAGTTCGATATGTGTAGAGGTGTGTGTGGCTATAACGAAGCAGCCTGCAGTCGCTCTTTAGCTGTCTAATGAAGGTAAACACAGCGTAGGCTGTGTGTAAAAGGCACAGCTCCACTTCCTACTTTGGCGAACCTGTAACTTTATTGTGTGCACAAGAACGTATCTCTTGCGCACGAGAAAGTATATCGTGATGAGCAAAACCATGTCACTTGGCCCAGGTGGTTTCCACAGAACGGACAAAACATGTTTAATGACCATAAACACACTCGTACCGTCCATAGGTACTGGCGGTCTATCCGCCAAAACAAACTTAAGTTTGTGTCAATCACTTGCACGTCACTTCTGGTATGATGGGCATTCCCTTTCCGGTTTGATTCTCTAGTTTGTTAAAGTGTTTCGGCAAATGTTAAAGTGTTTCGGCAAATGTTAAAGTGTTTCGGCAAATGTTAAAGTGTTTCGGGAAATGTAAAAGTGTTTCGGCAAATGTTAAAATGTTTCGGGAAATGTTAAAGTGTGTGTCTGTGATGTTTTACAAATCAGATATTAATGTGTAGAAGTAAAACATGAGAAATAGTATAGCAATATCCTGTAAAATTATGTGAAAACATGAATAAAACTACACATCTTCAGATGGTATACATACATAAGTGTCCTACGCTAATAATACAAAGTTATTATTAGTATGCTGTGTGTACCTTGTTTGCACCGCCTAGTGGTTAAAGCACGTTATTGAATTATTTTTGTTGAATAATGTTATTTGATGAAAAAAATATTAAGAGTACATACTCTACATACTATAGGGGGAAAGTAGAAGGTCAATGATAGAAATATAGAATATAAAAAATCAAGAAGATACTGTAAGTGATCTCTACAATAAAACAGTTTAGTGCCGGATGTACAAAGATATTAATATGAGGATGTGCAAAACAGACAAACTAATTAACCTTTATTTAAACATTAAAGAATACTTTAGGTTAAGGTCTTCTTTTAAATAAGAAAAAAGCTTTTGGGATATCTACACATAAATATTAAGCCTGACAAAGTACTTAACGTCTAATATATTGCTTTCCTGCCTATGTTGAAGCACTTATTTTAACTGATATTATACACATTAATTATACTCTTATGTATGTAGATAGTATAAGAAATGTGCAGAATTTGACAGTTTAATGGTGGAGGTATACACACATATTGATAGATGTCTTGTAATGCACTGTTGAGGAACCTGTGACCCAAGTTTTTCATTCATTGCATAACTTCAACATAGTTCAGGTGTAACTAAAGTCTGATTTAAGGGTTGTTTATATTTCACATCATTAATCAGAATCTGCAAAGTAACTAAAATAAATGTAGTGGAGTAAAAATACCAGGTTAACCTCTGAATTGTAGTGGAGTAGAATTACAAAGTAACAATGAGCTGTCATGTGGGTATATATTAATGCTGCCCATTATGGACACAAGCGATTTTCACCCATTTATTAATTACATGTTTTACATTTGTACACACCAATGTGTTTCCTATCGCCTAAACCTCCGGGGATGTACACAGTTTAATACTGGCAACTTCTAATTGTGGGAAAAACGAAAACGTCTTTTAAAACTACAATTCCCAGTAGAGACCGCTATAGAACATGTTGCGAAACCCATGTGCGAAACACAATAGCCAGCATGTGTAGTTCTGGGGGGGTGTTCGAGTCCAGATAGTCTGCCGTGGTTTAGTTCGATTTCAAAGAGCTGTTTGACGCTCGGCGTAACCTTGGCGCACTGCCACTCCAACATCCAATCCCAGAGCTTGAAGATGAATCACGGGGTTTGTCAAGCAACGGGACTGTAGTCCCAAACGATAGCTGAGGATTATGGGTAGTGTAGTGTCTTTGGCCATCCTAAACTCTGAAATGTTTTTCGGATATCATATCGCATTAACACCATATCCCAAAGTGCATTGCGGCTAAGGATCTTGGGTAATCAGTTCAGTGGGTTGTGGTTGTCGTGTCTATCGCAATGATTCTCGAAATGTCCCTTATAGGCCTACGTCTGTTTCCGGTGACTTTATTTACGGCTAAAAAGCCCAAGATTATAGAATTAAGCGAATAAATAAAAACAAGGATAATTGTGTGTGTTATTTAGAGAAGAATAACAAATTAGAAGGAAAAAAAGATTTTAAAAAATAGTAAGAGTAAGAGTAAGAACATGTTTTTATGAACCACACAGCTTCCGGTCTACCAAGACCCGACCGGACAAAAACAAGTGCTGCAGGCAAGAAACATGGCGTATAATATGCACGCAAAACTCGGCCTCAGATCTCAATGGGAATGGTTAGCGTATCATTAGCACGCAAATCGGACTTCTGCGTATCTATTGCACGCATTTCCAATGTTTAAAGTCGTGTCATTTGTACGCAGACTGAAGAGAGTGGGTTGGTATATGAGTCTTAGGACCATCAATCGTTTGAAACCGTCTGGCAGGTAATCTTTATTTACTGTGTCAACGATGAGCGAGATTAAGCCCTCATACTTTAAAGGTTGCTCAGAGTCTATGGGGTAGGAAGGGGTGTAACAATCGTCTGCCTCATCGCTAATTCTGGATGCTATATCACTCCAGTTAACTAAACTGTAGTCAGCTTTTGTGAAAGGAATTGGGCTGAACATGGGAGAGTGCATGGACTCTGGCATGTTTTGGCACAGCCAACAGTTGCTAACATTGCATTCATGTGCATAGTCTAACATTACACTCATTGCAGAATTGGTTTTAGTTTGCTTAGATGGTGTGATTAGGGCATCATTGGATGGATTTACATAATTTCCTGGTGACTTAATTGCAGCTCTATCTGAAATGGAGCTCTCTGGGGTGGGAGGATAACCAGGTTTAATATATGAGCATCTAGTGACCCCTGTGCCAGGGGCCTTGTAATTGGGTGACCATGTGGTGCACATAGGATCATTCTTTAACTGTCTTTTAGTGAAACACCACATTTCTGGGGGTACATTTGCAATGGTGTCGAGTGTTATTCTTATCATCTGAGGCGAGACCTTGAACCGCTGGTACTCCGTCTCTGGATAGACGTTCCACGCCCACAAGCCTTTGCTTAAAAGCACAGGGAAAACAACAACACAGTCACTTGATTTACATTTCGTAGTCGGACATTCAAAGGAAATATTCTGTATTTCTGTCTTGGGAATATTAACAGCAGGGAGAAGTCTTTCTCCATTGTTCACTTCTCTCCTTTTTCTCTCTCGCACCATACTGAATGTTTGTGTGGTGGTCGGAAACAACCTGAGTTCGTAGCTAGAAATGATATGCCCGATGATTTGGGTCGGCCTTCAGGGTCCGGGCCCTGAGCGGTCAACCTGTCTGCGCTCTCTTTTATGAGCATCTTACTTTCTCTTACCAAGGAGCAAGAGCCCTCGCCACCTGGTGTTGGGAACGCCTCTGCTTCATCTAGCAGGGTTTCTTTGGCTAGTAACCAGACCCAGAACAAGGAGTATGAGGACCCCCTTCACACGCCAGTATCCTGAACCTCCCCACCGACCGGTGGAGGAGACAGACGGCATCGAGAAGCGTGGATCCACTCTGTCCTACCTTTGACTTTTAGGGCTGTTCTGGTCACTATTAACACCTGGAAAGGGATGTTTTCTGAGGGATGACAACTCAAAGTAATGGATTAGCACATTATCATTTAATTACAAAAATAGGATAGGCCCCTCGGATTGCTTTGGGAGCCTTCCTGACACATGCACATGCATTTTGAAGGTTTGTGTTAGTCATTTAACATGCAAGAATCATATACTCATCAGTCCATAGCAGAGAAATGTTATTGTAAGTTAAAGGTGAGCTAGTCCCTGTGGATATAACCCCTTCCCAATGATTCTAAATGTTATATTAATTCACCATTTACCGTTTGATAAAATATTAGTTTATCAGAAATACATTTTCTCTTCCATAAAACATAGGTTTGAGAAATAAATTACCCAATATAAAATAAATGACTCAATATAATTGACTCTTCCCTCCCTTTTCTTACATATGTTACATATGAAATAATAACTTAGGAGTCTATTTAAGCATGGTATAGTTTATAATCTATGAATCGAGAAGACTCAGTATCACCTGTGTGCAGCTTACAAAAAACTATTGTGAGAAACATATATTATGCAGGAAATGTATACATTTGTTGAAGAACAAAGCATATCTGATTTGGGAGGAAAAACTTCATCCCCTTAACATCTGTGTTATCACTGAAGGCATAGCATGAATGATATGGGTGTCTGAGGGTGTCATTACTGAGAAATGTCAAACAAAATCAAAACCCTAAATTTGAAAACAGGTTTGCATTCCTCCACTTAAGGTGACGTTATCATTGGAAACAATAAAAGCTAATTGTTTTGATGTAGAATCTATAAATTGAATCGTTAGAGCAGAACAGAATGGTTGTATTGTAGCATGATTTTCGTGCAGCCTTTAGTTTTACCAGGTGTAAACATTGTCTATATAATGTGAATACATGTAGAACTAGACATTAAGAGGCCCCTGACATTAGGCCTATTTTAGTATTTTATAGTAGGGGCTTTTAACAGCTCGCCAACTTACAGGCATCCTCTGCATAGCAGTGTGAATAGCCTTAAAAACCCAACCCACTCTGTGGTAACGAGAGTCATGTATCTGAACCAGATGCCCTAAGTCAGGGGTCTCAGACTCCATTTACCTGGGGGCCGCTGGACGTAGAGTCTGGGCAAGTCTGGGCCGCTTCAAGTATTCCACCAAAAATATATTAAAAATACAACATTAACAGTTCTTCAACATCTTCTTAACATGAACGGTTCTTCACAACATAACTATTCACAGTTGCTCTTGCCTACTCCTTGCTGGTAGAGACCTGGCAGCGCTTCCTCTCACACAGCTGAGACACATTTGGTTTGAGGGAGGAAGCAGTTGAAACCCTTAGTATGGCTTGAAGATGTTCATCAGTAAGTCTGGACCTGTACTTTGACTTATTGAAGTTCATGGTGGAGAAGAGCTGTTCACACATATATGTGCTCCCAAAAAGGCACATGGTCCGCTTGAACATCCTGGAAAGCTCAGGGAAGGAGGGGGCAATTCTCTCATGAACTGTCCAAGCTTGTCTGCTTTCCCATTCACTTCCCTGAACTTGGCTTTGAGCTCAGAATTGCACTGCAGGTCAATGAGCTCCATTTGAAGCACACCAGGGGCATTTTCCACATCAAAGGAGAAGGGGTCTGCAAACATTTGGAAAGTGGCTCTGTGTGTCTTGAAGTCTGCAAACCGCTGATCAAATTCCTCCTGTAGCTTCACAATGGCATCAACATACTTCTCACCACTGAATGCTGTGCCCCTGTCCATGAGAGCCTTGCATGCTGGGAAATGGCAGAGGTTTTTCTGAGGGAGCTGGGCTTTCCATAACACCAGTTTTGTAGAGAATGCTTTGACATTGTCATATGCTGCACTGACAAGCTGGCCCTGGCCCTGCAACTTCTTATTCAGTGCATTCAGCTCCTGCGTGATGTCAACAAGAAAAGCTAAGTCCATGAGCCATTTGGGATCACTCAGCTCGGGAACAGCCATCCCTCCCTTCTCCAGCATGAATACTTTCAGTTCTGTTCTCAACTCAAAAAACCTCTTCAGGACGTTTCCCCTGCTGAGCCAACGTACCTCTGTGAAGTAGAGCACATCCTCATATTCTGACTCAATTTCCTCCAAAAAAGCACGGAACTGGCGGTGCTTTAAGCCCCTGGATCTGATATGGTTGATGCATTTCACAACGACAGACATTACATTGTCAAACTTCAAGCATTTGCTGCAAAAGGCCTGCTGATGGATAATGCAGTGCAGAGCAATAGCCTCCTCCACACCCTCCTCCTCCAGTTTTCTTTGAACAAGTGCCACCAGCCCATTTTTCCTCCCTGTCATTGATGGCGCTCCGTCGGTCGTAATTCCAACAAACCTCTTCCATGGCAGACCGATATCCGCAATGGCATCACACAGTTGCTGGAATATCTCCTGAGCGGTGGTCTGGCCATGCATTGGTTTCACTGTCAGCAACTCCTCTGTCACTTCAAACTTGTCATCAACACCACGGACATACATTAGCTGAGCGGTGTCATGAACAGAAAAGTTTGGCTTTGTCGCACAGCTGATCATATATGTCACTTGATAAGTCAGAAATGCGCTCTGCCACTGTGTTAGCTGACAGGCTGATGTTGTTAAACTGACCCTTCTTTTCTGGACAGACTATACTTGCAGCCTGCAACATGCACTTTTTTACAAACTCGCCTTCCGTAAGCGGCTTTCCCACCTTAGCAATCATCTCACTCACCACATAGCTAGCTTCGACTGCTAAATCAGCCTCATTGCTTCCTTTCCTGAAGAGATTTTGTTGCTTCCATAGACATTTTTTTAGCTCTGTGACTCTTTTCTCTCTCTCGTCTCCCAGGTATTTTGCCTACTCTGCATGTTTAGTTGAGTAGTGACGTTTGACTTTATACTCCTTGTATACAGCGATTTTCTCTGTGCATATAAGGCACGTTGCGTTTCCCCTGTAGGCTACTCGACAAAAAAATATTTTGTCTCCCACTTCTCCTGAAATTTTGTGTGGTCATCATCGACTTTTCTTTTCCCTGAAAGTTTTGATGAAGACATGACTGCGCGATATATTTTCCTTCCACTCTGTGTCACTTTTGGATCACTCTGTGATTGATTCCGCTGCGCGCATTTGATTGACGTGTGGCAGAGTTCCCTCGGAGGGGGAAGGGGCGAGGGAACTCTGCGCAGCAGTTCCCTGCCAGCAGCGGGATCAATCCAAAAATAAAATTAAAATCTAAAAGCGCAAACGTAAACGCGAGTCTGAGACACCTGCCCTAAGTGAAGCCGTTAGTCTCATCTGACTGAAATCCCTGAAAAATAAGGATTTATGAGATTTCATGCTAAATTCTCAATAGAAATGCACCAAATTAGCTTTCTCCAATGTTTGTTCATAAAGGAGGTCATGTGTTCTAAATGAATGAATATTAACCCTTTTATGCCAAGCCAGCAAACCAGGTCGCTGGATGAACCTTCCTACACCCATTGAGCTTTTGAGATCCAGAACAATGGATTTAAAAAAAAAAAAATGTAATATGCTAACACATGTTGTAACCATCATCTAAAGTGTAATATACCCTGTGATTATGTAATTAAACCATAATTGCAAGATTTTGTTGTATTCTGCCTCCAGATTGTATTTGGTATAATTGGCGGTTGGTGCAGTTCCTGTATTATTCCTAGCTATAGAGAACCGCAGTGACGCGTCCTAAAACCCGGAAGTAAACTTCTTCCGGTTCCATCGTCAAAAAACAATGCAATTTCTCCATAGGGTTTTGGAAAATAGCTCAAAATAAGGTCTGTGGTTGAAACACATTTAAGAGGGATCACGTTTGTTCAGCCAGATAATCTCCACATATCTACGCTACTTTTATAATTTTCGAATCATAAATCTAGTCGCCAGAACAAATGCTAACGTTATGCTATAAGAACTACAAGCTAGAACGGCAGGGTCGCACTACTCAACGTCACGCCAACTTAAGATCGCCTCAACTGACTTTCGCGCGCTTGCATATTTTAACAAAGCTTTTCATTTTAGCCACGCTGAATTTAACTAGAAGTCATGGCTCTGTCCATTACCAGTCTAATATCTTTTTACAAAGATGACAAGAAGAGTGTAGATAGAGGAGAGAACCGCTACAAGTCAGGACACGTACAACAGTGCAGCCTGGATGAAGGTGTGCTTACCGGTGTTGTGAGGGCTAGCATGAGGGACAAGGTTTATAGAGTGTCGGTGAGTAGTGATAGCAAGAGCACCGTTAACCTAGAGTTAATTTATTCACATTAGTGATATTAATTCCCATCAACAAATCCATTTTATGTGTCACATGAAATCTTTATTACAAATATTACACACAAGAAAACACAGAAATATCCATGAAATAAACATACAGTAGGCTATAAAAAATTAAAAGGGATAATTGGGAAGGCATTACAAATGTAAATATATTTTAAATAAGAAACAATCCCACCCACAGGTATACTACAGATACTTAAGATAGGCATATACTCTCTTTCAAGCAGAACACAGGGGGAAAGAAATTTAGCGGGAGTGTTTACGTAATCGGCGTAATGACGTACAACGGCCTCGACCATTTCTGTAGTCCACTAATGCCACTTGTTAACAACCATCGTTTTTCCGACACGTAAACTCTTCAGAAATCACCAGCGGGGTCACTGCTGATGTATTTAATGTGGTAGAACAAAACGTGATCTATCTCTTAATTTTGTGTCAAACACAGACCTTATTTGGAGCTATTTTCCAAAACCCTATGGAGAAATTGCATTGCTTTTTGACGAAGGAACCGGAAGTGGTAAAAATGCTAACTTACTTCCGGGTTTTAGGACGCGTCACTGCGGTTCTCTATTTGAGTTTGCTAGACAAAAACACACTGGGGACTCTTTGGATCATCCGTTCACTTCTTTTATGCCCTTGATGAAGCATAATCAGTAAGTATTTTATTTCTAAGATTATTGTGGACACTATTATATCTTATATTGACTATTATTTCACATTATTATACATTTGTGACCCGCTCGATCAGTCGGATGTCGCAACGGCTCATTTCAAAATAAACGTTGATTTGTGTAAAAAACTAGTTTTTCAGGGTTCGGGTGTTTTGTTTGATTTCAAATAAACAAGTCTTGGCTTTCAGAATATTGAACTTGTTTCTGCAAATTCAGATGATAACTATAACTTTGAAGCTTCTAACGGCATGAGTACAAGCGGAGAATGGAGTAATTTAACGTCACAGCTAGGGTGACCAGATGTCCCGCTCTGTGCGGGACTGCACAGCATTTTTATAATTTCTCCCCCGTCCCACAGAAAGGCCGGCTCGGTTCGCCGACGGCCGGCACCGCCCTTTATTATTATATTTGTTAAACGGCATCATAATGCGCTGACAGGCGAAAGAGAAAAATACACACACACACACACACACACACACACACACACACACACACACACACACCACACACACACGCGAGCTTCCCCCAGACCAGTAATACAAACGAAAATATGTTTCCTCCTACTTTGGTCATTTATTAGCCGCTAATAATCAGATCGATGGATTCCAGAGAAGAGGAAACTTTGAAGGCCTTTCTCTCAAAATGATGACTCGTGACAGTCATTATATAATGTGACATATTTTGGAGTACAACAACAATCTGATATCATTAGAAAATTAGGAATCTCCTCTTTCCAACAGTTTATATAACCAGGGCTGCACATAACTGGTATTTAGGTTTAATTGTTTTAATCCGTCCACGAGCACCACGGCATCTGCAATCCCTCGCTCTACCCCTCGCTATCACGTGAAGGGTCTGCTTTATGCGCTCCGCACAGTAACCCTGCTGCGTGCTCACTAGCGCACCCCCCCCCCCCCCCCCCCCCCCCCCCCCCGTTCATAAAGTCAAGTACCCCTCAAAAGGTCCGGTTTATTTCATTTTAAGGATGTGCACCAAGCAACATCTCCAGGTGCTCCTTTGAGAACCAGGGCAAAAAAGTTATGTGCACCCCTGTATATAACTCAAAATGTGTCTTCGGGTCAATGTGACATTTGTTTTTCTTTCTCACGATGCTAGCTATTGATGTAGTCTACTGTTAGCGTGGCTATCATTCAATGTAAATCAGTCAAGAATAACACTGGAAATGGGTAGGCTATTAGAATAAAATATTAGCATAGATGGACATGTAAGTGTATTAACCTTTTTTTATTATCTATTTTCTTTAAAGGGATTACATTGGTTATGGATCCAGTGTCTGATGAGTGCTACTTCAGTTGGAGGTTTAACTGCCAAGCGAAGAAGGAACCGTTGATCTCTGCAGGAGCAGTCAGATTAGCAAACATTATCCAGTGTAGCAAGATATATGGTGATGAAAAACACTTTGAGCTTCAAGAAACATTGGACAATAACAACGAATTCACATTGAAATGCCATAAAAGTTGTGTTTCATGTTACAACTCAAAGATTCACTGTGAACGGCACAAACGTCAGAGGGCTGGAGAAACTGTTTCAAAAATTCCTTGCAAGGTGACCAGGCGCTCACAGGCAGGGGACTCAGATGAACCTTTCAATTTTCAAAAGCATTGTGTTTTCTGTGGTGAGTTTTGCAATCTTAACATTGACAAGAAGAACCCGTCCAGATGGAGGGCTGCATTCTTATTCCGAGAATTGGAGACCAAGAAGTCTCTATTAGAAGTTTGTGAAAAACGAAAGTATGCTGTTTCGAAAAGCGTCCAACATCGTCTTCAGGGGACAATTAGTGATCTGCATGCTGCAGATTCCCGGTACCATGTTGACTGTCGACAAAGATTTGTCCAATTTAGGTCACTGCCAGGGCAGGCGGGTAGAAGTTCAGAGGACACTGACGAAGATCCTCCCTTTACGTCAGTTGTAGAGAAGATGACAGCTGACCGGTCAAAAATGTGGAATTCTGTTGAACTGTTTGCACTCTATACAGACCTTAATGGGGATAAGCTCTACTACCTCCGTTCCATGGAGAAGCTTCCTCCACAGGTCCAAGGCTATTTCCTCCAAGGGCAACATGTGACGCGACACATCCGTGGAATATGGAACGGCCTGTGATGTGACCAGTTCATAGAGTCCACCTTCATGAGGTACGGCCACAGTGCAGGAGGGATCATTGGGATAACCTTGAAGCCATAAGCACTGAAGATCTGGGCCCTGAGCCGCCACATCAGCTGCAAGATTGAATCAGACATGAAGGACATGGAAGAGGAGGAGACAAATACAACAAAAGTACATCTCTATCACAAGGAGGAAGCTAAAGCCAGGGTTAGAGCAGACACCAAGGACAGGGATGGACTTCATCAGAAACTAGACACCTGCCTCCATCCATTGGATCCCAACACACATCCAGGAGAGAGCATTGTGAACATCACCAGTGGCAAGATAGCCCCTCCAACTGCCAGTGTAGACAGTGCTGTAAAGATTGGAGAGGCAATGTTAGAACAATTTGAAATGACCTGGCCAGAGGGATTTTACAACACCATCTCAAGCAAAGTGAAGACCATGGCAACAACAACCAAATCCATCACAATTGGCGACTCCAAAATGTATGACCTAAATGTGATCTATTCGAGGACCATTGCACTGTTCTCTAGTGACCGCGATGTTGACGTGAAGGATGTCCTTGCCTATGAGCTGGCACCAGTCCCAACTGCCATCTTCACAGAGGATGGAATGCGAATTTGTAAAGCCAAGTCCACACTGAAGAAGTCACTCCAGGTTGAAGTCTCCAGGAGGAATGCCGGTGATGCAGATGTCACTGTCATTGATGGATCAGCACTTCTTTGGACCATACACTGGCCAGCTGATGGTACTGTGGCTGATTTTATTGATAATATTAAAACACGGCTGATTTCATACCTGTCAGAGAGTGACGTCTACCTCATCTTTGACAGATACTATGATTACAGTATCAAGTCTGTCACCAGAGATGTCAGGGAGACAGTGGTCAGTAGGAAACATCATCTCCTCCTATCAACTAAGCTACCAGCCCAGAAGGTTGTCTTGTCATCCATTGAAAACAAGAAACAGCTCAACCGATTAATATTTAAGGAACTGACTGAAGACAGGCTTTTCCATCTACGGGGCACAAACAAACACAAGTTGGTGGTGACAGGGGAGGACTCATGCCCCATCGAGATCAGGATGGAGGAAAGAAGGAGCCGATATGAGCGAGAAAATCAGAATGGAAGAAGCTGACACCATCATTGTCCAACAAGTCCTGGGGTGTGCTGGAGAAGCCCATCAAATCTCTGTGGTTTCTGATGACACAGATGTGTTCGTCCTACTCCTTCACCATTACCATCAGGCAGGACTGGATGTACCACTCATCATGGAATCCCCCCGCAAGGAAAGAGCCATAGTGGACATCAAGGCGACACTGTCCAAGCATTCCGAAATTGTCGAGAACCTTTTACCAGCCCATGCCATATCGGGATGTGACACTGTAGCGTCTTACTATGGGATGGGAAAAGGCTCTGTCATCAAAGTCCTGAAAGCTGGGTATGAACTATCAGCCATTGGCAACATGGATGCACCATTCCAGCAAGTCCTCGACCCAGCCACTGCCTTCATCTCAGCCTGGTATGGCATCAAGGAGAGCACAGACATGTCACACACAAGGGTCTGGGGGAAAAAGAATGGAAAAGGACATATGTCTGCTCCAAACCTTGCTGCTCTACCACCAACAAATGAAGCCTTCATTGAGAATGTTAAGAGGGCCCATTTTCAGGCAATGTTGTGGCGAAATCTCAATGTAAACCTGCTGCCAGCACTGAACCCAGAGGAATTTGGATGGAAAAAAGATACGTGTAACAGGTCACTGATCCCAACCCATCTACCAGAAGATGCCAAACGTGTCACAGATTACATTTTGGAGATGATCAGGTGTGGCTGCAAGAGTGAGAGCCCTTGCAACTCCAAGAAGTGCAGTTGTAAAGTGCATGGTTTGCCATGCACAATGTTCTGTGCATGTTTCAGGGTGGGATGCTCAAGATCCTAACAGTGATGTGTCATTTCTATATGCTAATGAGCAAAGTTTTATCCAACAATCTGCTTGCCTTTCCTTTTTGTTGTTGGTAATAAACGCCACGCAGTTGCGTGAGCAAAAGAGAGAAGTTGTTTGCATTGTCTTTGCAGAATTCACTGCACTTCAAAAGTATGTTTTGCTGGGTCAGCTTAAAAGGGTTAATATTAATTAATTTATAATACAATGCGCTGTATGAATATAAACATTGAGGAAGGCAAATGTGATGCATTTGATTTGAATATATTTCAATATTATTGCAATCTCATAAATCCTTATTTTTCTGGGATTTAGGCGTTTTGGGCATGAAGGGGTTAATATCTGAAAATGCTAAAATGTTATCAGTGGGCACCCTGCTGTACTGCTATTGAATAAACATTGGAGAAATTAAATTGGGTGCATTTGATTTGAGTATTTTGCATGAAATCTCATAAATCCTTATTTTTCTGGGATTTTGGCGTTTTGGCCATGAAGGGGTTAATATCCAAAAATGCTCAAGGGATATCACCGGGCACCCTCTTGGATTTTGAAGAGGTACCCCCAAGCTACAAGAAACAGCAGAAAAAAAAACTTTATCAGACGAAACAAGGTTCATCCAGAAATCAGGCTTTGGCTCCCGGACTATTTCAGTTCATGGCTCGGTGGGGGGAGCAGACCCATGTGAGACAGTATCAACGGCTGTAATGTTCAGTTTGAGGAGTGTCATTCTCTCTGGGAGCAGGAAATGGTGTCCATTCAGACCAGACCATTAATGTCATTGCATGTGCAAGTAGAGCCGTCTTTAGCATCTCAGTGACTGCACTCAGCCGGACTGGGTGACTTTTAGTGAAGCCGTCCAAGGCCATAGACAAAATGGAACCACGTCCTAACACAAGGTCATCAATGTCTCTCTTTACCTTTGGCCTAATTGTAAAACAAATTAGTGGAAAAAATGTGGAACACTAATCCATCATCATGAGAAATGTAGTTACTTTAAAGAATTACTTATGGGTTGAAGTCAAATTAACATTAACATTAGAACTAAAGTCAGTCAAAATTGGACTTGCACGGATCAGAATCTAATGAATACACCTTTTCCCCAGCTCTGTAATGAAAAGGATATCAAGATTAGGTTCATTACAGGAGTGTTAAAACACCCAAACATGCACACTTATCTTATTCTAGCAGAGATTAGAGGACAAACAATTTACAATGTGGATAAGGTGAATACTTATCCAAAGTGTGTGTGTGTGTGTGTTTGTGTGTGTGTGCGTGTGCGTGTGTGTGTGTGTGAGTGTGTGTGTGTGTGTGTGTGTGTGTGTGTGTGCATGTGTGTGTGTGTGTGGGTGTGAACAGCTTGTCTGCACAAGGTTAAAACCTTGTAATGTCTATGGAGACCAAATTGGTTGAAACGAGAAATAATTTGAAGCAGTTTAATAAAGAATGTTAAACTATATTTAAAACTGTAATTGAACTTCAACTTATATTAATGATCTGAATCCAGTGGCCAGTTGGAATAGATAATCAACAAAGTTTCCATTTTGCAGCAACAGCGCAAAAGGTTTCTACAATAATTCGTGTTATGTCTGAGTCTAGTTCTGTCTTATCAGCTTTGTTTCAGAATGTGTTCAAAACATTACGTTTTTATTCATTATTACCATACAATACATAGATTAAGAATAAATGAAACAAATAATACAACATTGACCTAAAAGAGCAGACAGATTTTGCCACCCTGACCTCCTCAGGCAGGTCTTTACGACCAGCAGTGATGCCTCTGAGGGTCTCGGGGTGCAGGACGGGGCATAGGGTTTATACAAGGTCACAAACATATCTTAACATACCAGCAATACAATTTAAGAATGTATTCTTAAAACAATATAATCTTCTTTTCTTCTTACACCCACAGCACACACTGAACAGTGTGCTTCTTGTTTACATGTTCCTCTGCACGCTCAGATGCAGGACATAAAACACTCTTTTGCTATTTATTTTCATTTTGCAGCACATTTATACTACCAGCATTTTGCTTTACATCTTTATATTATTTATTTGTCATTTACTTTTGGTGAGTTAACTAAAGTTTAGTTTATTTTACCCTGGCTGTGGACTGATTCATTATTAGTTGCTAAAAAACATACACAAGACGGCGGTTAGACGAACAAATATAGACCCCCGATACAAACAATCAGACAAACAAACATGAACTCGTAATAAACACCAGCGTCAGCAAAGCTCATCCAGCTCAATTTAGTCCGAACTAAGAGGTTTCAGAGGGGGGAGGGAATGATCTGTTTAAGTGGGCGCCTTGACTCACGCTTCCACCCTCGTATACAAGTCCTATAGCGCCACTATTCTAGTGGCGCTATGCCCCCCCGATCAGGAGCGCATAGACTTTTTTTTGCTACCCTTTCTCTCCAACAACAGCACAGTTAATAGTAGTCCTGCACGGACCAGCCTATACACTCGCTATCGAGTTCATCACAACGATGAAACACAGTCTTGCTCTACACTCGCATGCCACTGCCCACCCGTGATCAATTAGCCTATCATTTTATGTATGCACCCCGGACCGGCACCAGTTCCTCCAGCATGTAGAGAACTGTGGCGCATCAGGTAATGCATGCACCTCGCGCTGCCCCGTCTTACCAGCACGTAGAAGACGGTCACAAACAACGAGAGTGCTTTTAGACCGTCTCGTTTTTAATAGAGACGGCGGTGGTGTGAGTTAGAGCTATAGAGAAAGGCTGTGACTTTCTCCCTCTCAGTGCACTTCACCAGCCACACAGATACGGGGAGGTATTTACACACACACCCCGCGCTGCAGCTGGAGCCGTGTTTATGGAGGCGATAGTGGTGATATCTCTGGCTGCTTCTTCCTAACTGCTAGTGTTGGCCGCTGAAACCCCTAGAATTCGGCGATTTGTTCACTACAAATCTTTACATTGCTTTCATACAGAAGTTCCACTTTACTGATGCCTTTCTTTAAGGTTTCTCCGAACATGAGCTGTGCATGCTTGCATGGCACTTCCGTCCCGAGCAGCATACACAGAGGAAATCAGCCAGGACAGAGTCCCCAGACACTGATCCCCTGGGTTTATTATCCCCAAATGTTCATCAACCAAAAACGAAACACAACCGCTCAGTTTCACAGGTAATTTTAGGATACCGTCAATCACAGATTCTGGTAAGGCAATGTCCAAATGTGGATTTGAAATTACACTTACCAGTTCTGAAGATTTGTTGGTATCCAGCCGACAACGCCAATTTGTGGGGGAAACTTCTGAAGCAATTGGAAACAGGACTCAGAGAGACACGAGGAGAGCTGGAGCTTTGATGGCAAACACTGATGGTTTATTTGGAGTTACGGCCGGAGAATTGACAAGACAGGTGGTGTGTCACGAGTTGACACAGAGGTTGCCAAACCAATTCTGAAGAACTCTTCTGCAGCTCGAGCTTTTAACTAGTTCGGAGTGTAATAATCAACATTCTTTATCAGTGAGACTAAACAATTATGGACCCTGAATCTAACTAGAGCGCCAGGGAACCTAAGTCCCTGAACAGTAAACTACCTCATGGTGGCTTGTGCTCTGTCATAGACTGGCAACAACAATGCGCCCAAGCTGCTCCTCCTTAAGAGAGATAGCAGCAATACCCAAGGCCGTAGAACTATGCCATGGGAAAAGAGACAGTAAAGAGAGAAAATGATTAACTGGGTCGAAGGTTGAATACCTAAGCAAATTATTCCCTAACAATCACTACATCAACATGTCCCAAAACATCAGCCGTTAGAGCTCACAGCACCTCATATCTGTTCAGAAACTGGACAAAAGTTAAACATGAACAAAACACAGATTGTCTATGTCATGGCGAATACAGTCGCTGCTTTATTTCTGTCTGTATGACGTTGTTGTGAGTTTGGACGGAGCAGCTACAACGTTAGCTTAGCCTGATCGATCGGATCTCCATTCAGAAAACATGCATCGCCTGCCGTCCTGCCAAAGCATTAATTCATGGTTTTTACTAACCGGTATCAGTATGTTGTTACTTCAGCATCATTTTGAAACGTGTATTACAATTAAATCACGGTAAAATATGTTCATTTTGTTGTAGTTGGTATCTACCATAGTATTTACATGGATATAAGCCCCGCCCCCTGGCCAGCGCATCTTGTTTCAATGATGCGAATATTCGCATTGCGTGAACGGGACATGTTGATGTGGTGATGGGTTGACAGCATATCGAGGATAACATCATATGTACAGTATATCCTTTGTTAGAATATTCCCTTAAGATTTCCATATCTTCTTCCATTCTTTCCAACTCAGTTTAACATTTGTGCAGAAACAGCTGAATAGTACCAAACAGGAAATACGTGGCGCTGTCAGGTGCTGACTGATCACGAAGCGTAATTTCTTGACCTTTTTCCTCTCAAGGGCCATTTCAATTTTTACAACATCCTCCGAGGGCCGTACTACTCTGCTAAAAAATACTAAAATCACAGCCCATTCATTTCGCCTTTCTTTCATGCTGTGCAAAGAAAAAGCAACCTCTTAATCCAGATATCTTTCTGTTTTATTTTCAAAGTTTTTATGTTATGCTTTGGAGAGAGTGTGTAAAAGGCATAAGGACCAAAATGCAGACACTTGCGCATGCATGCACATGCACGGTTGTGGCATGACCACTAAAACAGAAAGATATGGACACAAGATGTGTGCAAATGTATTTAGTTTCCTATCCATGTGAACATGATTTAAGTAGGGGGTGGACCTAACAAGCTTTAGGGGGGTCCGGGGGCATGCTCCCCTGGGAAGATTTTTAATTTTTAATATTGAAGTTAAATGCATCAATCTGGTGCACTTTGAGAGCAAAATTAAGGGATCTATGGATACATCCCTCAACACCCATATGAAACAGAACGCCACTAATTATTTTAACGTGCGATTAACGCATGTGTATTTGTCCTAGGCCCACCCTGTAGTTTCAGAGCCCAAAGGCTTGACGTTGTTGTTGTTGTTGTTGTTAGTTAGGTGTTTTAAACAGCAAGCCAAGCACACAGCTGATGCTGACAGCCCCGCTCCTTCCGCTCGCGGCAGACCACGCTTGAAAGTTTGACGGGGAGACGCCTGGACAACAACAGCGATAGCTAAATGGGTGGCTACAGCTTAACATTGTGGAGGACGAGGGGCTGCGTTAGATAATTCGGATCGCATCCAACGTGTCGACTGCACATCACAGCGCATTATCTTGACCCACAGTGGGAACTTCAGTCTCATGCTTTGACTGAAGATGAAGACAGAGGAGCGGCATTTAGCCGACAACTGTAAACAGGCTTTTCTGTTTGAGCAACTGGCTCAGTGCAAAGAAGTACACAGGGTTGGGAGAGAGTGAAGAGAGAGAGAGAGAGAGAGAGAGAGGCTCCAGGTTGTTGTATTGAAAATATTCAGGAGAATATTTGTCATTGTTCCAATGATAATAAACAAACATTTGCATAAAGCATATTTGCCCACTCATATGTTGATAAGAGTATTAAAAACTTGAAAAATATCCCTCTAAGGTACATTTAGAACAGATACAAAATGTGCGATTAATTTGCGATTAATCGCGATTAACTATGGACATCATGCGATTAATCGCGATTAAATATTTTAATCGACTGACAGCCCTATTATTAATAACAACATTTTTTTACTGTCATATAGTATTTTATACCTGTTTTTCATTTATTCTCTTATTTTTTATAAATATAATGATCATATAAAGGTGTGCCTTTACCTCACTGAGCTGAGGTTATCAGCCTCTCAGTCTGACAGGAGAGAGCTCTCTTCCACCTGGTTGTAAAAGCTCTTTATATCCGTTAGCATCGCTAGCTAACCAGATGCTAATAACAACAATCTCCAGTACCGCTCTCTCTCTCTCTCTCTCGCTTGCTCACACAAAATACGCTCGTGCCACACACACAGAGCCGAGCTTGAGTGATCTCAAATCTCTGCTCGTGGATCTCAAATTTCTGTTTGTGGATCATCTTTTTACACACACGGAATTTTGAGACATACATTCTGTAGGTCTCAACTAAAATCTACTCGTGTAACTCGGTTATTTTCGGAAAACATGTGATGGCCTGCTGATGACGACATTTCCGCATGATTTCAAAGTAAGAGCATGATGGTTTGTTTAATGCTCTGTTTTTTTATTATAATGAACAGCGAAACGTTAGATGCATTCTTTATCACCATCATCATTATTAGTATTGTTATAGTGATACAGTTAGTTTGTGTTAGTTTATTGGTTCAATACAGCATATATCGAGCACTTTCGACCCAATGTTACCATCAGATTCCTTTGGAAAGGACATCTACTTGAACACATTACGGTTGGTTCTCTTTATGACATGAAATTAAGAGCAATGGATCCATGGACTACCAGTAGCAGACAAAGTATTCAGATACTTCACTTAAGTAAAAGTCTTGCCTTTATAGTCACTTAAGTAAAGGTATGTAAGTACTATGAGCAAAATGGACTTACATTTGAAGTACTCATTATGCTTTTAAAGGTTCTCTGTATGTGTTTTGATTAGCTGCATTAATGTGTATGTGTCATTTCACTAATGTAGATGTTTATGGTTAATATTGACGAAACTTTGTAGTGCTTTTTATACTGTTGGCTAGTTTAATGTATACCAATGCATTATATTCTCATAAGTGAATATCTACATTTCTCAGAGAAACAGCCCTGTTTCCAGCATTGTGACTATGTATTTGCAAAAGATGATACAAGCAAAACAATCTAATCATACAATTAAATAAAGTTGTTGCATAAATTAAGTGAGAATAATTCCCTCTTAATCCATAAAATGGAAATACTAATAAGTAAAGTAAGTTTACTTGACTACAGTCCAGTCCTGTATCCTACATAATAAAATATGACAATCATGAATGTCTTTCTTTTTATGAAATCAGTATCCCACATTTGTTTTAAACACTTGCAAATGATATATGCTAGAAACCAATATTATAGGATTGATATAATATTTACAATGTAAAGTCCTGTACTCTGCAGGTGCTGGTAAAGAGCAATACAATGACAACCTTTCCAAACAAAACAACTATTAGGTAGGTAGGTAGGTAGGTAGGTAGGTAGGTAGGTAGGTAGGTAGGTAGGTAGGTAGGTAGGTAGGTAGGTAGGTAGGTAGGTAGGTAGGTAGGTAGGTAGGTAGGTAGGTAGGTAGGTAGGTAGGTAGGTAAGTATGTATAGGCAGGTAGGTAGGTAGGCAGGCAGGCAGGAAGATAGGTAGGTAGGTAGGTAGGCAGGCAGGCAGGCAGGCAGACAGACAGACAGACAGACAGACAGACAGACAGACAGACAGACAGACAGACAGACAGACAGACAGATAGATAGATGGATAGATATCATATATAGATAGATACTTCATTCATCCCAAATTGTGAAATGTGTGGAAACAAGTATAAACATAATAACATTAAATACAAAGGAAAGCAATAGACAGGAATATATGCATACAGTAGAAAGGACACGATGAATATTATAACATTTAATGTAGCCTTACTATGAAGGCTGACCTAAATACGGTGCTTTTCTACAGATTACTTTATTACTGCACTGGTAAGGTAAAACTAGGCCGATTAATAAAATGTGAAGTGCTTTGTAACTTTGACCCGCTTGACTGAATACACAAAAAACAATGAAGAAAGAGTCATCTCTGGGGCTGCTTCGCTGCCAGTTGCTCCCCCGGGACCCGAAGTGGCGTAGCCTGTCCTTCAACATCAATGCATACGAAAGTGCTCGATATATGCTGTATTGAACCAATAAACTAACACAAACTAACTGTATCACTATAACAATAATAATAATGATGATGGTGATAAAGAATGCATCTAACGTTCCGCTGTTCATTATAATAAAAAAACAGAGCATTAAACAAACCATCATGCTCTTACTTTGAAATCATACGGAAATGTCGTCATCAGCAGGCCATCACGTGGTTTCCGAAAATAACCGAGTTACACGAGTAGATTTTAGTTGAGACCTGCGGAATATATGTCTCAAAATTCCGTGTGTGTAAAAAGATGATCCACAAGCAGAAATTTGAGATCCACGAGCAGAGATTTGAAATCCGCAAGCGCATTTTTGGTCGTCAAATACAAAATGGATTCGCAAATGCCTGATCGAAAGTTGTAAATGTTAAAGAGATATTCAAAGATTTTTTTTTTATTTGTAAAAATATTTTGCGTATTTGCAGATCCGTTTTACATTTGCAAATGTATATGTGAGTTTGTAAATCTTTTAAATGCACTTGTGGATGGTGTTTTACATTTACAAATCACATATTTACACACAAATTATTTTTTTGTTCACACAAATAATTATGAGACATATCTATGCCCATATAAGTGACACACAAAGACCCAGAAGTAGTTGTACTGTAATGTAGCATATTATTTCTATGGCGTTATGTATGATCAGTATTTCAGATGAACAGATTCCACTGGGTTTACAACTAAAGACACAGTCACGCAAAAACTGCGGCATGTGTACGGCTCCTTATGTGTATACTGCAATTTTTGAAGTGCAGGAGCGGCATTCGGGTGCGCTCCGGCAGCACTACACCACGTGATGACACGTTACGCTCGTGTTGTGTTCAAGGAACTTCTCCTTGGTCAGGAAAAACAGGCAGTCGCGTGTTTAATTTGCGTGTTTATAAATTACCTCGAGTGCCGTATAAAATGGTCTCGCGGACCGTATACGGCCAGGAGGCCGGAGGTTCCCCACCCCTGCCCTAAAGGAATACCCTTTCCGTCATTTTTGAAATGTCGTTGTGTTTTCTGAAATGCTCTAGTGTTTTCTGAAATACTGTAGTGTTTTGTGAAATGTTATTTTGACTGGCACTTCAGGGCCACCGTAAATATGGTCTTTGTTTACATTAGCAAGCATCACTAACACTCAGAGCTAACGCTATACTGGAGAGAATATGTGTAAAGAAGCAGGATATAAAAAGGTACTGTTCTTGTGGTAAACCCGCGAGAGACAAAGGGTTTGAGCTCCATACTGTTTCAGAAATAATGCTTGATGTGGTTTGGAACATAATATGGCGTTTAATCACGGTATCGTTTAGCTGAGTTTCTGCTGGTAGACAGCCTTCTCTTCACAGAGCTCACTGCTTGCATGCAGCAGCTCCAAAGGGGCGTGGCCAGCATCAGCTCGGTTACATTTAAAGGGCCAGATACAGAATCAGCACTTTAGTAACAGGGCTGAAATAGAGGGGTATGAGGCATGCTACAATTGGTGATCTGTTTGGTATTTTCAGCAAAACACTAAAGAGACATGTTTGCTATAGATATGGCCCTATAATATATTGTTCAAATATAACACAATAAGTGAGCTTTAAAGGGAATCACAGATGTATTATCACAAAATAAGTGATAATAAATCTGAACAACAAAAAGGACCACATAAAACTTTATTCATGTATATATATTTATCATTTTCATTCAGGCTGACAATTTTGAGCGTTGGGTTTAACAGCCTACTGTAACAAGTTGTAATTCTTCCTGAAAAAAATAAGCGTTAATAAATAAATGAATAATATAAAGGCATCAACAGGTCCGCTCAGCAGGACTCAGAATAACTACAGAGAGCAGGGTTATTAATGTGCAGTGCAGGTGTGTGTGGAAAAGGAACACACTGCTGCTGCTCTGGCAGAGATAACTGTGTCTTTTAGTAGTAGTAGTAGTAGTAGTAGATCAGCGAACATGTCTGCAAACCCAAACTCCATCAAAACTCTCTGCAGTGACTGACACAGTCGAGCCAGATGTATCAGCTGTCGCTGTCATCACAAACGGAAGTCGCTTAACGTGACGTCTCATTGCTCTTAAAACACATCTCCTTTCTTCCTCTCTCTTCAAGTGGTGGGAGCACCGGGAGGGACTAAGACGCAAGTGAGGGGGGCAGGGATGCAAGTTAAGCGACTTGTACCCCCATGGATGTATAATAAGATCATGTACCCCGGACTGACGGGGACTGTGCGCTTTAACAAACTCCAGGAGATGGCAGTACTGTAACACGAAGAAGAGCTGTAGAGGAAGTGACGGAATTACGTTGGGTAACTTCCTGTACACTCAGGGTCCGGTCCGCAAATCGTCCGCTGTTCTGGTTTAGAAGGCCAAATAGCAACATTTCGGTAAGTTCAAACCACTTAAAATGCATACATGTTATTTCTTTCAAATTGAATTTAAAGAAAATTGAATAGTGAATGTTTTATTATTTATATTGAAATGATTATAATTATCCTTCATTCACCTTACACGACCTTTGAGCAAAAGTCCTTGACAGTATGAGCGCTCGCTTGTTACGTCGCCGTTAGCTAACCGGTGAGCTTTACTCTTCACTCACTAAACACACACACAGTCTGACTAAACTCGCCGTCTGATCCACTTATTGCCCACTAAACTGCTGGGATTAACTGCCCGGTGTCACTGGGTTATTCTGTGCGTGCTTTGCAAAATACTGTAGACATCAGCTAAACATTGGACATGCTACGTAAGTTAGCTAGCAATATTTGCATCAGGGTAAGCTGAGGTCAATGATTCCCGGTTTAAGTATGTAGAGTTCTGTGCCTCAGAATATGACTTTGTACAAAGTAAGACAATGCTATCACGTTAGCAGCTGAGAAACGCTAAGGTTACACCATCGCTCAGTGCAGGACATGTTTATGAGGGTCTTTTTGAGTGAGTGTTTAGGACAGATGGAGTATCCTTTGGACTAAAGGCTACAGTAACGGTTAACATAAACTAGGGTTCTGATGATAACCCAATGTAGAACAATGTCACCGTTAAGTGTCTGTCAGAATCAACCTAGCGCTGTTTGGATTCTGACAGACATCTGGGAGAAGAGAGACACTGTTAACCTCTAACACGTAGAAACTGTTATCCTTCAACTATATTATATATAATTTGTATAAGTATACGATAATGCTTCTATGCTTTTTCTGAACTGTTTCTCATCACTAATGTGTGTGATTTCAGCGTTGAAGACGTGATGGCTGCAACCCTGCGTTCCCTTTACTCTGTGTCAAGGCCAGGTAAGGGTCTCTTCCTCCCCCCCCCCCTCAAAGGAAACAGTACCAGTGCAACCAGCATGGTCGTAGTCCAACTATAACTTAAATAAATTAGATGGTTTGGAAATGACACAACTCAAGTTGTATAGTCTTAAAGTAATATAGGTGTGTCAATAATATAATCCATTTCAGATTGAAAAATAGATCTGCCTGCTATAAGCAAATGGCCATAGACCGGAAGTTGTGTCTTTGTCACAGTGACATGTTGTAAAACACATTAGCCCTTTCTCATTTCTCAGTTTTCCCCTCCTCGACTCCTATCCTCGTGTCTTAGTCCCGCCCACAGGAGATGCGAGCGGAGGAGCCGAGGAGGGGAACCGAGGAGAGAGGAGTGGAAGCTGCAGGCGGTTAGAGAAATGAGAAATCCTCTCCTCTGAGCGGTCATTTTAAAGAGACGTCCATTAATGATGACAGGAGGCACAGCAGCACTCTGTCTTAAGCGACAGATGTGTTCATGACGACTTATATATTTACTTTAATTCATTCACAGTGCGGTATAATGAGACAATAACAGGCTACAGATGAGGACAGAATGTAGTATAAGTTCTCATGAACACAGTTCTGCCCATCAGACAGAGTGCTGCTTTGCCTCCTGTCATCATTAGCATGCAGAGCTGTCATTGGTTGAGATCAGTCCAGCCATGCGTCACGCCTCTTTTAAACATCACTGTTGCCGGAAATACATCCCTAGAGGATACATCAGTGTCCTCGGTGATAGCTCCTCCAGAGACTCTCCTCCATGCTCCATCTTCGATGTGCATTTAGAGAAATTAGATGTCCTTCATTATGGCGCGCTGAAATCGAGTCCGGGTCACTACCGGAGGACCGAGGAGGCGGAAATTAGAGACATGAGAAAGGGCTCTTGAGAACTTTGTAGTATCCTTCAGTTGTCTAGTCAGTGAGATCTTAATGATTATTCAATTTTTCCTTTCAGGCACTTTTGTGGCCAGCCATAATCTAATGAGGTCTTTCGGTGTGACCTCACAAAGAGAAGGGTTCAGTAAGTAACACAACGTGTGTGTGTGTGTGTGTGTGTGTGTGTGTGTGTGTGTGTGTGTGTGTGTGTGTGTGTGTGTGTGTGTGTGTGTGTGTGTGTGTGTGTGTGTGTGTGTGTGTGTGTGTGTGTGTGTGTGTGTGTGTGTGTGTGTGTGTGTGTGTGTGTGTGTGTGTGTGTGTGTGTGTGTGTGTGTGACCTCATTTCACCCCTGCTTCTCTTCTCTATGATTTGTCAGCAGGAACATGAACGACTCATTATTCACAATCAATAGTGGTTTGTTCATCGTTAGACAAAAGAGGAGAGACACTCTATAATAGAGAATATAGGTTTTTTTGTATTAAGCCAAATGTTATTTAAAGTATCCTTTAATACTTATCATCCTTATATTTTCAGTCTGGGCCTTACTTGTAAATATAACTCAAAACAGAAAAAAACCTCATTATTTTCAAATAGAAGCTTAAGGGTTGTTGAGAACAATCATTTTCATTCTTTCACATTTTAAGGTTAACCATTAAATACCATTCTGACTTTATAGATGGATTTTTTTGAGCGATATATAAAAATCACACGTGTCCTTTAAGGTACAACAAAAGTAAAGACAGTACATTTTCTTCAGATTTTTTCTCATCTTTCATTTAAAAAAGCAGACAAAAAAGCTGCAATGGCTGGTAATCATAACCAGAGATCTTCCTTATCCTAAATGTTCAAAGTCACTCTCCTCCCCCATCTGCACAAATCATGTCACCTTGAGAGGCAGCTGGATAGGCCATATTGTGATATGGCAAGAGAAAGCATGAATCTTGAGATTACATGAGATTAGCTGCTGCAGGACAGGTATTGCAGAATCTCTACCGGTGTACTCATGTCTAGCAGTTCTAGGAATATAAGCTCATATCACACTACCCGAATTGCAGCAACTTGCAAAGGTGACAAAGCTTCTAGCCATGGCAACGTAATGGATAGCATTATTTTAATCATCAAAAATGTTAATCCAATTCCACACAATTATGTTCTATCAGTCGCTGATTGTTAATTTTGCACATTTTTCAAATCGTAATAAAGCTGCTTCACCTGGTCTTGGCGTTAGCTTAGCATGTAGCATCCTGATTTGTTTCTGAAGCTTTCAGAGCCAGAATAATGGGAAGGAGCTAGGGCAATACTTCAATGTATCATCTTTCAATGGTATTGTATTGTGAAATCATAAATTGAGATATGCAGTTTCTCAATTGCGTCATCTAAAAGGATAATAACAAGCAAATACTAACTCAAATTTTCAAAAATAAAATGTCTGTAAATAAGGTAATATTGGTTTATTTTTTCAACTATTTGATAAATCTGATGGGCATGGAGAACGTACTCCCAACACAGTATAAGCAGCTCACCTGTTGTGTTTGTGTGTGCAGAGTATGTCAATGCCAAAGACATCCCCACAGACCTGAAGTCCATCACAGACCGGGCGGCTCAGACTCTGCTGTGGACGGAGCTCTTCAGAGGTCAGCTCAGCATGGTCTTATTTAAAAATGTGAAGGTTAATGCATGTACACAGTTAATGTGATCGAATGGAGCTGTTTTCCACAGATATGCTATCTGTCCCTGTGATCTGTGACAGATGTTCTCTTCTCATTCAAACATGACTGATTGTGTTGTGATGTCAGGTCTTGGCATGACAATGAGCTACCTGTTTAGAGAGCCCGCCACCATCAACTACCCGTTTGAGAAGGGGCCCCTGTCCCCCCGCTTCAGAGGAGAACACGCACTGCGCAGGTGAGGACGACCCCCTTGTTTTTTTTATTGAAGGTCATTGTCATCACATTGACTTTCCCCACATGTGCAGGGATAGCCTTCCCCGGTTTCGCAACTGCTAGCTTAAAGCTATGTGCGGCATTCAGGGCATTAGACTAGCAGCAAAGAACTACATGCTATGTAAAGCTAATGGTATCCCTCGGCACTGCGCTCATTGGGCGGTTAGCTTTTATAATGACCTCCCAACGTACTTTTGGAACCAGATGGATTGAATTTGTTAAGCATATTGGTTAATATTGGCCAAAGCTTAGAATGACATGTTTCTTAATTTGTCTTTGGAGTCATAGCACAGTCCATAACAGCTTAACAAAGTCTTTGTGATGATGTTACACCAGGTATCCTTCAGGAGAGGAGCGCTGCATCGCCTGCAAGCTGTGTGAAGCCATTTGCCCTGCACAGGTACACACACACACACACACACACACACACACACACACACACACACACACTCTCTCCCAGATCAAAGAATAGCTCTGTCAGTGCGTCTCTTTGTTTCTGACCATGTGTATGTGCAGGCCATCACCATCGAAGCAGAGACTCGTGCTGACGGCAGCAGGAGGACGACTCGCTACGACATCGACATGACCAAATGCATCTACTGCGGCTTCTGTCAGGAGGCGTGTCCTGTGGATGCCATCGTAGAGGTGTGTGTATAATCCTGACCATGTGTGACACACAGGGTGTCAGCATGTTTAGACGAATAGACGTGCAGTAAAAACAGTTTGTGAGGTCGCAGATTGCATGATAGTAGGAAAGTTCTTTAAATAATATGAATAACTTGGATTTATATAGTGCCTTTCAGGAAAGCCAAGGACGCTTTAAACAGTCATTGTTTTTGTTTATTAGCATGATATTGATTTGGTATTGAGAATCTTGGAATTTCACTGCTATTGATAAATTAGAATACCTTAATTTGTCCCATAGAGGGAACATTTAAAAGAGGCTGTTCATTTGACCCCTCCTAGTGTTAGGAGCAGTGGGCTGCCATTATGTACGGCGCCCGGGGAGCAGTGTAGGGAACAATGCCTTGCTCAGGGACACCTTGGTAGCACTTGGTCTTTCTGGGACTTGAACCGGTGACCTTCTGATTCCCAAGCCAAGTCCCTACGGACCCTTCTGGTAACATGACATCCCCTCAGTGATCACAATCAGGAGACACGGTTTTCTTTTATTTAGGTTAATTCCATTCCAAATTAAAGTGAATTTATTGCCATGTCCAAAGGAAAGGGCAGGGTAAACAACAGACTATGGAGGGAGGGTAAACAACAGACTATGGAGGGTAAACAACAGACTATGGAGGGTAAACAACAGACTATGGAGGGTAAACAACAGACTATGGAGGAAGGGTAAACAACAGACTGGAGGGTAAACAACAGACTATGGAGGGAGGGTAAACAACAGACTATGGAGGGTAACAACAGACTATGGAGGGAGGGTAAACAACAGACTATGGAGGGAGGGTAAACAACAGACTATGGAGGGTAAACAACAGACTATGGAGGGTAAACAACAGACTATGGAGGGAGGGTAAACAACAGACTGGAGGGTAAACAACAGTCTATGGAGGGATGGTAAACAACAGACTATGGAGGGTAAACAACAGACTATGGAGGGTAAACAACAGACTATGGAGGGAGGGTAAACAACAGACTATGGAGGGTAAACAACAGACTGGAGGGTAAACAACAGACTATGGAGGGTAAACAACAGACTATGGAGGGTAAACAACAGACTATGGAGGGGGTAAACAACAGACTATGGAGGGTAAACAACAGACTGGAGGGTAAACAACAGACTATGGAGGGAGGGTAAACAACAGACTATGGAGGGTAAACAACAGACTATGGAGGGTAAACAACAGACTATGGAGGGAGGGTAAACAACAGACTATGGAGGGAGGGTAAACAACAGACTATGGAGGGTAAACAACAGACTATGGAGGGAGGGTAAACAACAGACTATGGAGGGAGGGTAAACAACAGACTATGGAGGGAGGGTAAACAACAGACTATGGAGGGTAAACAACAGACTATGGAGGGTAAACAACAGACTATGGAGGGAGGGTAAACAACAGACTGGAGGGTAAACAACAGACTATGGAGGGATGGTAAACAACAGACTATGGAGGGTAAACAACAGACTATGGAGGGTAAACAACAGACTATGGAGGGAGGGTAAACAACAGACTATGGAGGGTAAACAACAGACTGGAGGGTAAACAACAGACTATGGAGGGTAAACAACAGACTATGGAGGGAGGGTAAACAACAGACTATGGAGGGAGGGTAAACAACAGACTATGGAGGGTAAACAACAGACTGGAGGGTAAACAACAGACTATGGAGGGAGGGTAAACAACAGACTATGGAGGGTAAACAACAGACTATGGAGGGTAAACAACAGACTATGGAGGGTAAACAACAGACTATGGAGGGAGGGTAAACAACAGACTATGGAGGGTAAACAACAGACTGGAGGGTAAACAACAGACTATGGAGGGAGGGTAAACAACAGACTATGGAGGGTAAACAACAGACTGGAGGGTAAACAACAGACTATGGAGGGAGGGTAAACAACAGACTATGGAGGGTAAACAACAGACTATGGAGGGTAAACAACAGACTATGGAGGGTAAACAACAGACTATGGAGGGTAAACAACAGACTATGGAGGGAGGGTAAACAACAGACTATGGAGGGTAAACAACAGACTATGGAGGGTAAACAACAGACTATGGAGGGTAAACAACAGACTATGGAGGGAGGGTAAACAACAGACTATGGAGGGTAAACAACAGACTATGGAGGGAGGGTAAACAACAGACTATGGAGGGTAAACAACAGACTATGGAGGGAGGGTAAACAACAGACTATGGAGGGTAAACAACAGACTATGGAGGGTAAACAACAGACTATGGAGGGTAAACAACAGACTATGGAGGGAGGGTAAACAACAGACTATGGAGGGTAAACAACAGACTATGGAGGGTAAACAACAGACTATGGAGGGTAAACAACAGACAGGCACAGGGCCAGGGTTGGGAAGCAAAACCCGGTTCCAAATAAGAACAAATAATAATTGTCCAGTACGGGGCTTAATAAGAGTTGTTAGGACAGGAGTCTCTCGCTCTCTCTTTCTCAATGAATTAAAGTCAATATGCTTTATTGGCATGAATGTCAGGGGAACATTTTGCCAAAGCGTCAAGGATAATACAATTCAATAGTGAAATGATAATAAAAAAAAAAAAAAAATGCATTCATTTGGTAAACTAAAGTAGATAAATATATGTAAAAAAAACAATAAGCTTTGTGTGTACCTGTGTGTGTCTCTCTCGCTCTCTCTATCTACAGCGGCGCTGCTGCCTGTTAAACAGCTTCATCTTTATCAACCTATCTTATGTTCTTTCTCTAACACGTAATGAAAGTTATTAGTTTTAGCGTTTTAGCTCCTTTGTTGTTATTATTGACCACCATTACCCCTATGAAGTAGAGCAGCCTCCCTGTCTGTGTCCTCGCGCTGTCCTCACATCCCCGGACCCCCAGACTCGGTGGAGCACAGAGATGTCAGTATTGTTTATGAAGCAGGGTATAGAAAGTACATTCTTTAAATGAAAATACTATTTATTTCCTTTAACAACCAGTGAAGCAGTTGGGCATCTGTCAGATATGTATTGCAGGACATGTGTTGGACAGACTGTGTTTGGTTGGACTTTGTGTCCCACAGGCAGGTTGCAGTGTAACATCAGAGGAGGTTGTAAATTCTCAAATTGCACCACTGCAGATATGATTTGTATATAATTGTATTCAATAACAACAACCAAATTAAAGTGTATGAAGTGATTTGTAAATATCAATACAGATTTAAATGTTTTCATAAATATATTTTTCTCCCTGTGAAATTGACATGGGACTTTGACCCACTCGAAGAACTGAAATCAAGGACCGAAAAGAACCGTAATAGATCTGGAATTGTTAAAATCAGAACAGTACCCAACCCTAAAAGTCCTTCCTTCTTTTTGACCACATTAAGTCCATAACACTGTATCCCTAGTGTCCTCATCTGTTATTGGAAAGTCCTAACAGGCTGTGAGTGACACGGTGCTGTTTGAGATGATTTTAGATATAAAAAATGACTTGCATATAAATGAGAGCAACCTATCCGGGTACTTTCCCTCTACCTCATGCATTATGGTTTCATTTAAACCAATAGGGGATGCAGCAGCTGACACTGGGATTTGCTTGACTTGTTAGTGTATTTTGAAATGCAGCAGCTACAGTCACTACTTTGACTTTTAACATTACAACTGTGTACTTTGATGATTGATGTTAGCCTCGTTAGCATCATTAGCTGTGATGATGTGTTTCCCACAGACGTCATGTATTGAGTGACCGGGTCCCATTGATCCCCTTCCTCTCTGTGGAGCCTGAAGACACAGATATTTTCTTTTACCATTTTCTATCGAAGTAAAAGTAAAGGAATTCATAACTTTGGATCCGTTTTGTTGTTTGACATGCAATACACGAAACAGCAGCTTTTAGTAGGCAGTATAAAAAAGGTTTTCCGCTTGGCACCAATTATTTGCTTTCAACAGAAAGTGGGCAGGGCCGTCTTTTTGCCAGGCAGTGACGAAGCGCTATTGTATGACTGTTTAAATGATGGTTTACTGTGATTTTGCATGTTATGGTCCTCATCCTTGCCTCTGACCCCCCTCTCTTCCTTTTATTCCTGCTCCGACCTCTGACTTCTCCCCCCCCCCCCCTCCTATTTCTCCAGGGTCCTAATTTTGAGTTTTCCACTGAAACTCACGAAGAACTGCTGTACAACAAGGAGAAGCTCCTCAACAACGGAGACAAGTGGGAGGCAGAGATAGCTGCCAACATACAAGCTGATTACCTTTACCGATAGAACCCCCCCACACACTCACATATAGAGTATAGTTAGCACTTCATAACACACTCATACATCCATTCTGTACATACTGTAAGAAGACAGACTCGGCTGTGGATGAGCTCAGGGTTGGAATCTAGTTTGCAGAGCATCTTTTCTTTCACACCAAACATCACCATGCCAGCCCCTCATGTGTTGAATATACTTTGATATGTCTCTGGTTTTACCATGTCATTATTTAGATTGCATATTTATTATAAAAATGGCTGTCTGTGATACCTCAGCATGGTCCAGTCCTTCATGTGGGGGTCTGGTGCTGTGGCAGTGTCAGTGCTGTACACTGATAACAGACTGCTGATGTCCCATACAAGTATACATAAGTTAGTGTTATGATCTTGGATGTCAGTGCAGAGTTTTTTGGCTGTTTCCACCCTGACTCAAAAAATAAAGTTAAGTGGAAAACATATATTGTGTCGATTGTTCTTCTTTACCTTGCAAAATAAATGTACAACAGTCCACCACATGTAAAGGTCTACAAACTGATCAGACCCCTCCTCTGAGAGCGGGACTGACTGCTGCCTCCTCCTGGGTTATGTCATTCATCCGAGCCTTTCATGTCTCAAAGGTCAATGTGTAAAGGTAAATGTTAGGGGGGTTACTTAGTGTACAGTTATCTGATTGGTAAATTAAATTAGTTTAGCTCTACAAAGTACAAGTTACAGAAAAAGACCTTGACAACTAATTATTTTGATAAAAGTATTTGAAAAGTTTGTTTGGAAGAATTAACAAAAATAGGTATTTATCGTTACAGACTTTGGTAAAGGGAATCTTCTCAAGCTTCTCCTTTCTCGATGGCGAGATAAGAATCGGAGTCGGAGAAAGTGTAATGTACATTTTTTTCTAGCTTTTTTTGACAAAGAACTCTTTCTTTGAAAAGTCACGGTACATTTCCCACTCAGCAAACAGCAGACTAACGCTAACCTTAACCAAGTTCACCATATCAATACAAGTTGATGAAATGTTGTGTTCACAGCTTGCTTCAAACTGCTGCACAGTTCTGGAAGCCTCCCAGAGATCTGCACCTTTCTACTTCTGTGGTGTTTGTCCGTACACTGTGTGTGTGTTAAAGTGCACTTTACATCTTCAGAAACTCATTTTACATTCTCTTTAATGTAGTTATTGGCTGTCATTTTTAGAGGCACAGTTTGGTCTCCCCACATCTTGTTTTTTCCAAATGTGAAATTACATGAATTACCTGAACAGTAAATACAAAACCTCTGCTATGAGTATTACCATGTGTGGTTTCCTGAGCTGAGCCCCACAGCATCCGCAGAGACCGGTCGAGCTAACGCTTCATGTGTCGGTCGGTCACCTGGACTTCAGATTACCTTTCAGTTAGATGTATTCATGTTGTCAGCTTGATTAATAAGCTCATGTTTATTTGTATTTTACAGAATGTTCACACAGTGAAAATGAATATGTTATTTTGAATTGAGCATACTCACAGGTTAAATGATTCATTGTTGTGATGTAAAGTAATGTTGACGGTGTGTTGAGCTGTTGGATCAGTGTGTAGTCTTTCAAACTTCAGCCGGTATGTGACCTGTGGCACTAGGATCAATAAGACACTGGACCTGCTGTATGCCAATGTGAAGGAAGCATGTAGCTCCCCCCCGCCTCGGCAGTTCAGACCACAACCTGATCGGGTGGCCTGTAGCTCTGACTTCTCACATCACAAAGATCTTTGAGGGACTGATCCTGCAGCATCTCAAACCCCTCGTGTGTGACTCCCTGGACCCTCTACAGTTTGCCTACCAGACAGACATCGGTGTAGAGGAAGCTATCATCTTTATGCTGCACAGAGCCTACACACAGCTGGAGAAGCCGCACAGCTCACTAAGAATCCTGTTCTTCGACTTCTCCAGCGCCTTCAACACGATCCAGCAGCTGCAGGGCAGCGTGTCTGATGTGCTGCTGAGCAACACTGGAGCCCCCCAAGGAACTGTGCTGTTACCATTCCTGTTCACCCTCAACACCTCCGACTTCCGCTTCAACTCCGGCTCATGCCACCTACAGAAGGTCTCCGATGACTCCTCCATCGTCAGCTACATCACAGATGACAACGAGGAGGAGTACAGGGCCCTGGTGGAGAACTTCGTAGGCTGGTGTGACAACAATCACTTCCAGCTCAACATCAGCAAGACTAAGGAGCTGGTGGTGGACTTCAGGCGGAGCAGGAAGAGGCCTCTGATCCCCATCACCATCAGGGGGGAGGAGGTGGAGGTTAACTTCAGGAGGAGCAGGAAGAGGCCTCTGACGCCCATCACCATCAGGGGGGAGGAGGTGGAGGTTAACTTCAGGAGGAGCAGGAAGAGGCCTCTGACCCCCATCACCATCAGGGGGGAGGAGGTGGAGGTTAACTTCAGGAGGAGCAGGAAGAGGCCTCTGACCCCCATCACCATCAGGGGGGAGGAGGTGGAGGTTAACTTCAGGCGGAGCAGGAAGAGGCCTCTGACCCCCATCACCATCAGGGGGGAGGAGGTGGAGGTTAACTTCAGGCGGAGCAGGAAGAGGCCTCTGACCCCCATCACCATCAGGGGGGAGGAGGTGGAGGTTAACTTCAGGCGGAGCAGGAAGAGGCCTCTGACCCCCATCACCATCAGGGGGGAGGAGGTGGAGGTGGTGAACAAGTTCCTGGGAGTGCACCTCAACAATAAACTGGACTGGAGTGGAAACACTGAAGCTCTCTTCGGGAAGGGGCAGAGCCAGCTGTTCTTCCTGAGGAGGCTCAGGTCCTTCAGCACGAGGCTGCTGCAGATGTTTTACCAGTCTGTGGTGGCCAGTGGGCTCTTCTTTGTTGGGGTGTGCTGGGGGGGAGACAACAACAAAAGGGACACTGACAGGCTGAACAAGTAGTGAGGAAGGCTAGCTCTGTAGTTGGAGTGGACAATCTGGAGGAGGTGGCGGAGGGGAGGACGAGGAGGAAGCTGGAGTGTATCCTGGAGAACCCCTCCCCCCCTCCATGCAGAGTGAGGATGAGGAGTTCAGCCTTGGACTCATCCCTCCTCGGCACCAAGCGCCTCGGACTCTCCTTTGTGCCGGTAGCCATCAGGCTGCACAACAAGGGGTTAACAACGTAACACACACAAAAATAACACGTGTTGTACATAAAATCTGAACTGTACAATCTCAATGTAAATATATTTAACAATCTGGACTCAAATATGTATATATGTTCTTTTAATTCATTTCTTGTTTTAACAGCTACTTACCTGTATATCATTTAAATGTAATCTTCAATCGTATTCATCTTGGGTGAATCTGTACTGAACTTTCGCTCTTACTCTATTGCTTCTTAAACTCCTGAATTTCCCCACGGGGATTAATAAAGGTCCATCTTATCTTAGTACTGATTCCCTAATGCTCTCCTCTTTTGCATTCCTTAGATAACACACTCAAAGATATGTCTCTCCCTTTGTTTACCTTTGTGATTGGCAAAAAGCTCATGATAAAGTTTGGACTTCAGTCTGAGGTGAAGCGAGTGTCACATCTCACCTCACAGTAACATTTGGCAACACTCCTGTCCCAGATGGGACTATAATAGTAATAATTGTTTTGATATAAAATTTCTTCAAGCTTAATTACAAAATGCTTTCGAGGTTATTGCCATTTGTCACATCTGTTTACATACTGTACTGTAAATGTGTTGTACAGTGTATAGCCACAGTTGACCTTTAGTGACCACCAGAGCATGCTGGTCATGTTGGTGCGCCCTCCCATAGGCTGCATCTACTGTGCAAACAAACCTGTGCTTTAAAGAGTGAGAGTGCAGCGTGTTCATGGAGCGAGCTGCCAAAACTGAACGAATGGTCGGAGTTGTGTTTACATGAAATCAGAGCAAAATTTAAAATGCTCTGGATCAAGCATAGTCTCATTTTCAGATGGTCATTAGCAGTATTTTGGTATTTTGCTGTGCAGATGACAGACATCTCCAGTCTAAAAGCAGAAGAAAAGCATGTGAGCAGGACGCCTGGTGAGTACCGCTGACTGCTTTCAAGCTGAGGCTTTCGCTTTCAGTTCAGTCTTTTCAAAACAAGAATACCTTTATTCGTCCCACAGAGGGGAAATGTACATTTGTTACAGCAAGTAAATGGTCAAAGACAGCTTCAAATTAATTAAGAAGCATGCATACAAATATTAAAGATACAACTAGAAATGACAAAATATACAAAATAAACATCCAGTACCAGTAACAGTTTAGAGATAGCAGCCAGGTGAGAGTGTTGAAGGTGGAAGTATTTATTTGCAGTATATATACAGTATATTGCACATAAGAAATATTGCAAAAAAGGGGTGTTATTGTCTTTGTTGTTTGTGGGGGGGGGTCCTACCAGGGTCCATGTCGGTCGTAAAGTCTGACTTCTGCAGGAGGGAAGGCCCCGCGGTCTCTCCGTGAGACACCGCGGGGGCAGCAGCATCCAAAGGTTCATCCCTTAAGAAATAAAGAGAATGGCAACTCAAATACTGAACTATACTTTGTAAAGTTATTCAAAATAATTTCATATTACTCCTTAATGTTTCTCAAAGCATGGACTGGCATGGTGTGGTGTACTTTTTTGCAAATAAATGTCAACATTGACCTGACCAGGATCGACTCCATCCCTCCTCAGAGATAAAGCCTGTGTCAACTCCTGGAGCGCTCTGCAACACGTGTTCTTATCTATTGACCCGCAATCAATAAGAACATGCATGAAGTTACCTTCAATTCCTGTCAATGACTTTAGAAAAAATGCGTATCACATAATGCAAAGAGCATTTAAATATTTTTCAATTGAAAAAAAGTGGTGAATAATTATTTAGTTTATTATATCCGAGTTTTAAAGATTGACCTGTTAATTGAGTTTCTGAGAGAAGACTCTGTGTTTGCTAACCTCTGGTGACGTCCTCCAGCCGGGCCTGAGGACGCTCGGCTGGCCGGGGGGCGAGGGCCCTGCTCCGGCAGGCTGGAGGTGAAGCACCAGAGGGAGTGGAGAGCTCTGACCTCGAGGGGCCGAGAGGCTCGAGCCCACGCCAACGTCCGCTACGCTCTGGTGGTATGCCGCCATATTGGTTGTGGTTCTGTAGTTTCCATTGAACACAACAGCAACAACACTGACAGTCAACCAGCATGGGAGGTTAACTTCAGCTGCAGCGGCCCCGAGTCTTCCCTGCAGGAGTGCGGGAGCACCTCAGCACGTAAAAGAATACATGGGAAAGAAAGTTGGACCTCCAGTCTGGATGTGATCTGCTCAGGTAATACAGACAAAGGAATCAGCATCAGGCAGTATGTTCTTGGCACATTAGAAGTAATGCTTTTAGAGAAATGTTTCAAATTCTTACAAATCATGACTTTAAATCAAATATATCTCCAATTCCCAAATCATGTTATGTTAAAGGGGGTCACTTTGTGTTGAAAAGTGTTTGGGAGATAGGGTGTCAGAAGATTTTTAAATGGTCTTAAGCATATACAATTTTAGACAATGTAATGTATGAGGTCAGAGCAGATCATTACCAAGATCTGGGAAAAGAAGAAAGTATGTCAAGACATGTTTATGGTTACTGATCAGTGCATGCATGGTTTTTGTTCATTGTGAAAATAAACCTTTGGTGCAAGCTTCTTTTTTTTTTACATTTATAACAGATAATGCTCAGAAAGAGTAATAGGGACAAAATCATCCATTTCAAAAAGTCTTGTGGACACGTCCCCAGTGTAAATGACACATGTACATATAGATATTCTTAAGATTTCTTAACCTGTTAAGCCCCATAGCCCCCGCCGACACGAAACTGTGTCTCAGGGCTTCTTAACATTTAACAACCTATGAATGTGTCATACCCACTTAACGGGAAGAAACTCAGCTAACTGACCATGTGAACCATTTTTACCGAAACAAAACACAAGTCTAACGCCGACCGTCTGAATTAGCACTAAGCGAAAGAGTGCTAACGCACTTAGCACATAACTTTGCTAAATCTCTCTAAAAAGGTCAAATGTCACTTGTTTTGCATCAATCTTGATACAGGGTACTTATTATATGTTATAGTTTGGATTCCTAAAGCTTTGAGTCTACTATCCCATCATTCAAGGGTGGTTCTCACTATAAGTAATGGTTTATTTTGGACGGACACTATAATTTACATTTTTTTACTATGTTCAATCTGAATTTACTGTAAAATTAAAAAAATCTATATTGATTCTGACTTGTCTACATCCAACTCACAGGTTTATCATTGCTTTGAGAAAAAAGATTATTAATTTACCCCTTTTAGAAGGGAAGTTATTGTCATTTGTTCCGGGAATGTCATTTTCGAGCCTGAGACCTGGAAAACAGGCTTGGGGCTTCACAGTTTCTATCTGATTCACATTTGTAGAACATCAAAGTGGTCAGATGAGGCCTGTCACATGAAAAACACTCCTCAAATACAATTGAGAAATGCTTTGTTCTTTTGCACACATTTGGCAGAAACAACATGTGAATCATTAGCAGAATAAGGTTTAGATAACCCATAACTTGTTAAATTATGTTAATTATATATTCTATTATTGCCAGCTTGGAAATGTTAGTGACTAAATAGAGCTTCAGTGTCGTCTCTGTGAGGCCTGATCCCTCTCTCTGTTTCAGAGTCTGTGAGGCTGGTGGGGGCAGCAGATCGTTGCCAAGGCAGTGTGGAGGTGAGGTGGGACCAGGGCTGGGCCTCAGTGTGTGAGGAAGGCTTCCAGGTCGAGGCTCAGAAGGTGCTCTGCAGGGAGCTCGGCTGTGGGCCTCCAGGCTCTTTTTCAGGGTCATTTAAGAAAGGAGAAGGACTCGTCTCATCCAAACAATTCCAATGTAAAGGCAACGAGTCTCATCTTGGAGACTGTGCCAGTTCCACCCGCAACAACTGCAGGACAGTTGCTGGAATTTCATGCAGGAGTATGTTTACATCTAACTTGTTTTTGCAACCCAATGCATGATTCTTTTTTACTGTTATACTCACATGGTGATGAAGTGAAAAACCCTCAGGTTTAAGAATGGCTGGAACCATAACTACTGACTTTATTAAACAGAATCAATTATAGTCTACTAAGATCACAATGCAGCAGCTCCACTGGTCTCCAGCCCCCCTAAGTTCTCCCACAAAACACCGCTCCTCCGCTGGTACTGGCCTACTGTGTTGTGAATGGATCAGTCCCTTCCTTCACCCAGGACATGGTTAAACCACACACTCAAGCTAAATGTAATGTAATGCAAAAATATTATTCATATTCTTACATTACTCACTGATCGTCAGGCCTTTCTCTCGGCACTGATCGTCAGGCCTTTCTCTCGGCACTGATCGCCAGCACTGATCGCCAGGCCTTTCTCTCGGCACTGATCGCCAGCACTGATCGCCAGGCCTTTCTCTCGGCACTGATCGCCAGCACTGATCGCCAGGCCTTTCTCTCGGCACTGATCGCCAGCACTGATCGCCAGGCCTTTCTCTCAGCACTGATCGCCAGCACTGATCGCTAGCACTGATCGCCAGGCCTTTCTCTCGGCACTGATCGCCAGGCCTTTCTCTCGGCACTGATCGCCAGGCCTTTCTCTCGGCATTGATCGTCAGGCCTTTCTCTCGGCACTGATCGTCAGGCCTTTCTCTCGGCACTGATCGCCAGGCTTTTCTCTCGGCACTGATCGCCAGGCCTTTCTCTCGGCACTGATCGTCAGGCCTTTCTCTCGGCACTGATCGCCAGGCCTTTCTCTCGGCACTGATCGCCAGGCCTTTCTCTCGGCACTGATCGCCAGGCCTTTCTCTCGGCACTGATCGCCAGGCCTTTCTCTCGGCACTGATCGTCAGGCCTTTCTCTCGGCACTGATTGTCCCAGAAATCTGCATTTTTTAAAGACATATTTGACCCATGTGGTTCCTGTCAGCTCTGCAGATGCTTCAACTCTTTTTCATTTGACCCAAGGTTTTGGTTGTACGGAAGAGGATTAGGGCCATATGAAAAAGAAAATGTGGGGATGTGAAAAAATAAAAGATTTGACTTTTTTCTCCCAAAAAAAATATATTTTTTAGTTCTGACAAAAAAAGTCAGAATTCGGAGATTAAAGCCAGAATTCTGACGTTTTTCTCCCAAAAAATATGTTTTTTTTAATTCTGAGAAAACAGTCAGAATTCGGAGATTAAAGTCAGAATTCGGAGAAAAAAGTCAGAATTCAAAAAACGTCCCCAACATTTTGTTTTCATGTGGCCCTAATCCTCTTCCGTATTGTTACCAGCCTCCCCATTTCATGAATTAGTTTCAGGCAGCTACTGCAGCTGTTTTCAGTGAAACACTCTGGCAACCCAAACAGCAAACAGAGACAGTGAACATGGTGCAGGATTTAGCAGCTAACTAGGTTGACATTTTCCTCAGGAGTTTGTGGGGAAAGAATAAATCTGTGATACATTAGACTTGTAAGTGTGAGGGAGCTCATGTTAGGAGGTGTGCAATGACTCTCTTGTCTCTGTCCAGATGTGAATGAATTGAGACTGGTGGGAGGAGAAACTCGTTGTAAAGGCATACTGGAGGGAAAGCAGGAAGGAGAGTGGAGGCCCCTGACCGATTCCTTAAGTTACACGAGACCAGAACACTATGGTAAGGTTTGTGAGCATCTGGACTGCGGAGGTCTCATCTCAACATCAGGGATCCATTCTCCTAAACGTCATCGAGTGTGGGAGCTGTCCTACGACTGTCGAGGCCGCGGCCCCTCTGAGTGTTCAGCATGGGAGGAGTCCGGTTCAGACCGCCTCATAACCGTGTCCTGTTCAGGTAATAGTCAAATCTATGTGTCTGTCTTTTTGTCCATCCTCTTTGTTATTTATGACTTCCTAAGTGACAATACAGGACATTTACACAGCACCTTTCACAGTGCTCAAATCAGTGGTGTTAAGTAACTAAGTCAATTTACTCCAGTACTGTACTTAAGTACAATTATGAGGTACTTGTACTTTACTTGAATATTTCCATTTTTGCTACTTTGTACTTCTACTCCACTACAGTTCAGAGGTAAATGGTGTACTTGTACTCCACTACATGTATTTAATACCTTTAGTTACTTTACAGATGTGGATGAATGATGTGAAATATAATCAAGTGTTAAATCAGACTTTAGTTCCACCTGGAGTAAATTCACAAGCTACCCTGCAGTATACAAAGTCATTCAAACTAGCTGCACCTTTACCAGCTTTGAGAACACTTTAATGATCAATCATTATAAAACATATCATATATATTATTCTGAAATGGACCAATCTGCACAATGACTACTTTAAGTATTATCTGATGCTAATACTAGCAACGTCTTATAACCCATGCCGGACAAGATATATAATCTCTCCCGCAGGGGTTTGGTTTACCCCGGTCTCTGAGTTGTGTCTGGAATAAACCTGGAGGAGTGCATTCGGAGCTCATCACCCTATCTCTTTGGGCTCTGAAATACAATCCATGTTCCAGTTATGCTGTCAGCAGATTTAAACAAAAATTCTAATCATACCACATCTGAGGGTCAGCGTCGGTCTGGCATTCCACCCATGCACATTTCATATTCCACACTCCTCCATTTGGTGCCACAGTGAAGTTTTGCATGAGGAGTTCAACCCCCTTGGGCTTTTTTTTATTCCTACACAACCTCTCCTAAAACACTTATTCAATATGTTATTATCTTCCTCTTCTTCTTCCTTGGAATCAAGCTAGAGTTGCTTACTTCACCAACTGGATCTTTGAATAAAACTAGATGCACGCTTGAAAAGTGTACAACCTGGAGACGGTGGATGGAACATGTGTGTCATGAGGACTGGGCCATTATGAATTTGCTATTAGGCTGAGCCAAGACACCCTACGAGGAAACTCATTTGGACTGCTTGTATCCAAATTGTCATTCTGGATCCTCCATTCTAGTGAGCAGACCCCGTGTCACACTTTCATATAAGGTTATATAAAGTTAGATGTACCAAAACTTTCGACCAAATTGGGTTCATGTCAAGCTTAAACCCCTCCTCCTCAGACCTCCATCCATCCCTTCATGCCTCCACCACCACCAGTGTCTAGACCCCGGGGGGGGGGGGTATCGGCTTGGTATTCCCCTCCCGAATGATACTCCCGCACAACAGGGTCTAATCGCCAAACACCATTACATTTGTGTATTATTGGCAATACATATTGTTACATCAAAACAAGTCTCTCCTGATTGAGTTGCCATATTGACATTTCCTGATGAAGCGTGGTGAGACCAAAGAAGTATGATCTCTGTGTGATCATTTGTGTGTTATTCAAAGTTAAATATTTATTTTGGACATCTGTTGTTTTTAATCTATTTCATACTCTGGGTTTCCTTAAATTGACCTCTAAAGCAGTATGGCAGTATTGTTCCAGGAAGTTCATGTGTGTGTGAGAATGTGAGGCTTGGAGCTGCTCAACAGTGCAACATGTCTGCATCTTCATTTATCAACACATTCAATAAGGTCAGACTTCAAAGAGCATCCATGCTTCACCCCCTGTTCCTGAGTGTTATTCCTACCCTTCGGCACACTGGTTACGGACCTAATATCCATCTTGTATTGACAATTCATTTGTTTACCGTGTGTTCATCCCCTGAGCCGTGTGATGGACTGTTTGAGAGTACTCGTAAATTAAAGATACTGTCCCTTCTGACCCTCACTTGTCTCTCTCTGTCTCCCCAGAGGGGGTGAGGCTGGTGGACGGCAATGAGAGATGTTCAGGGAAGCTCCAGCTGAAGTCCACTGGCTCGTGGGCTTCAGTGTGTTCTGACTCCTTCAGCCCAGAGGCTGCTCTAGTTGCCTGTAGAGATCTTGGCTGTGGGTTCGCAGATAGTGTCCATGGTAGTGGTCTTGGCGCCCAATCTCAAATCTGGGGTCCGCTGTTTCAGTGTGAAGGCACAGAGAAGCATCTTGTGGATTGTCCTTCCACTACGCTCAACGCCACGGAAACTGACCCAAGTGAATGCAGAAATACTTTCCTACACTGTGTTGGTAATTATCCCGTTTATTTTTGATGTTATTTTTAAATAAAAATAGTATTGTTTATGTTTTCAATGTAGTAACTAATTTGCATGTTACAGAAATAAAACCTTTGAAAAATACAACTTTAGAAATGTTTTATAATTTATTGTAGATTTGCAAGTTACACGTAACACTTTAAGATACACTATTCATACATATTGGCTTATATTATTCGAACATAATGTGGGTAATCCCTTAACTCTCTTTTTTACTTTTTACAGAACGTCCAAGTCCACCTTTTGCCAAGCTGTATACCTCTCAGGGGCTTGTTGATTACAAGAACAGAGAGGTTTTGAAGGGCCATCGCTTTGCCATCTCTTGCTTCTACGCTTCACCCTACAATGTTTCCTCCATCCGCCTCCGCTCCGGGGACGGCAGTGACCCCTCCTCTGAGCAGATTAAGGCCCCTAATCAGAATGAAGCAGTCTTCCTCTTCCCTGCTGCAGAGAATTACCACCAAGGCACCTATCAATGTGACTACAACTTTGATTTCAGTAAAGAAATCTTCTCTAAGCCAATGATAATGCACCTCACTGTAAAAGGTAAGCCTGAGCGTCTCCATGCAGCAGACATTATTCCACGTTCAACACCTTGTCTCTAGCTTTGTTTTAATGCTTTTTATTTATTAACAGAAGCCCTTTGTTCAGAATATAAACTCATATTTGTACATATAGCACAAAAGAAACAGCTGAAATAAAAATATTAGTTACAAATTAAAAGAAAATTAAAAGAAAAATCCAATCAGTAATATATTTAGAGATGAATTAAAGCAAAGATTACAAATGACAAAGCAATGACTCACACAGTTCATATTTCGTAATAGGTCAAATATAACAGAGGGATGGTTTCACTCTTATACAGTACATACATACACTCTTCCTTTGTAAAAATAATAAACTTACGTACACAGTAACAAGTCATTTTCTGGCTACATTTATTTAACTGTCTTTGCTCTAACCTAAAAGTATAGTTAGCACTGGGGCCAAAGCAGAACAAAGCCAAAGCAGCTTTCATTTTTGACTTTCTTGCTCTCTCTGTATTCTATGGAAGCCAAATTCTGCCACAGAAAAGAAAAAAGTGTATCCCGCTAGTCATAATTATGACTTACTTTCTAATTTTCTGACTTATTTATCTCAGTGATATGGCTTACTATCTCCTTATTTAGACTTAAAATCTAATTATTATGACTTACTTTCAGTCATTATTTTTGACTTGTTATTACTATCTCATTATTTGGATTAAAGTTCAGTTCAATCAGGAGAGACTTCATTTTTTGTTGAAAGAACATTTATTGACATGCACTTCGCCCGACTGACATCGCGTGAGGTGTCTTCCATCTTGGGAGCGGACAGTGTCGATTCCAACCACTCAGGAGACTTTACAGCAGATGAACTCAGTGAGGCCATAAGTATGCTCAAGCCGGGCAAATCTCCGGGCCGCGACAACATCCACCCGGAGTTCGTCACCCACCAGAGCACAACAACATCTGGCTTGCTCTGTGCATTCTTCTCGTCGTGCTACCGGAGGTCAAAGCTCCCAAAGACCTGGCGCCGCGCCTCCGTCATAGCTCTGCCGAAGCCAAATAAACCTGCGGAAGACCCCAAGTCATAAAGACCCATCTCGCTGCTCTGTGTCCCATTCAAGATCTTGGAGAGGATGATCCATAGCCGCATCGAGCCAGTGGTGGACTCACAGCTTCCACGGGAAAAGCTGGTTTTCGTCGTGGAAGGTCAACAGTAGACCAGGTAACACTACTCTTTCAAGACATTGAAGACAGCTTCCAGGACAATGAGAAAGCGGGGGTAGTGCACCTGGACCTGACTGCCGCATACGACACCGTCTGGCACCGTGGACTCCACCTGAAGCTGTTGAGGACAACACCAGACCGGCATATGGTTAAGTTCATCATGGAGACGCTTACCAACCGCAACTTTGTCCTCCAGACCAGCAATGGCCAGCGCAGCAGGCTCAGAAGACTGAGGAACCGTGTTCCGCAGGGGTTGGTTCTCTCGCCGATGCTGTTCAACATATATGTAGACGACCTGACACATCATCCAGAAAGTACGGCTATGCAGACGATCTAGCCATCATGCTGAGACAACCAACATGGAAGGCGATGGAAGATGGCCTTAACGACGACATGGGCACCCTGGTAGCATACTTTCAAAGGTGGCGTCTACAGCTCAACATCGGAAAGACAGTAGCAACGGCATACCATCTTAGCACCAGAGAAGCTAGGAGGGAACTTGAGGTGCGCGTCAATAACAAACGTCTGGAGGTCCAGCAAGCCCCGAAGTACCTCAGCGTGCGTCTGGATCGGACACTGTCCTTCAAACAACACCTTGAAGAAGTCAAGTCCAAGGTAACATCAAGGGTCGCGCTGATCCGCCACCTCGCTGGAACAACCTGGGGAGCCTCCGCTAAGACCCTGCGATTATCAACCCAAGCCCTGGTCTTCTCTGCAGTGGAATACTGCGCCCCAGCCTGGAGCAGAAGCCCTCATGCAAGTAAGGTTGACGTGGTCATCAACAACGCCCTCAGGATTATAACTGGATGCCTGAAGCCTACCCCTGTGTGCCTCTTGCCAGTTCTCGCGGCAATAGCTCCGGCCGGCCTCCGACGGGAGGCTGCCACCCTCGCCCTGGCCAGGAAAGCTCAAAAGCATGACTGGCACATCCTGCATAACATTACAACGACAGCAGCGCCTCTAAGTAGGCTCAAGTCCGGCCTCCCCAACAACAAGGCAGCACAAGAGATGCTCAATTCCACCTCTGAGGACCTCTCCAGAGATGCATGGTTGGCGGCTGCTTGGAAGCAGGAGTGGGAGATAGCCGGGCCCTCCCGCATCCATCGCTACATCTGGGACCCAGGAGATGGCGCCATAGGAGGAGACGACCTACCACGCCGGCAATGGACCACACTAAACCGCCTACGAACTGGGGTCGGTCTCTTCAAAACATCGATTAAGAAGTGGGGCCTGGCAGACAGTGCTGCATGCGAGTGCGGAGACCCTGAACAAACTGCCGAACACATAATCACCACCTGCCCTTTATATAGACCACCCTCGGAAGCCAGCCTGTAGTGGAGAGTTAGAGATAACGAGGGGTTACGTATGGTAACCCTTGTTATATAAGCAGAGTCGGAGCCCTCTACTGGACTCTATGGGTACTACCCCTTGATCATATCATGCAAGCATTCATCCACTGAGACTTCTATAACCGTAGCTGGCCCCGGGGCGGGCCTACCTGAATGCGCGCGCATCCCACTGCATAAAAGGAGGCCTCGCCTCCTTACTGTCATCCTACACCTCTCTTCAGCAAGCAGCATAGGACAGACAGGGCCCCTGAGTAGAGGGCTCCGCCTGTGCTTATATAACAACAAGGGTTACCATACGTAACCCCTCGTTATATCTCTCACAGGCTCCGCCCTCTACTGGACTCTATGGGTACAGTGGGCAGAGCCCCGATAATACACGCGCTGTCGCCCAACAACAACACTGTTCCATCTCACTGTCTCTGACCGGCTTTCTGGTTAGCAGCCGCTGCGCCTCACTCACCTCTGCCTCGGTCGTAACCGTGGAGAAGTCGGGGCTGCGGCTGACAGAGCACACTCTGATGCGCTTACCTCGCGAAAGTGTGCTCGGAAAACAGCGCTGAGGGCTCTCCCCCGCCCCGCCCATAGGCGGACGGAGAGAGTCCCCAGCCCTGTATGGGCTCACTATGCACCACCTCTCCCGAGTCCCTAAGGAGCACGGGGAGAACGCAAGTGCCCCATGTCCCACATTCAGACACGCTTACCTCGTGAAGAGCGTGTATGGACTATGACATGGAGGGCTCCCCCCTCCTGCCCTAAAGCAGGGGGAAAGAGTCCTCCAGCCCCTTATGGGCCCAGTGCGCGCCACGTCCCCCAGGACCGGGGGCCCGGGGGACGTGGTGCCCCCTCCCCGGGCGCATTACGCCCGGGGAGGGGGTCAGATGCCCACTGACCCACAGCCCCCCTCCCTCCTCCTGTGTTGCCCCAGCAAGCACAGACGATGAATGTGGAATGAGCAAGCCCTCTGTCCACCAGTAACTGTAAGCAAGACAAAATAGATACCAACTCACAAGATAGGGGCTCTATTTTCCGCTCCTCACACCATCGCTGGAATCCCAGCCACTTCGGCCTGTAACAGGCTGTGGTGGATCCCGCTCTAGCTGCCTGGATGGACTGAATAACACTATCAGAAAATCCACCATGTCTTAGCCTGTCCCTCTCAGGAGCCAAACCTGGAGAGGTTGGCCCAGAGTGGGTAACGCCCCGATTGCACCTGCCTCTTGAGACATCGCCCCCCAGAACTGGGGAAGCGCCCAGGGCTGGCCCACCTTCATCTGTGTCATCTCTGAGTACCACGGCGCCCCGACGCGATCCGGCGCTACTAGGATGATTGACAGACGTTCTCGCCTCACTCTCCCCAGGAGAGGGAGAATGAGACGCAGCGGTGGAAAGGCGTAGAGTAGGTTTTATGGCCATGGCTCGTGTGCGAACGCGCCCCCCCCCAAGGGCGGGTCGTCGCTAAGAGTCATGGAGAACCACAGGGCACAGTGGCTGTTGCGACGGCTGGCGAACAGGTCCACTTCCGCTCTCCCGAACTGGGCCCAGATCTGCTTCACCACCTCCGGGTGAAGCGCCCACTCGCCTGGCAGGGGGCCGCCCCTCGACATGAGGTCGGCCCCCCTGTTCTCCAGTCCCGGGATGTGGAGGGCTCTCAGAGATAACACCACCTCTGACGCCCATAACCACAGTTTTTCCGCCGTAGTCAACAAAGCGGCGGAGCGGGCTCCGCCCTGCCTGTTGATAATTGCCACTGCGGTGCTGTTGTCGCTCCTGACCAGTACATGTCTCCCCCGAATTAAGGGTTTGAAATGCTGGAGGACCAACACTACTGCCCGTAGCTCTAGGAGGTTGCTGTGCCGTGTCTCTGTTAGAGACCAGCGGCCACCTATAGCTCTCTTCAGGCAGGTCCCTCCCCATCTTGTTCTGGACGCATCTGTGAACACTGTGATGTAGGAGGTCACCCGTCCCAGTGGAGACCCCCTCCGGAGGTAATCCGTGGACCCCAGAACCGGAGGTTGCCCTCCACTGAGGGGGGGATCGTCACCAGATGCCGTTTGTGCCTCTTGGGATCCAAACGCAGGCTGGAGAACCACCTCTGCAGGCGGCGCATATGCAGTAACCCGAGCGGGACCACAACGTGAGCCGCCGCCATCAGACCCAGAGTCTGCATGATAGTCAAAGCTGTCACTGTTGCCCCCTGTCGCAGCCTGCGAACCGCCCGAAGCAGGGACGCGTGTCTGCTCTCTGACAGGGTGGCGCGTAGCGCGCCTGCATTGAGCACCACTCCCAAATACAACGCCTGCTGGTGAGGTATGGGGGTGCTCTTCTTCCAATTGATCGCAAAGCCCAACTTGGTTAGGTGTAGGATCAATTGGGCTGTATAAAACATTGCCCGTTCCCTGGACCTGGCCATGACTATGAGGTCGTCCAGATAAAAGAAAACTCTCATGCCATGACGCTACACGAAAGAAGACACATGCACCATATGATAAATGTTAAAGCCTCCCCCCCCATCCTGAAATCGTATATATCTAAAGGGGGAAATGCAGTCGTGAGCATATAGGAAACCGCCCCGGGGTCTAGACACTGGTGGTAATGTTGAAGATCTAGATTTGCTGAGGAGATGGGATGAAGAGGTCTTTGGATTAGCTCTCATAGTTTCTGGTCATGATGACTGGTGGTGGATGGGGGGGAGGCGGGCGGCAGCATGTACACCTGAAATCACAGCTGAGAGGAGAACCATTTTAAAGTTTGGCTGCAGCACGATGATTGGCTGCTGGAGATTGAGGTGTAATGTAATAGGTTAAAGAGAACGCTGTGATGAGCTGATTATATGCAGCTGCCGAGTGAATGAATATATACCCAGTCTTCCTGAAAGAACTTGCGCTGAGCTTCATTTGAACATTTATTATTATTTTAAGATAGTATGTCATAATAATGAGATAAGTAAGTCATAATTATGAGATAAGTAAGTCATAATGAGACAGGTAAGTCATAATAATGAGATAAGTAAGTCATAATTATGACATAAGTAAGTCATAATGAGACAGGTAAGTCATAATTATGAGATAAGTAAGTGTAAATGTGTTTCTTCTCTGGCGGAAATGGGCTTCCAAAGTATTCTCGACCTGGCCCAGGTTTGATTAATTGTAACCAGCAGGTGACTTTCAGATCTGGAGGATGTGAGGCTGGTGAGCGTTCAGAGCCGCTGCGCTGGAGCACTGGAGGTGCAGCACCAGGAGGAGTGGAGAGCCGTGAGCTTCCTGCATTCCTGGAGCCTGCGGGAGGCCGCTGTGGTGTGCACACAGCTGGGCTGCGGCGCCCCAGTCTCCAGCAGCAGAGTCCAGCTGCCTGGCGCCGCCCGGCCCGCATGGCGCTTCTACTCCGACTGTGATGGCTCTGAAGGGGCACTGATGGGCTGTGGCTCCGTGAAGAAGTGGCTCTCCTCTTCAGGCTCCACTCAAGTGGTCTGCTCAGGTGAGAATGGCAGTTTCAGCTCTAGACAACCTTCCACAGATTCATATTTGATGAAATTGCAACTGATATTAATGCTTTTATCATAAAATAGCTGTTCTACATGTATGGAGCTGTTCAAATTGACCCCTAGCTACATCATATTATTACATTAACTTGAATTAATACTATTGTTGCACACTTGGAAATAAACAAGACTTCCAGACTTAAAATAAAATCCTTTTACTTCCGTCGTTCATTCTGTAACATACAAAAGCACTCGGCACGGTCTAAAGAGTGATTCCTTTAACTCTTTTGCATTTCACCTAAAGGACCCCTGAGCTGTCCTCTGTGCCTGTGTGCCTTTACTTCTTGTAACTGTTCTAGTGAAAGCTTCACCTATTTTAAAATTGGTATTGCACATGAATATCAGAAAATGACAGGTTAATTAAATAAATAAAAAATACAACATATAAATAAAGTGCTTTTGAAAAATGATACAGTTGCTCGCCCATTACCAGACCCAATATTACTATGGGGCCCACACGATACTATGTTCTCTTAAGCAAAAAAACAAAACAAAAAGGCTAAATAGTTACTTTAGGGTACTGCACATTTGTCCATCAGTTACACTATACAAATGTTTGTATTGAACTAAACAGTGAAGAATATAACCTGTTCACAAGCAGTGCTTTAATCATACCACTGTTTATATGTTTATAATGATGATAGCCAGGTTTGTAAGAAATGGCCGAAGTGAGTCTCACTCTCAGCCCAGGGGAGAGGTGGAGGTTAACCCCGGTCTGACACCAACAGATGAAGGTTCAGTGAAACATCACTCACATTTTGTGGCTTAGTGATCTATATTAACATAATACGCTAACTTGTAACACAGTAACACGCTACATGTTAACACTCAAGAATGAGTTGTGAAGCATTCCTTGCAGACTGTGGCAAGGCAAGTTTATTTATATAGCACCGTTCAATACAAGGCAATTCAAAGTGCTTCACAAAAATGAAAGACATTAAGAGCATTAAGAAATAATGCAGCAGAAACATATTATAAACTGGCATTTCAAAAGCACAGATGATTAAATAAACATAAAACATGAATAACACAGGTATACATTACATGAATAAAAGTTACAGTGCAGTTTAAGATATGAATAGTTCAATTAAAAGCAGCGGAAACAGAAAAGACTTCAGCCTGGATTTAAAAGTAGTAAGAGTTGCAGCAGACCTGCAGGTTTCTGGGAGTTTGTTCCAGATATTTGGAGCATAATAACTGAACTTCTCCATGTTTAGTTCTGACTCTGGGGACAGAAAGCTGACCAGTCCCTGAAGACCTGAGAGTTCTGGATGGTTCATAATTTAGCAGGAGATCAGAAATGTATTTTGGGCCTAAACCATTCAGTGCTTTATAAACCAGCAGCAGTATTTAGAAATCAATTCTTTGACAGACAGGAAGCCAGTGTAAAGACTTCAGAACAGGAGTGATGTGATCCACTTTCTTAGTGTCAGTGAGGACTCGAGCACCAGCGTTCTGAATCAGCTGCAGCTTTTTCAGTGAGACCTGCAAAGACACCATTACAGTGAAAAGGAATCTAACTTCGATACAACCAACGTTAATATCTAGGTCGTCTCCGATACCGAGCTCCGGTGCTGATAAGGCTCCGGAAAACGTCCGTCCTACCTTTAGGACTAAACCCCCCAGAATCTACACGCAAGATCACCTTAATCTGCTTAGGGGGGCACTTACAGCGTGGCCTCCAACACCAGCTAACCGTCGTATCACTTATTTCAGGCACTAAAGCGTCGGATGTCCGACCACCAGGATAGCAAAACGGAGTGTGTAGTGCAGTAGGTGTTGGTGGGCTGGTAGAACCCCAGAGCAGTATCTAAACTGCCCCTGGACAAGAAACCCTGTGTCGTTGGGAGACCCCTTGGTAATTAGGGCAGCTTCAGGACCCACAATCCATAACCCCCAATTTTGATCCCCTTCTACCAATCAAAACAATGCAAATGTAAAATCAAACATAGCCAGAGTCAAACATTAATATCACAGCAGTGACATTACCACATCAGCAGAGCATATGTCATATTTCAACCTCAATCAAAACCACATCAACCATAGTGACCAATATGAAACTACAGTTTAACTTAAACAGGGTTTCTATTCCCCTTAAACAATTTAAAATCCAAATGATCAACTAATGTCAGCCTTTTCCAAGGAAGGGTGTTCTTACCTCACTCTAAGACCAAGCAGATGCCTTCAGAGACCACGAGAGAGACCAGGAGTTGGGTCGAAATGTACAAAGTACAAACCGGTTTTATTAAGGTTTTAACAAAAATAGAGGATTTACAAGAATCCAAAAATGAACAAAAGAAAGATACAAAAGTTTTACAAAGACACAAGGTCAAAGTACAAAAGCAACAGGTTCACAAGTGAATCCCCCAGAGCGGTCTAAAAGAGCCCAAGCCCAGGCCCAGGGCCCGAGGCCCAAGAGCCAAGACCCAAAATCAAGCCTCAAAAAAGTTCCTCCAAGTTCTAAAGCTCTCTCGTTTCTCTTCACACATCATCTTTTATCGTCTCTTGCCTTATTTTAAGGGAGTGCAGTTACGTATACACGTTGTGCCTCTCTACCTCTGTTTTACTTCTTTCTTCATTCTAAGGGAGTTACGTATACACGTTGTGCCTCTCCACCTCTGTCCTCGATCTCCTAGGGTCAAAGTTTATGTGGCCAGGGATTACTTTGATCGATTTGCGCCGGCCCGTGCCTTGCCTTGGACTTCTACACAACTGCTCGGTTTTTGATAGATTGAGTGGGGAAGTCCAGGAGAACCCCCTAAACACCCCCAGTTTCCTCCTCTTGGTTTATGGCCTCGTAGAGGGGAACGGGTTGCAGAGTTGCTTAGACAGGCAGGGGAGTGCATTTACGTAGACACGTTGTGCCTCCTTACCTCTGTCCCTTACCTTTTATTCTGCTTTTCTACCCTAGCCTTGGGGGATGCATTGACATAGCCGCGTTATGCCTTTTCACCTCTATTTCTTACTTCTGACTTCATTCTAGTAATATCTAATAATAAAAATAATAAAATTCAATAACGTGCTTTAACCAGTAGGTGTCCCTTTCTATCAGCTGTGCACCGTTATGGTGTAAATACAGCCTATCTACCAATTGGATCAAATATAAAAGTCAGCCGAATTAGTGTTGATACTGCAAGGAGACGTATTGTGTGAAAAGAAATGTAAGATGTTGTTTAATTGCTGATATATTTATGATCCACGTCACGTTTTCAGTTTTGGCGGCAGTTCTTCCTGTTTGTCTAGAACAAAGCCCTGATGTTTCTCATCAGGACTCTATAAATAGAGAACTACGGCAGATATGTAATATGTAATGCAGCCGAACCGTGTATTACAATGCCGTTATGTGATGAATTTCAAAGAGAAAAGTAAGCACACTCGGAATAAAGTATTATTTTATTTTTTTAAAATTGTTTTCGGAATTTCACATCACATAAACACCATGTCCCAACGTGCATTGCGGCTAAACCATCCAATCATCGAGCTGAGGATTTTGCCTACGTCTGTTTCCGGTATTGGTTATGACGGATGTATTTTGTCCTACACACATTCCTTCACATTTACATTTTAATTTACATATTAGTATTTCGTGAGGCCTTCTAAAATGTTTTTTAAATATAACTAGGGTTCTAGTTGAATAGTTTGTAAATTAACATAAACCGAAGCTGAACGCAATCGCACAACGTCACGTCCGTTAATTCCACATCCACACACATGGATTAACATCGATTTAATACATTAATGTAGCCTTTGTTTCTGCTAAAAGAGGTGTCGACCAGCTGAGGCAACAAGAAAATCGGCGAAATCGAGTGTGACTATTACAAAATAAATCATTATTATATTAATATTGACAATAACAACCGACCGTCGGGGTAAAATTTGCTTGGCATTGCCGGGTATTGGGCCATGTTAACAATACCGTGTAACTGTCACGTTTGAAGTGACGAAATCGTGACATCTTCACGTCTCCCAGCATGGTAAATCGTCACATGTTCACGTCTTGCCGTGATACCGGGTTGGTTTAGAATCAAGTTTTTTTCTTTAAACATTTAATTTCAAATATGCAAACTTTATACTTTAATTTATTAACAGAGACTTCATTTATTAACAGAGACAATAAGGACAGCTTGTCTCGCTGGCACAGGAAGTTGGTTCAAATCTTTACGTAGTCCGTCTGCATCCTGTGTTCATTGTCTTCGTCAACCGTTGTCAAGGTGTCAAAAACCACAAACGCCTTCCTAGAATTGTGGTTGGAACTTTTATGCTTTGCTTGCACCTTCTAAGACGCATAGTGTGTATAGGTCAAGAGTTCAGGATGTTCTGTCTGGTTTCACACGTCTGATAAGACATTATTGAGACATACATCCTTTCCATCAAACCAGCAGATCTGTCAACAACAGTAGTCGAGTCTACTGAAGATAAAAGCATGGACAAGGAACCCCACATGTCATATTTGTCAACTCAGATGTGTAGTTACCTATAGAGGCAAAGTTTTTCCGGTCCTTTAATTACGATTCAAACCAATTTAGAACTGTTTCCGAAAGTCCCACCCAGTTTTCCAGTCGGTCTAGTAATATGTTGTGGTCAACAGTGTCAAACGCAGCACTGAGATCTAACAATACTAACACTGAAGTTCTGCCACTGTCTGTGTTTCAGTGGATGTCATTGAAGACCTTTACAAGAGCAGTCTCAGTGCTGTGGTTTGGTCGAAAGCCTGACTGGAACACATCCAAACAGTTATTTAAATGCAAGTAATTACTCAACTGTTGAAAAACAACTGTTTCAATGATTTTACCTAGAAATGGCAGGTTTGATATGGGCCTGTAGTTGTTCATTACTGAAGCATCTAGATTATTCTTTTTTAAGAGCGGTTTAATGACTGCAGTTTTCAGGGCCTGTGGAAAAATACCTGAGTGAAGAGACTTGGTTACTATATGAAGTAGATCATGCAATGACATTTAAAAAAATAATAGCTTGTTGGTATAATATCAAGGCAGCAGGAGGAGGATTTTAGATGTTGTATAATGTCCTCTAGGTTTTTATCATTAATCAGATGGAATTGTGTCATGGTGTTTGAATAGATTTTAGGTGGACACAGGGACAACACATCTGCTGTACCTGATGCAGAGGCACTGACTGCTTGTCTAATTTTCAGAATGTTGTCAGTGAAGAAGGAGGCAAATTCATTGCAGGCCCTGGTGGATAGAAATTCAGAGGCTACTGACACTGGGGGGTTTGTTAGTCTGTCGACGGTAGCAAACAAGGCACGTGCGTTGTGTGCTGCTTTATATTGTTCCATGCTCACTGCTATGAAGTGCGTTACATAATTAAGTCCAGAGTGTGCCCCTTATTGTGCGTGGGCTCCGCCACATGCTGAGTCAGTCCATAGTTATCAAGAACACAAAACAGTTCTTTAGCCCCTCTGTCCTGGGGGTTGTCAACATTGATGTTAAAATCACCAGCAATGACTAGACGGTCAAAGTCAAACACACTATAGACAGCAGTTCAGTAAGGTCATCAAAAAAGCTTGCACAGTATTTGGGTGGTCTATAGATATTTAGGAACAGAGCTCGAGAGGAGCATTTCAGCTGAAGGGCCACATATTCAAAAGAAGCAAAGTTCCCATAAGATGTCTTCCTGCATTGAAGGGAATCATTGAACAAAATAGCAACTCCACCTCCTTTCTTATGCATTCTTTCCTGACTCATAAAACTGAAGTTGGGAGGGGTTGTTTCGATAAGAACAGCTGTGCTGTTATTTTGGTCTATTCAAGTTTCAGTTAAAAAACATAAAATGGAGATTGTGCTCGGTGATGAAATCATTGACTAACATGTTTTTCCTTCCAAGGAACTGGCTTAGGCACTTGAAGCATTGTAAAAACAGCAACTACAACAGTAGAGCATAAACAACATCATGTATCTGATACACTGTTCTTACCAAAATGACTTTGAATGGCTGTTGACTTTTCATCATTATTTTTGATTTTTGTCATATCTCCAGTTTTTGTCTTTGCCTGCAGACATCCTGCTTCCTCCCAACAGGCCTGTTATTTCTACGAGGGGTTACTATGACGACCAGGAGCAGGATGTGCTGCTCTTCAAGGGCCACAGCTTCTCTCTCACCTGCTCCGTGGAGCCACAGTACCCCGGAGGTTCCTTCAGCCTCATGTTCACTGGCTCTAACCCAACCAGCTACACCCTGCCAGCTGTCAATCACTCTGCCTTCTTCAGGTTTGCTGCTGCAGAGCCCGCCCACCAAGGGAACTACAGCTGTGTTTATCACAACTATGTTTTCCATCAGAACTTTTCCGCTGAGGGCCAGAGCCTCTCTCTCATTCTTCAAGGTGGGAGAATTTGGTTGTGTAATTTTCAGTATTTTAACATAAATGATAAAATACATAAATATAAAAATAATTATTTCTTGGATATGCTATACTATCTACTTGCATAAATGACCATGATCTCATCCCATGTAGAGGACTACGATGTCATGCTGGATGATGGCGTGCTCAGAGAGGACGACAGTGAGGCCTGTGCCGGAAGACTGCTGGTGTACCAGGAGGAGTGGAGGCTGCTGAGCGCAGGGTCCAGGGTCTGGGACCTGAAGCATGCTGCTCTGGTGTGTCGACAGCTGGGCTGTGGTTCTGCTGCTTCAACCAAACAGATTGATCTTCTCCACAACACACCTGTGTCCAGATTCTTCTCTGACTGTGATGGATCAGAGTCTGCACTGATGGACTGTGGGTCTGTGCAGCTCTGGTTCTCTTCCACTGCGATTGAAGTGGTCTGCACAGGTGAGGCAATAACAAGTCTTAGTGAACAAGGAGGAAATAACTGATGGTGATTGGTTATTCTGTAGGACAGACAAAAGCTGTTAGGTTGGCCCTTCCCTTTTGGTCCTGGCTCCTTTCAGTGGAGCAACAGGGCTTTTTGCAGATTTTCATTTTGAGATGGTCTCTGTGGAAACGTTGTTTACGTTTTAGCTTCTTACCTACCACCTGCCTCCTCCACCTCCTAACAGCCAACCTTTGTGGGTCCTACAATGGTAAATGTTGTTCATCAAGAACCTAAACTGGCAAGTTTCCCATGTAGAAGAAATGTAATAACTTGTTTTCGTGTATTTCTATTGCATTTCGATATAATCTTTCTGTACCTTGAGTGGTACCTCTCTCTGTGTGCCGATGAGCTGTGCTGCAGACTTAGCCTACTAGAAAATGGGTGTTTCTGCCCCATTTAGCCAACATAATGTATCTTTCCAGTGTTCTTTCTGGACCTGTCATTCCTCTGAGACTACACTCAATAAGAGGGGAATTCTCTCCTTACCAGGGATTCAGATTCCTCTCACTGCCTCTATTGCAGGATCTCTGGGCATCATTTAACACAATGGCTCATTTTACCCCTGTACTTCTATACAGTGTGTTTCCATAATATGAAACATTAAAAATATAGGTCCAATTTAGACCCTCCTTTTAGTTCTGGTTTGAGCTTAACCAAATCCTCAGAAACGAAACATCTTGCAATGTGTTTGATAAATGCACCTGTATGCTCACCAGCAACTTGCTAACAGTGTCTGCTGTAAGCTGCTCATTTCAAATATAAATATCTACAGTAGGCTTATTGCCTCAGGCTGATGCAATACAAACTTGTAATAAAGGATTACATAATCTAACATCAAATATTAAGCCCTACACGACCTTATTGAACAAATCTCTGACCTGTTGATAAAGTAGAAACCATAGTGTGGATTAATGGATGTATGAATGTTCGTCTAGCTCTGTCAGGCTGTTCCACACATTATTCCTTGCCCTTCCTCCTGGGATACATTGCCAGGTTGTGTTAGATGTGATTCAACATGAACACTGTAATAAAGTACACTAAAACCATTCATTTCCCTCCAAATGTAAAAAAGTATTTCTGCTGTGCCTGCAGGCCACCACGGGGCAGCAGGCCGGACATGAAGCTGGAACAGCGCCACCTGGAGGCTCCTCATGGAGAAGACAGACAGCTCCCCAGCCTCATATTAGTTTCATTAGAACTCCAACCTAATGTGGAGGTTGTGTTTAAGAATTTTGATGTATTATTTTATGCCATTGATTCACTTCAATGGAATGAGCTGTTATGAACCGAGCATTTCCTACTTGTATGGAGAATGTGAAGCAAATCATCTTACTCATATTTAATATATGGTATTGAAAATGTCATGGACTTAATTTTGTTTTTATTTGGAAACATGTTCTGTAGGTATTTTCTTGTCAGAGTTACAGAGCCTCTTGGTGCTAACACTTAGAACGCTTTGGAAGTTCTGTTTTCTGTCAGAATCAGACAAATATAAGCAATATCACTGACTATTTACTGAAAATGGATTATAAGACTAGCGGAGTGCGAATAACATTCTGTGGCTTCGCAGCAGCAGGCCCCAGGCTCTGGAACACTCTGGAACACTCTGCCCCTCCATGTGAGGTCGGCCCAGACACTAGGGGTTTTTAAATCCTGGCCTTCTAGTCAGAGCGGAGCACGACACCTGACTATTCCCTGTGTTTTTTATATTTCAGTTGTAATTTATTGTCTTTTATTGTGATTGTAGAAAAGTGTTTTTATTACATGTACAGCACTTTGGCTCGACCAAAAATCGCTTTTAAATGTGCTTTATAAATAAAACTTGATTTGATTTGTTGCAGCCAATTGTATGTTGTTGTTGTTATTATGAACATACGATGGTACAACAGGGTATTTCAGTGTCAATGATCTCTGGGCTGTGATGCGCAATTCGTTTTGACCGCGTTGCATACACACACCGTTTTTGGCTGAAATAATTGGTATTTCAAGCAATAACTTTGTCGATATTGGAAAGCACACACATCCTACTAGTTAATCCCAGTTTATCAATCTCTCTGATATATTGTGGTGAAAATTACCACCTTTAAGTAAAAAACTAGCTCGTAAGACGGGTGTAGGGAAAAAAGGAGGGTATGTGCGTAATTGGTGTCCAATGGATAATGGGCTGCAACAGGCTTATAAAGTCATTCTGAAAGACTTTTCATTTCCATCATTGAAGGGATTGAAGAGTGAACAAAGACTTCGCTGATGCATACAGCAGTATAAATAGATTGATCCGAAACACAAGAAATAGAAATACTTTTTAATTTGAAGGTTCATCACAGGCATAATCGTAAACAAGATATTTAAAAATGCAGATTTCATTATCGTCGCCATACTCTCCCGTCTGTCATGCGCTGTGTCACTGTCACTCACACTCTCTCACACACACATTTACTTACACACCAGAGACTACACACAAAAAAAAAGTGACTAGAGACTCTGCTGCATTAAAATACAATCCACCATGGATTCACTGCCTCACACACACACACACACACACTCACAGAGAAAGAAAGGTCTGCATCCGGGGGCTGTGTTGCTGTCGTAACTTCTACCTGGACAAAGAAGTGATCCTGAGAAAGGCAAAGAACAAACCATTAGTTTGATGAACAGACGTGTTCACCTAGTGTTATTAATGCAACAATTAAAGGAAACGTATTTTAGTGGCTCCTAATTCATCTACCCGTTTACTCTTCATGATCTGTCTGTACATAAAAGATCCAAAACACACTCTTTTCGCTCATCTTATTTGTGCTTGCTTGCCCAACCAAAGCCCCCCCAGGTGACACTAACTCACTGTAGCTTGTCCTGTAGCAGCTCCAGCCTCTGTCGGTCCACGTAGCGCGAGAAGAGGGAGAGCAGGTTGGGAGGGGTGAAGAGGGGAGGGGACAGAGATGAGGGGGGGACGCTGAGCAGCTCCCTCGTCACTGAGAACACCAACTCAGTCCTGGATCAATGGCAGACAGCAACAAAAGAGACACATACTTTGTGTGAGTGTGAAGAAAAGACGAGGATAAAACATAACGGCAGGGAGACGGGGAACAGAGACACGTTGGAGAAAGCACGAGAAAAAGGTTTACATCATTGACACACATCTTACCATCGATTGTCGTCCATGAGCTGACAGTTGGAGTCAGAGCTTTGCATCCTCTCTCCTTCACTCAGGATCAGATAGAGCAGCGTCACACCAAACTGAACCGAAACAAACAGAAGAGTTGTGTGTGTGACGGGTACATGTCATTCATTATTTTGAGATTTGAAATCGCAAGGTCATAAAAAATATATATTTTTAAAGACATTTTAATACAAATTAATGTCTGATTTTCAGATAAAAAAATGCCTTTAAAAAGGATCAGCAGGACCCTTCCTGCAAACAGCAAACCGCGCTATCCATCTGAGAATATCAAAAGTCATTCATGCAGAAACATACTTCATTGTTTGTTTAGGTTATTATTTAGATCTTGCGTGCAGCTGAAATGTTTAAATTGTTATATTTCCCTTTTGCCTCTGGCTTTAGTTGAATGCTACTTTTGTGGGCACTGAAAGCACTTAAAACAGAAGCAGTACTTGTACTTCAATTATTATGAATACTCATGTCAATGTGATATTTCTGTTTCTATTAAAGCATTTGCGAAAATTCAAAAAGACCAGAGGCCTGTACGACGAAGCCGGTTCAACCTAACCTGGATATGTTTGAGTTACCCGGTTTACCTAATCCAAAACAAACGCGCTCTCGCTAAGCGGTCTACGACGCTGGTTATCAACTCGGTAACTCAAGCCAGCCGTGCCCTATCTAGTTAGGTGTGCGTTCACATAAAAGGGGTGGTATTTGGAGCATTCGACCAATCACAAACATGGACAAGCGTACTGACAGCGCAGCGTCATACTTCCTGAATGAAAAGTGAACTTTAATATTAGACAAACATGAAGACGTTAAACTTTAAACATCATGACTTAAACACTTGATCCAGGATCAAAGCCACATAGCTGCACCTGCAAGGTGAATACAGCTGGTAACAGAACAAGTGTTTGAATGCGTACATTAGCAGGTTTATGATATCACTGCCCCGTCTAAGACACGATCTGACTTCAATTACATTTGACTCGAGTGTTTCGTCAACTTAATGTGTTGCTTAAAATAATACTTCTGCATACAGTATGTGACACTGTGAGTGTTGCACGGTCAGATACGGCTCAGCTGACTCAGATAAGGAAATATATGATACATTATGATGTGATATGAAGGATAATGGGACACATCGACGTCTGCACTCACAGTGCCGCGGACTGTACGTAATGTTACTTTGATCCGGTTACTTATGTTGTGGCAGATATTTAAGTAAGCTTTCTTAACGCTAATGTTATAATAGTCAGATTGCTCTGAAGATGGGAGGTGATATTCTATTCATTTTCACGTTCACACAGTCAGTTGATTTTTGCCGGCCGTCTTTCCTGCAACGGCAGTTTTTCTGTATTTCCTTTCTCCTGTAATATGACTTGATCGCTTTAAACTCCGCACACTGAGCTCTGATTGGTCAGCAGGCGATGCTTTCACTGACTTGATCTCTTAGCCTGCAACTTAACCTGCTCCGGACCAGGTTAGCCGCTCAGCATAAGTTACCATGGAGATCTAGCCCGCTAAAAAGAGAACCAGCGTCGTAGGACCGGAAACCCCGAGTTTTCCCTGAAGTTAGCCCGCTAAGCCAAAATCCGGCTTCGTCGTATAGGCCTCATTATGAGGTATTATGGTGTATTGAACACAGGGTGTACCTTGTTGTGCAGTACTGAGGCCAGCTGGCCCTCGCTGCCCTGCAGCTCCTGGAGCAGGTCAGTGAGGGCGGAGCTGCACAGAGACTGGATCACTGCGGCAACCGGCTCCACCAACCAGCACAGCACCTGAAGAAGAGCGGGGACCGAGGATGAAGCTCCAAGCATTTCATAGTATGGCACAACTTCTTTTCATTCATCTACTCTCTTGATGTGGACGCATCAAAGCCCGGAACATCCTTAATAAAGGGGACCTTGATTAATGTAGGGATTACGACCCGAGGAGCCAGACCGTACCGTTACTGACCACTACAGCTGGGTCAGCAGAACATGTCAGAACCTTTCATTTTTAGTCAACATTTATTATTTGACCAACACTGGGTGCAAAGTGCTGCCCAGCCAAACTGTGACTGTGACGCTGTCAGCATAGCAGCCAGTCACAATAAACCATCAAAAGCTTTAAATGTTAGTATTTCCGTTGATCGTCCTATTCATTGTTTTTTTGCAGGAAAACCGTCAGAATTATAACATTTTATTATAATAGATTTAAAAAATCTTAGGATGAATAGTTTTAGTTATATATTATTTATTTTGTTTACGTTTCCTAGAGCTAATGTTAGGAAGTTATTTTTTATATTGCAGTGAAAACTTCTCTAAAAACTGTTTTTATTTTTACAAGATAACAATTTGCAGAATAGTCATTTTGACTGAATAGTGAGTTCAATGCCTGCAAAACACATGTTCTTCTGTCTGATGGACGAAATTAGAAACCCTGCAATTCTGTAGAAAAGCAACTTCTGACATGTTTCAGAATCCACTCGTGTGACATCTTACTACATCGTAGGATGAATCGTAAGAGAGTAATTCACTTTGGGTTTCTGGATGAAAATGGGTCCTGAGGCGTTACCTGGTCCTGCTTATCCTTCTTGGCCAAGGCAGGAAGGTTGCGGGAAATCGCCATGACAACGGCGGCAGCCTGGGGTGAAGGTAGGAAGGGGAGGAGCCTGGATATGAGGCGCTTGCCCTTCCTCACTGACATGATCATTACACACTGCTCATCACTCACTCTAATCAAGAGGAGGGAAAAAAGAATGAGTGAGGAAAGATAGGCTCTCACATACTGCTGTGTAGCAAGAAGAATAAGAACAAGGTTAGTCTACCTGTCGTCCCACTCCTTCTCCCGCAGAGTGTTGCACAGCTGCAGGGTTCGGCTCTTGTGCTGCTCCAGCAGAGCCTCCCTGTCCTCCTCCGGCGCCTGGACAAAACGCTTCTCAAAGTCTTGAACCTCCAGCAGCAAACTGTACATCTGGAGGACAGAGGTAGTAAGAGAGAAAAGAGTCAAACATGTGTATTGAGGATTCAGATGTGTTTGCTGTTGATGAACATGTGCTACATCCGTCCTCGTCTTACCTTCTCCACAGTGTAGAGGATCTGTCGCCTCTTATTCCAAACCTGCTTCTCTCTTTTCTCCTGGAGGCAGACAGACACCAACCATAAGACTTCAAACCTGACCAGAGAGGATACTAGAGAGACAATCAGCACTGAATAAGGTACAGAACTATTCAAACTAGAAAGAGCAGAACTACATGCAGGTGAGCCTTCAGCCCCCCAGATAATGGGGCCTCTAATACTTTTACAAACATATTTACCATTGACCAATCACAAGGCAGCCAGCTTTCTGTCCATCCGACCAATGCCAGACCAGCCGCTCCTGCAGCTGCCTCACAGTGGGGGGGGGTCTGTAGCTGTTACTGTGAAGCAGCTTCAGGAGGTATTCAGCTATAAACACTGAATCTCTTCTACACCATGGCTCATACCGCTAACCTTCAATATAACCTCTTTGCTTCGTCTTATCCTTCTTACTAAAGAGTAGTTGTTTAGTAGTTTTGTAGACTAAAACAGGAACATGCTAACAGACCTCGTCATCGGTGCGACTCGTCACCACGGCATCGATCATCTTGCGAGGGTTGTTGACGCTGGAGACCGTCAGCTTACCCAGAGAGCCTGCAAACTGAACTGCAGAGACACACATGTCAATATTCTCCAGTATTCTGATGATGATCTATACATCACGTACTATAGAGGGGAGATCATATTCTGGCGTATTACATTGCTTAGTTGAATACTCAATTCTGATTGGTCAATTTGGACATTCAGCGGTCTGCTCTTTTTCCGAATAGCAGACCGCAGCTAAGGATGCTCTAATCAAGGAACCATGTGTAGTCATATCAATGTGCAGAAAGAAGTCCAGTCATTTAAGCCGATGGTACGCAGTAGAATGGTCTCATTTGACTTCGTGAAAGCAATGCAATGATTTTTAAATGAATATTGTTAGTCAAATCATTGTTTATTCAGTAAGTAGCAGAGGTGGGGGACTCGAGTCGCATATTTTTGGACTTGAGACTTGCTTGACTAACATTGATAAAAGACTTGACTTTGACTTGGTATTCATGACTTGAGACTTGACTTGAGACAGATGACTCGAAAGGACTTTAGTTTTTAAAATTAAATATTTGTTTTTGTATTGTAGGGAGCCCCTAAAGGGCAATGAAAAAAGATAAGATACTGTATCTCGTTCGCACGAGAAAGTTACCGGAGCGCCAAGTAGGAAGTGGAACGCACAGGAGACAACCGTTTCATTGCAGACTGTAATGTTTTGTTGGGAAATGGCAGTGCATACATTATTTTAGATATATTTGGAACTCGGACTCTCATTCACTTCATGAAATCGCTACAGCACCAGGAGGCAGCGGGACGTGTAACTCCGCCTCTGAGAAGTGCAGCACCAGGAGGCAGCGGGACGTCTAACTCCGCCTCTCAGAAGGTGCAGCACCAGGAGGCAGCGGGACGTCTAACTCCGCCTCTGAGAAGTGCAGCACCAGGAGGCAGCGGGACGTCTAACTCCGCCTCTGAGAAGTGCAGCACCAGGAGGCAGCGGGACGTCTAACTCCGCCTCTGAGAAGTGCAGCACCAGCGCGCAAAGAGCTGTGCCTTTTACATGTGACCTTCACTTTTACACAGCCTTCACTGTGTTGACTTTCATTAGAACAGCTAAAGAGCGACTGCAGGCTGCTACGTGTTAACCACACACACACACACACACACACACACACACACCCACCCCCCCCCGATGAATCCCCCTATTACTCGTTTTATGAAGGAGATGTCCGGTCACTAGGGCGCATGATGTGTGTGTGTTAGTGCTCTGCTCAGCTCTGTGTGTGTGTTCGCTGTGGTTGTGTGTGTCCGACAACGGCATTTGTTTTCAAATTACCATGAACAGTAATTTCTACACATCTGGCCAACTCCATATGTATATGTGGGTGTTCCCAAATGAAAGAAATGTGTTTAATCTTAATGTCGCACTGTCTGCACACAAACACACACACACACACACATATCATGCACCCTGGTACATACACTATTCCGTTGTATTGGCTTTGATGCCATATTTCTTTGTGCACAGACACAGTTAGGAAAACAATGAGACAGTGTCATATGGGAGCACCTTAGACAGACCCTGGAGAAATGCTGTGACCCTGCTGAAGGGGAGCCAGGGCAGGAGGCTTAACATGTTGATGTAAAATATTTGTGTTGTACTCCTGTTATCACTTTAGAGCCCTTTTAGAACTTATAGGGTTATCATTTCAGAGCCCCACTCTCCATTGCTGTTTATGTTGAAAATAAAAACTAAACTTTTCATCACCACAATATTTTAACTGATTTAAATGCGGAAACTGGGGATATTCATCAGAATTTCATATGACTTGACTTCTGACTTGCTTGACTCTCACCACAGTAACTTGGGACTTGCTTGAGACTTGTAGGTTAAGACTTGAGACTTGCACATGTAGGACTTACTCCCACCTCTGGTCAGTAGCCATGTATTAAGCGGGATTGTGTGCAGTGAGCCTGCGGCTGTGTGTTCTCTCATCATTTACCTGGTCTGTAGGTGTGTTCCACCTTGGCGACCTGCGGAGTGATCAGTTTGGTGGTGTGCTCCTTCTTGCTGCTGTCTCTCTCTCTTTCCTGTCGCTTCTCCATCTTTTCATAGTAGTTCTACACACACACACACACAAGGTTTTGACAACAAGACTCTCACTTTCATTGCTTTACTCTTATTTTGCATGCTTCATCCTTTTCCTTTATTCAATATATTCATGCTACCTTTGCTTTCCAAAAGAAAATATTCAACACACTGAAATTGACGTCAGCTTTCACATGCCTTCTTTTAGTTTTCATTATTGATATAGTGCTCAATCATCTACAAACTGTCTTGTGCTAAAACGTTTTCAGGTTGTTTGTTTATAGAACTGCGTCCCCAGTGAAACCTGAACATCATGTAAAACCACGTCGATTTTTCAGCCCCTGCATGATTGCAGCAAACAGGTTAACTACTGAATAGAAAACCCACCTGATAGTAGTAGTCATCCAGGTAAGGGTCAGTACTTTGCAGCTGCATCATCTGGATCTTGGTAACCCATTCCTTCTCTTTCTGACTCATAAGGTTACTGTAGGGGTCCCTGCTGCGCCGGTCCCCTCCCGTCCTGCCACGGTCCCTACAGGGAGGGAAACACACACGACATGTCTTTCCTTGTTGGACAGCAGTTCTCCTATTGTTCATGTGTTCTGTGTGTACACTCATACACTCTCACTTACACTCCCCCGGTTCTGCATGCGCTGCGAGCATGCGGCGGTGCTGTGGGTGGAGGTGGGTGGTGTTGTGCCGGATGGGTGGGGTGTGGTTTGGGGGGCAATGGGGGGGCGGCGGGCCCATTCTGTGACCAAGTGGAGGAGGTGGCCCCCCGAAGAACGGCCTGAAACCCCCGCCTGGTAACAAGGGAGGCGCTGGACCGCCACGAGGAAAACCAGCCATCTGAGGTGAGACAGACAAAGTAATGTGATAATTAGTAATGTGATGTAGGAGTCTACCATTGAACAATTACAGGGGCGTGTCTGAAGCTCGACCAACAACCAATCACATGAATCTCCCGCCCCGGAACCACAAGCACACGGTTTGATTGGCTAGAGCTTATACTGGCATATGATTTGATTGGCTGACGCTTCCGTCGAAGCTTGAAAAGTTGAACTTTTCTCAACTTTTGAAGCGAGCAACGGAGGCAAAGCGCCGCGACGGAACCACAATGCAGTTCGGCAAAGCGTGACGTCACCCCATTCAAAGTGAATGGGAAGCTGCGTTGAAGCTTCAACGCACGCCGCCGTGTGGATGGGCCGTAACAGGTGTCTAAATAAACTACCAAGCTAGCTACTTTGTAATTTCCTTCTTGTCTTCTCCTGTTTATAGTCTTTGTGCAAAGCTGGGCAGAAGATATATTTTGATCTCATTAAGTAGTTCTGAATAAACAGTACAGCTAGGACTCAAACATTTGAATTTTCTCTAAATGTCACTAGTATTGAAGTAAAAACGTAATATACTTCTTCATTTTAATGCTCGATCTGAGGTATGGCAATTCATCTGTGCATAGTCTTCAATTCAATTTTTCTTGTTTCCAACAAAATGCCTCTGAGTTACTTGACTGTTTTTCAGATTATCTATTGGGATAATTGACTGTGTCTATGGCACCAACCTGAGAGTTGAGCAGCTGGGCCCGTTGGATCTGAGACAGAACAGGACCCACTCCAGGGGGGAACGGACCGCGGCACAGTGGGGAGTTCTGGACAAAAACAGCAAAAATATATTTTCATAGACATGAAAGCTGGTTGGACTTCAGAACGAATGTTCAAGCTGTTCATGGATATACTCATGGAACCATTCATGTGTTCACTTCACTTTTTATGCGACATCAAACTTAAAAGCAGCCCTGTGATGTCGTTTGGATTAATGTGCAAACAAACCGGGGAAATCAGAGGGGGGGGCGGATAGAGGAACACTTACAGCTATATTGAGGAGGGTGTTGGGTGACAGACGCTCAGGGAAAGGAGGAGGGTATCTGTGCTGGATCGGGGCTCTCACATGAACCGCCGTGGGATGGTGGATCTACAAACACATACACACAGCGCAGGGTTAAAAGAGACAAAGCCAACTAGAGGAAAGTAACATCCCAACAGCTGTTTAGTCTACATGATTAACTGACTTTAGTTCCTCGAGTGGTAGTATACAAGAAACACTAGGTTAGATGCTCTATTAAGTGTATTTAAAAAAAAACACACACATTTGGATCCTACCAAAGCCAAATAGCATTCATTATGTCATTGTAACCTTGGAAATTGTGGAAAGGATGAAGGCAATCTGTAAGGAAACATTTCTGTTATTCACCTGATGATTCAGGGCATGGCTCATTGGCTGTTTTGGCGGGGTGCCAATAGGCACTGCCCTCACAGGAGGGGAGCCTATCACAGGGGAAGAAGAGCGTGGAGGTGGGACCCTCTCTGACAAATCCCGTCCTTCATCGCTCCTACCCTGAGGAGGACGTGTAGGAAGGCCTACCTCTTTGATTATAGACATTAGTGGACTATCCTGAAGAGGAAGAAGAGGGGGAATAACATATTAGTTAACACTGATGACCTGTCCAAAATCACCACCTTGGTTAAGTCCTTTACGTGCTGAGCATACTGGAAACAGATTGGAGAAATATGTTGTGTTGTGATGGATCATTCCAGACAGTGGAAGAGAACGTTTGAAAAAAAAAAAGCAGGTGACCCTTACCTCCATGTGTGTAACCATTCCAAGGGATATACTGACTGGACCAAAACCCATACTGTTCTCCCAGATACTGTGAGAGTTCATCTAGAGAGAATGACAGAAATTTGAATTAACGATGGAGAAAAAAATGATTTTATAACAACAAAGATTAAATAATTGTTACTGCAACAAAGAAGTTATACAAATATATTTAACAGCATGAAATCAAATCCAGGAAATGATTTCAATCCTAATTCCACAAATAATTAAAACCCCAAACCTGGGCCATAGGAGCAGTTCCTCTACGCAGCAAGTGCTGCTGCTGTTGGTAGCTGAGCATGGAGGAGGGGGGAAGGCCAGGGGGCAGGCCTGGAGAAGAGCACAGCAGATTTTAATAGAAAGAATACACAGAGGGTAAACCCAAGCCCCCGGGAAGTGCGCCGGACTCTGAGGGAAATATTAGTTGTGGCCAAACGGCGGTACTACACTTCCGTATCAGTCGCTGGGCCCGGAAAGACTTTTTCCCATTCACTAACATTGGGAAAGAGACGTCTGTAAATCGTTGGATAATGTTTTTTTAAACTAAATAAACTACCCAGTATGAACATTTGTATAGCCCTTATTAAAAACATTCGGTCCTGAAGTTGTAAAATGTGCTAATAACGTTATTTTGAGTTATTTTCCTCTGCATTATGAACGCGGATCTAACCCACGGGACCGCGCCGCCCGGCACGTTCATGTGACGTGTTCAGTACTACATGAGTTTTACCTTTACCCATGGATGCACAATAAGAACGGATTATATGAATATATGAATACTTTCGTGACGTTTCGCTCCCTCAAAAGTTGGGCCATTTTGTCTTCATGCGCCAATGAGCAACTCTCATAGGAATGAACGAGGCTCCGCCTCCCACGCTGTATCCAGTTCTTATTATACATCCATGGGTAAACCACATTGTCAAAAAGTAGCCTAAAAAAGGGTGTTGTGTCTGAAGGTACATTTGACAAAACACTCTTTTGGATGGCAAACAAAGCTCACCTATTGTGCTTTTTTTGAACAATATATTATAGGGCCATATCTATAAAAACATGTCTCTGAAGTGTTTGCTGAGGATACCAAACAGATCACCCATTGTAGCATGCCTCATCCCCCTCTATTTCAGCCCTGTTACAAAAGTGCTGATTCTGGGTCTGGCCCTTTAAATGTAACCGAGCTGCTGCTGGCCACGCCCCTTTGGAGCGTCCGTCTGCATACAAGCAGTGAGCTCTGTCAAGAGAAGGCTGTCGACCAGCGGAAACTCAGCTAAATGCTGCCGTGATTAAACTCCATATCATGTTCCAAAACACATCAAGCATTAGTTCTGAAACAGAATGGAGCTCAAATGCTTTCTCTCTCGCGGGTTTACCAAGGACAGTACCTTTTATTTCCTGCTTCTTTACACATACTCTCTCCAGTACAGCGTTAGCTCTGAGTGTTAGCGATGCTTGCTAATGTAAACACAGACCATATTACTTCTAAACACGTTGCGCATTGTTTCTGATAGGGGACTATAGGTTGGGGCGAGACGTTGCCAGGAGTTCAACGTAAAGCCAGCCCACATTTTAGTAATCTCGTCATGACCGCAGCAAATCTGGATCAGCTGTGCTGTACCCCCGTTTTTAGAGATGTGGGTAGGGAGGAAAAGAGAGAGGGTTGTATTTTTCTGACACTTTGTGAGTCTCCTTACACACCGGGGACACATATTTATGTATAAAAGACATACAAAAATTGCATTTTGCATAATAGATGACCTTTAAGCTGTTCTATAGATAAGGGCAAAATAGCCCAGAATATAAATCAATCTAACAAATGCTTTATGTTTTTGTGGGGATAGATAAGCATTCTACTTTATAAAAGAAAAAATATATATATATATTATAGTTATGCTAGTAATTGACCATGGTTATGTTGGCTGTCTGAGTGATAGCTGATGTAACCAATACATTGGTTCTAACCTGAGGAGGGCCCAGGAGGCAGCTGGTGCAGGGGGTGATGGGGATGCTGGTGTAGTTGATTGAGATGTGGAATGGAGGAGGGCTGGGGCAGGACCATTGGTTGTTCCAGGCCCTGCAAAGCGGATAGGCTGGATCCTGAAGAGCTGGGGGGAGGAGCAGCTGCTCCTACCCCAGCGATGGCTGGATCAGCCTCCAGGATGAGTCTGGCCAGGGACTCAGCCAAGCCCCCTTCCCCTGCTCGATCCTCCACATCTGAAACAACAGTTTTACTTAGGATTTTCCAACTATGTGTGTCTTTCTTTTGCTCTTCATATTATATTTAACAATACGTCAAGAAAAAAAGCTTGAAGATTAGCAATTATTTTTTAGTTTCCAAAAAACTTGACCTGTCACAAGCAATTCGGAACTTTACAAAAAAAAAGAAAATTGAAGATATTAGGCATTCACAAAACCTGCAAATCTCCAGTAAGCAATAATGAAATCTAGCATAGAGAGGAACACGACTAGCGGCATTTCCATAACTACGGCACTGACCTGGTGGAGGCAGTCCAGAGGAAGATAAGGAGAATTTAAGGGAAGGTGGAAGGGGGAGTTGGCCCGCAGAGGAATGGAGATGGGAGGAGGATGAATCAAAGGCTCCTCCCAAATCTGATTCTCCTCCCATTCCCCCTCCTCCCCCCAGCCCTGCTCCTAGCCCGGTGCTGCCCTGGAGCCCAGCGAGGCGTTTGTGTTCCTCCTGCCAGTCGTCATCTGGAAGAGAGGAACCATATCAGGGCTCGACATTATAAATGGCCCGCTGGCCCGGAAGCACTATTAACACCCCGGGCCAGCATAACGTACTTCCCACTTGCCCGCTCGGGCCACTAAAAATATTGCTTTAAAGAAAGAAATGGTCCTGTGGTATTGGTATTTTGACTAGCCATTTAGTTAAATTGTTTCGTTTATTAACGCTACAACATAGCGTTTCGTGAGGCGGTGGTCGTTGTTGGGTGAAAAGCAAACAGCTGTTTGCTGCAGATCGCAGCGCGAGCAGGCTCCCGTGAGCAGGAGCGCGCTCGTTCACTACAGACTTTCGCGCCACCTAACCATTCGCCAAAATGTTTTTGATACCAGCGGTAACTGGCCAAGCGCCGGGCAGAAAACAATCTTCAAATAAAAGAAAGTCGCCGGAGGAGTTAAAGGAGAGTGACAGGGAGTATGAGAAGAAGAGGGAGAGAAAGTTTCAGCCACACTGGCTTGATCGATGGAGTTGGCTTCGATATGATGGCAATATAAACAAGGTCTTTTGTCGGCTCTGTACATCAATGCCGACCTTCACAAGTAAGTGAAGAGTAGAAAATATAAAAAGGTATTGGCTATAGGGAAATGTCCCAGCAGTTTAGGATAGTGAAGGTTCTAATCTAATCTATTACATAGCCATTACATTTCTAACTCCTGATAATGACAGGAAGGCAGAAAGCGCATTATACTAATAATAATACTCATAATAATAGCAGACATTTTTTAACAATGACCACAATATAATTATTTTAATAAACCAAATATGAACAATTGAGGAAAATGAGGAAGAACTGATGATTCAAATCTTGTAGTACAAGTAGTAATGTCGTTGTGCATACATTACTATTGCAACAAATGTGTTCATTTTCTTCATTATTAGTCGATTTTTTGGGACGAATGCTCAGTGGTTACAATGGTGGGGCATTACAATTCATTTTACCCGTAATGTCTACCCCTGCGTATAACATCAACACATTTTTTTTCTTCTTAAAAAAAGTAATTTTACAATGGGAATGGTCCTTTAGTGTTTAATGATGGTGACCAACAACAATCAAGAGCACCTACAGACACAGTATAATATCTTCACTGTCAGGTTGTGACAGGAGGGGTAACCTGCGAACCAGATTAGAGGGTTAGCGTAGATAGGTTGAGCATAAAGTCAGAGTTCTCCATGATACAGAGGTGGATCTCTTTTATCCTAGATCGCCAGGACAACCTATGCTGCAGACTCAACCTGGTTTGGATCAGGTTATGTTCAGAATTTAGGTTTGTAATCGGCTAACTACTTTCCAATACACTGTACGCATAACTCACCGATGGCCCCTGCTCCGAAGGTGTCATCGTTAAATTGATTGATTTCATCTTCCTCTTCTATCATCCCGTCATCTTCCTCCTCCAACGTACAGTCTTCATCCAGGGACTGCATGGAAACCAGAGATGGGCCAAGAGACAGAGTGAGTGGAAGGTTCGGGGAGGAAGGGAGTCATGGAGATCACAGAAAAGATAGGGAAGAAAAATAGGAATGGTTAGCAAAAAAACAAAAACAAGAGGAGAATAAATGACAAGAATAAGATGTAAAATATCTCATGAAGCAGACTGAGGTTGGGACCTTGATAAGGGACCATTCCAATATTGCATGAACATTATGGAATTTATGCAATAACAAAACAAGGGCCCTGGACATGTGAATCCCTTCTATCATGAGTGTCTCTAGCACTGGTAGTACCAGAGGTACAGATATGATGAACAATGATATGAATAATGAACTATAGACTGAATGCAATATTCTTGACAGACTGATCTTCTTTTAAGTCTGACTTGTCGATTCAGATTGTCTTTCTTTCTAAATACTATAATTGACAAACATTCTTGTAATTCAAAAAAAGGAAAATTCTATTGTATGTTCATACATATTAGAACAAATATTCTATACTATATATGTGGGCCTTTTATAGAGGGTCAACAATGTATACACTAAGTATTAAGGCACAACTATTTATAAATGTTATATAAATGCTGAGCTGCATTATGTTATAATAATATTGATGGTGGTCTGACAGAGATAAGAGACACAGAAGAGAGGTCACTGATTACGCTGAACAGCATCATGGGAAGGAACTACACTGGAATACAAGGAGTCTCTCATTTAGTTATGTGTATAGAACAGTGCTCAGGTCATCAGTTGACCCCAAGACATGATGGTTTAAGTGACTGGACACCTGAATAATCCTGTAGGTTTAAGGTCGGTTCAGGTTCAGAAAAATGATGGGTTATACACATACCGCATTACTACACAAGGTATTAATACTGTGTAATTTATTTTTCATTGATCAGCTTCCCACTGTGTTTCTTAAATTGTGCGGAAGCTAAAAGAAAATGGGCTATCAGTGCATCAACACACTAGTATAGTGGTTATCATGCCACATACACCATATGAATAAGTGTGATGATCAATGTGAGTCCTAACAGTTGGCCATGAGCCTAGGACAATACTTTCACTAAGCCAATCATTTATGCAAGTTTAACAATTGTTTTGGGTTGCCATGGTAACATGACAAATAGCATTGCACAGATGCACGGCAGAGGTCGAAATGTGGGAAATTAATGAAAAAAGTGAAGAATGAGGTGGCTAAAGAATCCAGTTTGACTTCAGACTAGTCCAACTGCACTCGTAACGTAGAGTTATAGAGTGTAGAGTGCGAGGAGGAATACTCACTGAGAAAAGCATTACATCGAGACAATAATATTTAGATAGCAACTGTTAGTATCTCCCCCAACAATATGAATAAAGAGAACTCGGGACTTCTTTCAGACAACCTGGAGGGAGCAGGAGTAGCAGTTAGCAACAATGCTAATGCTGACGTTATATCACGCAAGACCCACGTCGATGTAAAACTGCTGCTTTAAAACTAACCCGCATGTTAATGTGAAGATACAGCTGGACACTTTTAAACATTGCCCTTTCATGAGTGAGATGTATTGATAAAACACTGCCCGTTGGATGGAGCTCACCCCTGGCTCATGTCACCAGGCAAGCGGGCTGACTCACAGGCCGCCAACCGCATTGGATTCAGCAGTCGCATAAACAATAGACACCATGCAGCATAGAAATCACACTGTCTGTAATTACTAACAGAGCTCAGTGTAACATATGACATTGTCCTCAGGAATAGGACTCATGGGATGTAGGGTACAACACTCACCTGAAAACGAAACATCTATCTTTAGGCTTTCGGGAAAAGAAGTGCATCGGAAGGGAGCGTGGCGGCGCGCAAGTGACGCAGGCAGCCAGGACGTCCACTTGAACGTGCCTTGCGGAACAACGTGAACGAGCACGCATCTGAGCACAGAGAGGGGCGGGGCCAAGCCGCTGCGGACGCTTCTTCATAAATACACTGTCCGCTGTTGGTAAACAGGAAGAGGAGCTGGGAAACAGACCAGTAACCCCGATCACAGACAACAGCAGGATCGCTGAACAGATCCGTGCCAGAGGTGGGAAGTCACTGAGTACATTTACTCAAGTACTGTACTTAGGTAGGGTAGGTAAGAATGGAGAAACCAGCTCGAGTGCGCTAGAATTTGAAAGTACACAGCCGAAAAACATCTGCCCCTTCCTTCAGACTTCCTTACAGAGCCCGTCCTCCAACACACACGAACGCGCATATGACCAATGAGGGCACGAGATAAGTTTGTGCACGAGATAGAAGGCTATGAAGGTAGATATGGTTCAAAATGCGAGAGCGTGTAAAACCTGATGTGAGCACTTGCAGAAAATAAAATCTGAGCTTGTGTGCATACATTTACACTTGTATAAAATATCCACGTATCTGTGAACAAAATTTGAAGTCACAGAAGAAAAAAAAAGTTTTGTAGCTTGTAGAAAAAAAATGAACTTAGTGATGAAATGTTCACTTGCAGAAAAAAATATATTTTTTAAATATATTTTCCATTACAACTGCAACTTGGTTATTACAACCTCTCAACTCAGTCATTACAACTTCACGAATCTGCTCTGTGGCAGTATAAATCGACGAATCTGCGGCCTTGATGAATGTGTCGCTAAAGTAATTTTCACCTGTAGGTGTGGGGGGAGGAACATGGGGAGGGAGGGGGGTTGGAGCGAAGGGGCGGAGCTATCAGAACGAGGAGGCGCAAGCTCGGGTCAGTCACACAGCTAGTGATGGGCAAATGAAGCTTTGAATGAAGCATCGAACGACTGGACAATTGTGTCGGAAATAGGTTCATTTCTCGAAGCTTCAGTTACAGTGACCTCTCCTGGCGAAGTGCAAGGCTGCAGTGGGTTTAACGTATCATTGCCTTGAAGCATAACACACACACACTAACGGCCCGTCCACACAGCGGCGTGCGTTGAAGCTTGCCGGCGGGGGGGGGCTGAAACTCGACCAACAACCAATCACATGAATCTCCCGCCCCGGACACACAAGCACGCGGTTTGATTGGCTAGAGCTTGGAGCATGTGGGATGCGGAACACTCAAAGATCTTTATTGAGGTAATTATTCTTTTTATTTTATTTATTTTTTATCAGTTATAGTATTAAAGTTGAAAAGCGGGCAATGATTAAAAGTTCGTCCATTCCAGGATTAGAACCAGTTGCGCGACGGACATCGCCGCATGCGGGTCGCCGGCTCTATCCACTGGGCTATCTATTCTTTAAACTACTGAAGTTTTTCTTTTTCTTCACAACGACCTATCTTTCTTCCTGGCTTGCTCTATAATGATCCAATACAAATGCAATACCAACAACAACGCAAACTACTACAACAACCCACACATTGCGCATTGTTTAGAGTGGTTATAAAGTGTTGAAGCGCTCAAATTCGAAACTGTTTCAACCTGTCACCTGTCAGCGAACCAGTGAGTTGATTCATTCAGGAAATGAAGCAGTTGATGCTTCGACCGTCATATGTCACGTGATTTGAAGCAAGCTTCGAATCACTGCTTCTATTGAATAGGAAGTCCAGGGTTGAAGCTCCGTTCGAAGCTTCAGTGTCAAACTGCCATCACTACACACAGCCATGTCAGGTCGAACCGGATGACTGCGGGGCCGCGCATGTTGCCCCTTTTACACCAACGCTGTTCCAGGGCCGGTTCGGAGCTTGAGCCTGATAAGCACCAGCTTTTCCTGTTCACGCCGCAGCGGAGCCGGCTCTTTTCCCCGAAAACCGGTTCTTACCAAGCTCGAAAAAAGTGTTGGTCTAGTCTAGAGGCAAGAACCGCATACGTCACGCTTACGTCGGAGGGGGGCGAGATTAACCTGAACTAACAGTTTATGGAGAGTAAGGCAAATAAAAGTTGAAACAAGCAGTAGCGCTGAGCAAAGTGACTAGAACGCAACCACACACTTGTAAAAAAAACACACTTTATAAAGTCAGGCAACACTAACCAGGCTTCGTGTGATTCTGTTTATTTCTACCTTACTTTGACCATCCGTTCCCTGTTATGGATCATTGTGGAGAGCAGGCAGACGTTTTGTTTTGTATTATAGCAGCTATCAGATGGAATCAATACATGGGCTGCACAGGTTGTCATGTCCGACTATCACAAGTAGAATCATAATGAAAAATACGCTGGTAAAGTGTGCCTGTAGAAAACGGTTACCGTTTAACTGGTGTCACTGGGAACTGGTGATATTCTATAACGGCAGGAATGTGTCAGGAGCGTGTACTTTGAGGAGCCGTTGTCGAATAACCAGGAAATACACATTTCGATCGCTTCCTCTGTCGTTAACATTCATCTTTTGGTATATTTGGCTGGATAGGAACACTTTGATGCACATTCAGTACCAGTGTGTGAGGTTGTGGTTGCGATGCCGATATCCGGACGCGTACAGCGAGGACTACAAAATGACAATGAGGTGACTGGGGATGTCTGTTTAAATCATTGCACGCTTGAATAAATCATTTAAACCAGTTATTTTTGCCAGACTTATTACTGAATATCGTTCTTAATGTGATACCAAGTCCATCTGAGACCTGTGTACACCTTCAGACAGCCTCCAAGTGAAGCACACGTAGTTTACTCACAGTTTGAAAGCAGCGTGGAGAAGTCTTCAGCTGTGGAGCTGTGATCCGCCCAGGTTAAACTGTGATACGACTTTGTTCTGTGGCTATCTACCAGCGATCATGTTTAATATTAAAGAATACACACATGTATCCCTTATCAAAACGGTATTCTGCACTAGGCAGGACTTATCCAGATAAGATGTGACTGTTAACTCGTTTTGCAAAGATAGCAGCAGAAATGTCATTGCTGCATGTGTAGGGATATTTAGACTTTAAAATGCTGCTTGGTCATTAATGTTGGTCTCCGCAAACAATATTATGAATCCTCTATTCAAAAATATAATTCAGTGTCCATCGACATGAAAATAACTAAAAAGTTCATGCTGGACTCAAACCCGAGTCCCAACAGCAAAAATCATTCAAGTCCTGCGCGTTGTGAGTGAGCCACGAATCAATGCGACATCTTTGTTCATCACAGCTCAATTTCACACATTAACATTGTTAAAAGATTCAGAAAAATGCAACCCAACCATCATTTATAATGTGAGCGAATTTATGTACACTTTAAGCCATATAATATACATATTATAGTAGGCATTTGCTTTTAAATAGTATACTGACTGAGGTCTGTATCAAGCCTCATTAAGACCCACCGAGATCAGATATCCTAGTTGATCAGCCTGCGAGCCCACATTATGTTGTGATAAGTGGTCATTTTACATATAAATGTATTCCAGTGCACACATTAAGTTATATAATATAAATATAAAATATGCAAATCAGGCCATGTGTTTCATTATGTAGTATAATCATCACCGACAGATGGAAAGACAACAAAACAAGGAATTCATATTAATATTACCAAGTTACACAGAAATAGATTCAAAATATAAGAAAAAAGACCACAAAGATAAAAGCATAAACGTTAAGATAGAAATGAAAACATGTTCACAGCAGAGACAAAATTATGAATATATGTGTTTGTAGTTCTCAACGTATGTGAGTATCCTCGTCATTCGGTTTGTGTCGCTGTATCGATGCATAACTATATTTATCCATCAAGCCTGATGAAACCAATCATCTAAATAAAATTCAAGACTGCCTCAAGGACTTAAAAACGTTGATGACCTTAAACTTTTTGATGTTAAACACGGCTAAAACTGAAGTTATTGTACTCGGCCCAAAGAATCTACGAAACAAACTATCTAAAGAAATATTAACTACGGATGGCATTAATTTGGCCTCCAGTGAGACTGTAAGGAACCTTGGTGTTATATTTGATCAGGATTTATCTTTTAACGCCCACATAAAATCGATCTCAAGGACTGCCTTCTTTCATCTACATAACATTGCAAAAATCAGGCATATCTTGCCTCAAAACGATGCAGAGAAACTAGTCCATGCATTTGTTACTCCAAGGCTGGATTATTGTAACTCTCTATTATCAGGGTGTACCAAGAAGTCAGTTAAGTCGCTTCAGCTGATTCAAAATGCTGCAGCACGCGTACTAACCAGAGTTAGGAAAAGGGACCACATTACTCCTGTTCTGGCTGCCTCACACTGGCTCCCTATAGAACACAGGATAGAATTTAAAATTATTCTCGCCTACAAAGCCCTTAATGGGCAGGCGCCATCTTACCTTAAAGAACTCATTATACCCTACTGTCCTACTAGGGCATTGCGTTCCAAGAATGTAGGGTTGTTGGTTGTTCCTAGAGTCTCTAAAAGCACAATGGGAGCCAGAGCCTTTTCTTATCAAGCTCCACTTTTGTGGAATCAGCTTCCAGTTTGTGTTCGGGCGGCAGACAGCCTATCCGTTTTTAAGAGTACGCTTAAGACCTTCCTTTTAGATAAAGCTTATAGTTGATAAAATAATCTAATAAGAGTGCATTGACGTAGACACGTTGTGCCTCTTCACCTATACATTTTTAGTTCTTACTCTTACTCTTTCACTTAAATCCTAAAAACTTAGATCTTATATTTAAAACTAAGGTTATTACTACTTCTCATTCTTCTAAATCTATTCTCTCTCTACTTCTCATACTCTCTACTTCTGTAATCTATTTATTCTATTTTCTCTTTATCCAAACCTTTCCCCTCTCTGACCTCTCGAGGTTCTATTAGAGGGTAATAGGTTGCAGAGAGGCCTATTGCGGCCGGGGAGTGTTTAGACCGTAGTCACAGCGTACCTCCTTACCTCTCACCAATTCGAATTAAGGTTCCAGTGGGGACCTTTCTCCCTGCGTGTGCCTCTCCACCTCTGTTTCTTACTTCTTACTTGCTACCTGTGGGGGAAAACTTCTGTGTAGCAATGCAGTGGGAGTCACCGACTCAGGAAGGAGACACGGGGAGAGCTGGAGCTTAGATGTCAAACACTGATGGTTTATTAGGAGCTTCGGCCGGAGGATTCACAAAACAAGTCCAAGAGCCAGAGGTTCTGACTTCACGGTAGAGTTGCCACGTCAATTCTGAAGAACTCTACCCCAGACCAATGTATTTAGCTAGTTCAGAGAGAATAATCATCACTGTGCATAACAAGATAGAATGATAACACCTCTATCAGCTGACGCCAACAGGCAGGAACAGGGAGACAAAACACTGAGAGCAGCCAAGGTTACAGGTGCGTGTGCTCAGTCAGGACAGCATGAACTGATAAACTGGGTCAAAGTTATGGACCTTGGAAAATATTTCCCCAACACTACCCTTTTCCCTCAACCTATCCTAAGGGACTGCATGTACGTAGACACGTTGTGCCTCTCCACCTCTGTTCCTTACTTCTTACTTGCTACCCCTTATCCCTCAACCTATCCTAAGGGAGTGCATGTACGTAGACACGTTAGTTTAGCTGCTATAGGCTTGGACTGTCGGGGGACACCTTACTTCTTCCTTCTGTCTGTCTGTACCTGTGTACTCTCATGTTCCGATTAACCCAGCTTCCCCAAAATTTCTTTTTGGTGTCTATATCTACGCCGGGATCCTGAGTCGAGGCTGATCCTGTTGCTGTGGTCCTGTGTCCTGGCTCCTCTATCCTGAGTTCTGGATTTGAGTCCTGGACTTCGAGTCGTGGCTGAACCTGTCTCTGTGGTCCTGCCTGACTCTCATCATAATACTTCCCTGATGGCTCCCACAGGATTGTTGACATCCTCCCTCGTGGATTCATCTTCTTATTATAGACACATGCATTTCCAAACATTTGGTCTACCTACGCTGTAAAATGTATTATCTCTTCGATTTACACACGGCATCTATTGCACGTCTGTCCGTCCTGGGAGAGGGATCCTTCCTCTGTTGCTCTCCCTGAGGTTTCTCCCATGTTCCCCTCTAAACTGTGGGTTTTTCTCTGGAAGTTTTTCCTTGTACGATGTGAGGGTCTAAGGACAGAGGGTGTCGTATTTTCATACTGATATTCTGTACAAACTGTGAAGTCCACTGAGACAAATGTAACATTTGTGATATTGGGCTATATGAATAAACATTGATTGATTGATTGATTGATTGATAACGAAAGTTAACCAAGTAAACAGTCACATCTTATCTGGATAAGTGCTGCAAAGTGCAGAATACCGTTTTGATAAGGGATACATGTGTGTATTCTTTAATATTAAACATGATCGCTGGTAGATAGCCACAGAACAAAGTCGTATCACAGTTTAACCTGGGCGGATCACAGCTCCACAGCTGAAGACTTCTCCATGCTGCTTTCAAACTGTGAGTAAACTACGTGTGCTTCACTTGGAGGCTGTCTGAAGGTGTACACAGGTCTCAGATGGACTTGGTATCACATTAAGAACGATATTCAGTAATAAGTCTGGCAAAAATAACTGGTTTAAATGATTTATTCAAGCGTGCAATGATTTAAACAGACATCCCCAGTCACCTCATTGTCATTTTGTAGTCCTCGCTGTACGCGTCCGGATATCGGCATCGCAACCACAACCTCACACACTGGTACTGAATGTGCATCAAAGTGTTCCTATCCAGCCAAATATACCAAAAGATGAATGTTAACGACAGAGGAAGCGATCGAAATGTGTATTTCCTGGTTATTCGACAACGGCTCCTCAAAGTACACGCTCCTGACACATTCCTGCCGTTATAGAATATCACCAGTTCCCAGTGACACCAGTTAAACGGTAACAACGGCTTATGCCACAAGTTAAAGCAACAAGCAACAAGTAGCCTAGTCAATATAGTCAGTGTAGCTTTGGTTGCTATGCTAACATCACCCATTTTATACCAGAGAAACTTTCATAACAGCGTTGTGATGCCAAACAGCGTCAATTCAGACTGACACACATTCACTGATGGGGAATTGGGGATATGTATTAGCTGCTTGTGTGACAGTCAGTCAGTGAATACTTTACAGCGGACGCTGCTGTGAGTTAACGGGAGAATAAACTCCAGTGGACGAGCAGCATTGCAGCGGTCCGTAAATGCCGCTGTAACACATTAATAAACAATGAACCACGGCACTCTGGAGAAAAGTACAAGGTTGGAGAAGTCGTTATTTAATTAAATCTGGCTTCGTATGATTAAAAGTAACGATCATCATCATCGACCCGACGCAGTCCTCCATTGTTGTTGTTGTGAGCGAAGCACGGAGCTAGAACGGGAGCTGCGTTGGTGTGAAAGGTGCAACAGTAGTCACTTGTTTGTGTGTGACTGACCCGAGCTTGCGCCTCGTCGTTCTGATAGCTCCGCCCCTTCGCTCCAACCCCCCTCCCTCTCCCCCCACATCTACAGGTGAAAATTACTTTAGCGACACATTCATCGCAAGAAGTGTAGCAAAAGTCAAGGCCGCAGATTCGTCGGTTTATACTGCCACAGAGCAGATTCGTGAAGTTGTAATGACTGATTTGAGAGGTTGTAATAACCAAGTTGCAGTTGTAATGGAAAATATATTTAAAAAAGATATATTGTTCTGCAAGTGAACATTTCATCACAGTTCATTTTTTTTCTACAAGCTACAAAACTTTTTTTTTTCTTCTGTGACTTCAAATTTGGTTCACAGATACGTGGATATTTTATACAAGTGTAAATGTATGCACACAAGCTCAGATCTTTTTTCTGCAAGTGCTCACATCAGGTTTTACACGCTCTCGCATTTTGCACCATATCTACCTTCATAGAAGGCTGACAGGCCATCCAGTTATTTTAGCCGGGCCAGCGCCACGGCTTCCACAGATGAATTTTTTTTATGTATTTATTGTCAAAGCATTTAATGTATTCATTGCTATCGGGATGTTAAGAGCATTCCATGGAATATAACAAAAAGTGTTTCTGAAGTGAATTACCTACCCCAAGTACATTGTTGAGATACTTGTACTTTACTTGGGTATTTACATTTTTGCTACTTCGTATCTTCTACCCCACTACAGTTCAGAGGTAAATTATGTACTTTTACTCCACTACATTTATACCTTTAGTTACTTTACAGATTTGGATTAATGATGTGAACTAGAAAATGCATTTCCGGCAGAAAATGCGTGCGAATGCTGTAAACTGTGAACATTTGTGGCTGAATTTAGCTGAAAATGCAGAAAAAGCTGAATATGTTATCAGTTGAATGGTCTCTGCTGCTTTTAGCTACAAAAACCAAGTAAGTGTGTTGCTGAACTTAGCGGAGAAATGCAGAAAAGTGAAATGATTTGAATCAAATTGTTACAGCTCAAATGCATTGCAATGACTTTGTTGAAAACTTGAAAGTGAAATGTTAAACTGGAAGAGTAGGAAAAATAGTGAAGAAGCTTAATATTTAAAAGAAAAGGTTTAAAAAAGGTATAAACAACAACATGTATAGCCTCAATGTCCTGAAATACCTGAATAATGTAATAGTTGAATGGTTTCTGCAGCTGAAAGTAGGCTGAAGGAGTTAAATATGAAATGTAAGTAGTAGTGAATGAATGTTTACAAACACCTGTGTGTGTAAGCCCAGAGATCAAATGTTACCATGGTGACGACGTTATCAAACACCTGTGTACGTGAGCCCAGAGATCAAATGTTTCCATGGAGATGTGCAGTGAAAGGAGAGCCTTTCAATTGTTCTGAATGAGAAGAAACCTCTTACATTTCGAACTTTTGTTGAAAAAAAAATAATACAAACCTCCAGTGTTTGTGTGTACCAGTCTGTCTGTCTGTCGTCTGTCTGTCTGTCTGTCTGCTCTGATTAGATGATGTCACTCAGGTGTGTGGCCCCTATCTGCCCAGCAACACCATGGCAACCAACTGCAGCACTGAGTCCCATTAAGAATGCATTGAGGATTATATCTGACAATTTTGCCACCTGTTCAAAAACTATGGCTCCTATAAAAAAAATACCAGACGGTGAGCATCAGGGAACCCCAATGAACTGATATATGCTTTTTTGGGGGGGTTTTGTGTGTAAAATATGGAGATGGGAGCAGTTTGTTTAAAGTTTACTTCTCTCTAGTCTGAAGAAAGATCCGAATTCTTTTAACATGGGAGTCTATTGGGAGCTAGGTGGAGTTTTTGACAAGTTTTTGTCTCTTCATGCCCTCAAGAGGCATTTTGTTTAATTTCTTTTCTTAATTTTTTTTAATTTTTCAACGTAGGAGAGGTTTACCTATGTTTTTCATGAAAAATGATGTCTAAGGAGTGTAGGGTTTGGGAATTATGGCAGGTTTAAAACATTTTTTTGGCCGAATTTCAAACACTCCTCCACTCTGTTTTGAGATCAAAGCACTCTAGAGTTAACGAGCTGCGCAATACACACTAATGTTAAAATCTGAAGAAGGCCTCTTTACCAAGCTCCAAACTAAGTTAAATATCTCAAAAAGTGTAGAACAAGTTTTATAGCTGAATAATAATAATAATAATAAATTCGATTTATAAAGCACCTTTCATTGCCAACAGCAATCCCAAGGTGCTACAGGAGGCATAATAAAAACAAACAAAATAAACAAAAGTTTAATCAAAAGCTTTTTTAAAAAGAAAGGTTTTAAGCCTTTCTTGAAGTCGTCAGTGGTCTGTGGAGTCCTCAGGTGGTCTGTGGAGTCCTCAGGTGGTCTGGGAGGGAATTCCACAGGCGAGGAGCAGCTGCACAGAAAGCCCGATCCCCCATTGTGCGGAGTTTGGTCCTCGGGGGGCGAAGCCGATGGTTAGTTGTGGAGCGGAGGTTGCGTGTGGAGGTTTGTGATGTGAGAAGTTCCTTCAGGTATGGAGGAGCGTTCCCGTGGAAGCATTGATGGGTCAGTAGTGCGATCTTGTATTCGATCCTGAATGAGACAGGAAGCCAGTGGAGGGAATGAAGGACGGGTGTGATGTGGTTGTATTTTCTCACCCTCATCAGGATCCTAGCGGCACTGTTCTGTACATATTGGAGCTTCTGAAGGCTCCCGCTAGGAGTCCCGATGAGGAGAGCGTTGCAGTAATCGAGCCTTGAGGAGACGAAGGCATGGACCAGTTGTTCTGCATCTGACAGGGAGAGTGTGGGACGGAGTTTAGCAATGTTCCTGAGGAGGTAGAAGGAGGTTTTGCACAGGTGTTTGATGTGGGTGTCAAAGGTCAGATGTCTGTCAAATCTTACACCCAGGTTGGTAACTGATGGGGAGAGGGGTATGTTTTGGCCAGAAAGGGTAATGTGGGTTATGGGGGATGACTGGACCTGGTTTGGGTTGCCAACTAAAATAGCTTCTGTTTTGGAGCTATTAAGTTGCAGGAAGTTTTCTCGCATCCAAGCCTTTATCTCCTCAATGCAGGTGTTAAGGGATGTTGATGGGAACGGTGACGATGATGGTGACTGTGAGGAAGCATGTGGGATAGGATCTTTCTTTATATATAGCTGCGTGTCATCAGCGTAGCAGTGGAATGATATTCCATGCCTGCTGATGACACGGCCAAGGGGCAGAGTGTACAGGGTGAACAGAGTGGGCCCAAGGACCGACCCTTGAGGGACACGACAGGTGACCGGGTGTGTCTGGGACCTCGCACCTCCCAAGGAGACGTACTCTGTTCTTCCAGACAGGTAGGACTGGAACCAGCTCAGGGCGGAGTCAGAGAGTCCGATTGTGTATTGGAGGCGCTAAAGGAGGATGTTATGGTCAACAGTGTTGAATGCTGCAGTCAGATCCAGGAGGATGAGGAGAGATGGGGAACCAGTGTCAGCCGCCATCAGCAGGTCGTTTGTGACCCTGACCAGAGCTGTTTCAGTGCTGTGGGCGGAACGGAAACCGGACTGGAATTTCTCAAAGAGGCCGTATAGTTGGAGATGGTCCTGAAGCTGGGCGGCCACTACTTTTTCCAGCACCTTGGCTAGAAATGGGAGGTTGGAGATGGGCCTGTAGTTGGCGAGGATATCTGGGTCTAAGGTGGGTTTTTTGAGAAGGGGTCTGATGACGGCAGTTTTAAGAGCCGATGGAACATGACCAGCCTTGAGGGAGCCGTGATGACGTCGGTGATCATGGGACTTAGCTGAGATGTTCGATTTGACAAGGGCTGTGGGTAGAGGGTCTAGTGTGCAGGTGGAGGGTTTCATCTTGCAGGTGATGTCCTCAACCTCTTGCTGAGAGATCTCCGTGAAGCAGCAGAGCGGTTGTAAAATCCCATGCTGTGGGTTAACAGTAGGGACAGACACAGCGCAGGGGGTGGAGAGAAGAGAGCGAATAGTGGCAACTTCTGTCCTGAAGAAAGTAACAAAGTTATTGCACTGCTCTTCTGTAGTGTCGATGTGTGAGGGAGTTTGTGGCTTGAGGAGATGATCAATAGTGCAGAAAAGCTGCTTGGAGTTTCCAGGATTTTTACTGATGATGTCGGAGTAGAATTGTGACCGTGAAGTATAAAATATTTTGAAAAAGTTGAAAGTGTCCCATCATGTGCTGAAAAGGCTGAACATTTTGATATTTGAATGGTTTCTGTCGCTGAAAGTATGCTGAAGTTATTCAACGGCAAAATATTGGTTGAAATAAGAGGAAGAATAAAGATTTGAAGAACTATAGTGTGAATGCTGTCAACAGCATTCACACTAAATATAACCAAGTCTTAAATCAGACTTTAGTTCCACCTGGAGTAAATTCACAAGCTACCCTGCAGTATACAAAGTCATTCAAACTAGCTGCACCTTTACCAGCTTTGAGAACACTTTCATGATCAATCATTATAAAACATATCATATATATTATTCTGAAATGGACAATGACTACTTTTGGTACTTTAACTATATTTTGATGCTATATGACTTTATTATGACTTTTACATCCTCAGCCGTTGTACACATTGATTAAGGCTATTTTTTATTAGGCTACATTCAATTTGAATCATTTCCAGGCTTGTGTATAGATCGCACCCTTTTTAAACATGAGGCTAGCAACTGGCATCACTATTGAGTATTGTTCAAATGATATGTACGGATTTGATTGCAGAGCTTTCATTTGAGCAAATGAAGAGAGCAGATTGAAATGTCTAACTCCACCTAACTTTGACATTATGTGGATAACTTCCCAGGATTAGCCTCTTTGAGGACCAATATGTTTGGCCCCATGCAAACATGTGTACAACTCTTTGTGTTTGTGTTGTTTCCACGTCTGAAATTGTGTCACCATGATTCTGGTGTGCAGAGTGCAAACCCACCCGCATGTCTGTTGTTAAATAAAATATTTTACAAATATATATAAATATTTATATATATGTTGTGTGTGTGTGTGTGTGTGTGTGTGTGTGTGTGTGTGTGTGTGTGTGTGTGTGTGTGTGTGTGTGTGTGTGTGTGTGTGTGTGTGTGTGTGTGTGTGTTAGACCCACTATGGTTCAGCGTCAGCTCTGCTCTCTGGAGCAGCTGAGGATCTCAGAGTTTGGCCGTCCTTTTCCACGACATGGCCTTCAGCTCCTGTTCTGGTTTGCCAACCACTGTGTGACCTGTGAAGTTATTAACTTTGTGCTCATCATGAAGGTAAGAATAGATTAGATAACACGTTAAACTGTAAGCCATTTTTATGCACCATTATACTTCAAAGCAAATTCAAAACCTTCTTGTAATAAACCTGATTCAGACATTTTGGCTCTGATTAACCTTGTAGTGTGTTAATTCTTCCTATTTTTCTCTTGTTATATGCGTTTTTAATCTGTAATGAGCAATTTAGCTGTAGTACACATATTGTTTAACCATTTCAGAAATAATAATATTGATTGTCATTGCCTGTAGTATATTCCACTATGCTCATACAGTACTAGTCCCCAGCAAGGCTACAATTTAGTTTAAGAGAATGTATGGTTAATGTTACAGCAGTAATATTGTTCATTTCTAATTAAATGAATGTGTAGACTTTATGTATCTAAAGTGACCAGAGTGTGTTACTACAGCTGGTGTCAAACTGTCAACCAGAGAGAGGTATCTACGGCTTCCACCTGTTTGGCAATATGGAGGAACTTCTGCCTGTCCTGAACAGAAAGTGCAAGAGTAAGAGACAGGTGAGTGATGTAGTTGATTTTTGTTTGTCCTAAAGGCACTTCAACAAGTTTACTCTCACTTGTATAGTTTTTGTGAAAACTGGCATATAATGTGTTCTGTGCTTCTGGAGGAGGTCAGGCCTTACAGTCTGGTAGAGTCTCAGGAAAGTTGACTTACAATGGGAAGTGTTACATCAAATGTTCTGGGTATGAGAATGCCTCAGCTGCTTTGTTTTTGACTAATCTTTTTTCCAGCTGTGACAGCCTGTGGCAGGTATTGTTTGGGTCATTCCACAATTGGAGGACATTTTCTGTCCAACCTATGACATTTTCACATAATAATTGCCTAAAATGCTAAATCATGCACTTGTTGCATACTTGTCCTTAGACAATATGTAATAACAGTTGTGAAAAAAGTAAGACAAATTCATTTAAAATGATCTTTCTTTCGTTAACTAAGTTTGTGTCAGGATTGAGCATGGCAGGTAGGACCCAAGTGCAGCATGGACAAACAGAACTTAAATACATACAAGAACAATCACGAAGACAAGACACAGCTGGGGAGGGAAGGAAAACACAAAGGCACCAGGTGAACAGAATCAGTTGATCAGATAGGAGGGAAAACACAGAGACAGGAAGCAAATGCAGACATGAGACAGGGGGTGAACACTTTTCAAAGTAAAACAGGAAAACACAGACAGACTGTGACACTTCAAAATCAAACAGAAAGCAGCATTACATTCTGCAGCTAAAATTAATTCCTGAGGTAAAAGCTAAAATTAGCATTGATTTGCAACCCTGTTACTAAGATGGAAGCACAGTTAATTGCTATCTGCTGGGCATTGCTGCCTGTCGCACCATCGGACCAGGTGCAGGGTTCTCAGCTGGGAGCCAACCTTCCCAGATGTTTCGCCCCTTTAATCTCAGAACATCTCTAGGTGGTGGGGCAATGAAGGCAGTGGTTGGAAGACGTAAATCCCGTTAATTCCGACAGCTTTGAGGAATCATTGGGTGGATTTTCCAGCAAAGCCTCTGCAGCTGACTTCCACTGGATAGGTGGATGCCTTCTTCCCAGCTGCAGCGCAGGCCTCAGAAAGCTTGCTGTATTTGTCTTTCTTCCTTTCAAAGGCTTCATGCCTTTCCCACAAGGGACAGTGAGCTTGACCGTGATCACTGACTGGCATTGTTACAGGGTGAACTGGTAGCACCAGACCTTTCATTTCCCCCGAAAGTGGCTTCGATCTATCATCTCTAGCCATTCAGAGAGCTGCGACATGACAGAGGAAGACATGTGTTTGTCTGAGAGATCAGTATACAGCCTCCCAAGACTTCGCACAGTCTGCTCTGCCAATAGCAGAATCTGATCTCTGTCGACAGAGAAGGTTTGATCTTCATCCTTGCCCAAGTGAGGAGCTCTTCCAGCCTTAGCAGGAATCTGTTTGTGCAAGCCGCTGTCTGCAGGAGGGTGGTGACATCTTCCATGTAGATGGGAGCAAACGAGACAAGGACCTGAAGTGGTGTGGGTGTGTGGGGCATCGGCGAGCAAACAGTGGACAGTGAAACACACAGAGACGTGGGCGTTTCAGAAACCCAGGTCGTCGCACGCATCTCTGCTTGTCTAGCTGACATCTCTCAGTGGATGTCTGCTCGCCACCTCAAGCTCAACCTTGACAAGACTGAACTGCTTTTTCTTCCTGGAAAAGAGTGTCCCACTCTTGACCTAACAATCAACATTGGCACCTCTGTTGTTTCCCCGACTCAGACTGCAAGGAATCTGGGTGTGACCCTAGATAACAACCTGTCCTTCACTGCAAACATCGCTGCTACAACCCGCTGCTGCAGATACACGCTGTACAACATCAGAAGGATACGTCCCCTCCTGACCCAGAAAGCGACGCAGGTTCTGGTCCAGGCTCTCCTCATCTCACGCCTAGACTACTGCAACTCCCTCCTGGCCGGTCTACCTGCATGTGCCATCCGACCTCTGCAGCTCATCCAGAATGCAGCGGCTCGTCTGGTCTTCAACCTTCCAAAATGTTCCCACACCACGCCGCTCCTCCGCTCCCTTCACTGGCTTCCAGTAACTCCTAGAATCCACTTCAAGACACTGGTACTAGCGTACCATGCTGTGAATGGATCTGGCCCTTCCTACATCCAGGACATGGTTAAACCCTACACCCCAGCACGTGCACTCCGCTCCGCATCAGCCAAACGGCTCGCTGCACCCGCACTGCGAGGGGGACCCAAGTTCCCATCAGCAAAAACACGTGGGTTTGCTATCCTGGCTCCAAAATGGTGGAATGAGCTCCCAATTGACATCAGGACAGCAGAAAGCCTACACATCTTCCGGCGCAGACTAAAAACTCATCTCTTTCGACTCCACTTCGAGCAATAAAATTACAATCAAAGCACTTATATACTAATAAAGGACTGGCTTATCTAAAGCCAGTTGAGTAGCACTTGAAATGTTTTGGCTCTATGAATCCTGATGTACTTATATGATTCTGTTTTCTTCAAGTTTGTACCTTTTTTCATTGTCACCCCTTTTGCCTGGTTCTCAAAAAAGTTTACTTTTTTTCATTTTCATGCCTTTTTCATGGATGAATTGAAACTTTTTTTTTTTACATTTTGGTCAATTTGACCCAGTTCTGGCCACCGCGTTGCCTGGAGGATAGGACTGAGAGATGACAGGGGTCTCTGGCGGCCTCACAAGACACTATTTTCGGACACAATTTTTCATTTTCATGCATTTTTTTATGGATGAATTTAAAGTCATTTTTTTAACTTTTTGGTCTGTTTCACCCAGTTCTTGCCACCGCATTGCCTGGAGGATAGGACCGAGAGATGACAGACTCTGAAGCATCGGACCCAGTGTTGCAATCACCGGTCACGCTAACGCATATAAACGGAGAAATAGAACAGAATTTTAATCAGATTCATTGTGTCTGTTCTAGTAAGGATGTCGTCCGAATGCCCGGTGTGCAGTCTTCTATCTGGCGTTGAACAAGCACCTTAAGCACAAACATGCAGTGCGGAACTTGGAGGAGAGAGGCATCATTCTGAAAATGGCCAGTGGCAGGATAAATGTTCGGACCAAACCCTGTCCCATCGCAGGGTGTTCGTATGCTGGGAAGAGACTGGACCGTCATGTAACTCATGACCACCCTGAGTTCTCCCGATATGAGGCACATCGGGTCCTGGCAAGGCTGAAGCATAGTGTGGCCCTGCAGTTGCTCCATGACCTCCGTGAGACTAACCCCATCATTGGAATGGCTACATAATTGGATATAGACAATGAGGAGGAATACCCCGGGCACCCTCCACCCTTGTCCCCACATACAGAGTGTGACAACGAGGACTGCAGGCAGGTGGTGCTGGAAAATGTGGCTTTGAGGGCTCAGAGGATGCCCTCAATGATGAGCTGAAGACCCTGCGCTCCAGGTTGAAAAAGGAGCTCAAACCCAGGAAGCAGAGTGCCACTGCTGCTGTGCTTGAGGAAGAGGAAGAATTGATACGATTTAAGGGCCTTCCAATCCCAAGTACCTCCGGCATAAACACAGTAGCCTCCGGCAGCAATACCCCTCTCAAGATCCATGTCAAGACTGTCATGCAGTCCCCAGTAGCCTCCGGTGGGAAGAACCCTGTCAAGACCCCTGTCAAGACTGTCATGCAGTCCCCAGTAGCCTCCGGTGGGAAAAGAACCCTGTCAAGACTAGGGATGCATACCGGTATCCGGTATTACCGAAATACCGGTTACTGGTGGCTACGGTATACCGTACCGAAATCAGATCCGGTTTCGATACTTTAAAAAAAAAAAAAAATTTTTTTTTTTTACATTTAATTTGAAAAGTGAGCCGTAATATCCTTAAACTCGGGCCCAAACCGTTAAATTACGATGTCAATTTCGACGTGAAACTCCACAAACGAGTCACTGTGGAGTGTGGGCTGCACCATATTGTTGACATCCGCATTGACAAGACGTGCTATTCACGCGGCACACATGATGGCGGGTGTTGTAAATTATATTGCATAATCGTTTTTTTTCATATTTAATGTGTTTTTCGTTGTTTGTTCAATACTAGAAAGGTAAAAGTCCCACAAATGAACTGTGATGGGATTTGTTTTCTCTTACCAGGGAAGGCAAATGTTGATTTTAATGATGAGATTTGTTTGTTTGTGCATTGCCGAGATCTCATGACCTTTATTCTATTATTTATTTGTTCTCTGGTCGAATCTCAGGTTTAACATTAATTATAACGGTGCTATTATATTCTGTTTGCATTGACAAGATGTGCTATTCACGCGTCACACCTGATGGCGGGTGTTATAAATTATATTCCAATTCCATAATCGGTTTTCTTCATATTTTGAATGTATTTTTCATTGTTTGTTTAGTACTAAAAGGTCCAAGTCCCACAATTGAATTTAATATAATTTGACATGTTAACTATATCGTAAAGCGCATCATGGGAGTAATTGCGGGATGATACATTTTCCCTTATGCAACATGAAAGTATCACGATATGTATCGGTTGAGTATCGGTATCGTTCAGTGGTATCGGTATCGGTATCGTAAAAAAGTCAACGATATGCATCCCTAGTCAAGACCCCTGTCAAGACTGTCATGCAGTCCCCAGTAGCCTCCGGTGGGAAGAACCCTGTCAAGACTGTCATGCAGTCCCCAGTAGCCTCCGGTAGCGAGACCCGTGTCAATACCCCTGCCCAGACTGCAAGTCAGTCCCCAGTAGCCTCCGGTAGCGAGACCCGTGTCAATACCCCTGCCCAGACTGTCATGCAGTCCCCAGTAGCCTCCGGTAGCGAGACCCGTGTCAATACCCCTGCCCAGACTGCAAGTCAGTCCCCAGTAGCCTCCGGTAGCGAGACCCGTGTCAATACCCCTGGAGTGCTTAAGTGCGGGTACCCGGGCACTCACGGTGTGCAAGGTTATGGAACTGCCCATGTTAGGGAGAGATGCTGGAGGTCATTAGTCCGTCCTTTAGTGGTCTGTGAGCCACCAAAGAGAGGTGCTTTTCCCGGTCTCTTTCCTGGAGGTATGAAATAACCTAAGTGAACATGTTAGGGAGAGATGCTGGAGGTCTTAAGTCCGTCCTTTGGTGGTCTGTGAGCGTCCAAAGAGAGGGACTTTTCCCGGTCTCTGTCCTGGAGGTATGAAATAACCTGTTTGCCCATGTTAGGGAGAGATGCTGGAGGTCTTAAGTCCGTCCTTTGGTGGTCTGTGAGCGTCCAAAGAGAGGGACTTTTTCCCGGTCTCTGTCCTGGATGTCTGAAATAAACTAAGTGCACATGTTAGGGACACATGCTGGAGGTCATTAGTCCGTCCTTTGGGGCTCTGTGAGCCGCCAAATAGAGGTGCAATTACCCGGTCTCTCTCCTGGAGGTCTGAAATAACCTAAGTGCCCATGTTATGGAGACATGCTGGAGGTCATTAGTCCGTCCTTTGATGCACTATTCCCCGCCTTTCAAACACTTATTCCTGGGTGGAAGAGCCAGGTGCTGCACAGCCTGCTCTCTGGGTAATCTGCCTCTATTTCCAACACTTTTCCCCGCCTTTCAAACCCTTTTCCTGGGTTGAAAAGTGCTGTGATGCCAGCTTATTTTAGGTGCACTCTGGGGCAGAGATAAGGGTAAAATTAGGTCTGTCACTTTGGGTAACCGCACCACTAATGTACATCTCCCGAGAGTGGACGTCCATTAATTGTAAGGCCTCTAATAGGAGAAAGGGTATTGGTGAGAAACTTCCACTGGCCCCCAGGTGGGTACGAGAGCCATTTGTTGTCATATCCAGTCTTTCTCCAGATTGCCCTGCATACAAGATCCAACTTGAAGGTTGTGACGGCCCGGTTAGGACAATCCACCGCAACCACCTAAGACCTTGTCCAGATCCACTTCTGTCTCCAACAAGGCCTAATACCCCACATGAACGTCAACAGGAGATTCAGGTGAACACATTTCCCCTTCTGCTTCCATGCAGGCCACAGTGGAGTGGCAGACGAGACAAGGACCTGATGTGGGCGTTTCAGATGGCACACAGGCTTGTGAAAAGGATCAACTGTTGGACGAACGAGCTGTCGGATCGAACGCTGTTAACAAGATCACCAAGCGCATCAGCAATCCAGCACTGCCTTCTCAACCAAGAAGAGTGTCCTGGAGTCTGAGTCTCTCTCTCTCTCTCTCTCTCTCTCTCTCTCTGATTATTTGCTCCCAGATCTTAACGGATTGCTCGATGCATCCAGTGAAACCTGGTACCCCTGCCAGCTGGTGTCAATGTAGTTATGAGACAGGAAGTAACTGGTCTTGCAATCACAGTGAAGAAAACCTTCCCTTCCACATTGAGTAGAGCGATGCCTTTTAACTCCAAGATGTATTTTCTTTTGTGATAAAGGTAGTACTCACCTCGAATTGGCAAGCAGGTTCCTGGACCCAGAGAGCCTTCAGGCCATCCTGTTCTCAGAAGAAACCGCCTTTCCTTCACCAACTAAATAATGTCTGTCTTTTTTGCATGGGGTTATTCTTTTCTGGGCCACCTTCCAAAGTTCTCCTTGCCTTATTCACAGACTATGCTGCCAAAGAGGTTGAGTTTAGAGTGCTGCCTGCTAGGGTGTTCTGGAGGATGGGGTGTAAGCTCTGCTCAAAGCCATGGCTTCTTGCCACTCGTGCTGGCCACTTAACTTTGGCTTTACGGGATGGCTTCTCCTTTGGTGTTACACCTCTTGTGAGTTTGCTGCTTGCAAGCACACTATGATGACTCTGCACCTGCTGGTGGTGGTGCACTTCCTGCTGGGTAAACTGGTGTAAGTCTTCTATCTCACCATCTGCAATTGTGGGCTTAGCAGCAATGTGGTGCTCAACCGGGCTCTGAGTCCTCCTTGTTTCACCTGCTAATGCAGTGCATGTTACTATAATTTGAGTAATTACAGTTGCATATAATGCAGTTCAATTTATTGTCTCTAGTCAAATTAAATGTTTAGATATAATCTGGCATAATATACATGTTTTAAAAGTGTTCCTCTATTCCCCCAGAATACAAATGGCTTTTTGTTGTTGTTGGCACCAGGGAGCCTAAGCATTTAAGGGTTGCAACAATTCACCCGTCCCCCATCTCTGGAATGATCCTAACAGCTTGTAAATCTGCATCTATCATCCTGGCATCTACTGTTCCTGCTGACCGATACTGTAGCAGGAACTACACATTTACAGTTGCGGCTGGTGTTATCCCATCACAAAATGTGTTCTATAAAAAATGTTCTCTCACACAATTCTTGTAGTACAATACTAAAGAGTTAGAGCAACCCTTTATTTGGATTTTTTTTATCTAAATGCTTGTTCATGTACCACAACTCTTGAGTAATTATTCTCTTCAAGCCATACATCCATCTATACTCGATGCAACAGTCCACTAGCCTGCCTTTATTATACCAGCCATCTGATTCAAATGCAGCTGTTAATTCTGTTTCCCTCTATCTCTGTCTCTCTCTAGGTTTTGTACTTTGAAGTTGGCAACCTGAACACAGATACGTACCCAGCGTCTGCCAACCTCCCCACATATGTGAGGGAAAATTATGTTTTGGAAGATAAAATTGGTGATATCAATTTAGATCGCATTATCGTCAGTTACCAGTTGCGAACCAGGGTGGTAGAGAGAGTGTATGTCACAGAGCATGACAGAGCTGCCTTCGGAGGTTCAGCACTGACAGGACTTTTGAAATCCACCCTGAACTGATTCAAGCCCTGCAGAGCCCACAGGCAGACCTCACCACCTTTCTCTCCCGGACAGGCTACTGGGGAGATATACAGGTGGTTCAAGCAAATGATATAGAAGAGATTTACTACCCAGAACCTTCAGCCCAGCAAATGTTCAACATAATGCAGAACTACAGTGGATCCACAGCGAGAGCAGAGCGTCGGGGATTATCTACATGTGAGCAAGGTCTCAATAAAATTGAATATTGAAACCAGGAGACATTAAGTCTATTACTGTAGTTGTATATGTGCATGTTATTGTATTACTTTGCCCATGTTTTCATATAGGAAATAAATATATATATATATATATATATAAATTAATGCTGCTTGACGTTATGTGAATTTCTATTTCTAGATGTTGATTCAGTCAAGAAGAAAAAAGAAGGTGGTGGCGTCAACTTTGTCAAGATTCTCCTCAGTGCTGGAATGCTCTACTTGGCAGCCAAATGTTTCGGCTGGCTGAGGAGCTGGTGGAGGCTGGGCCCAGATGAAAACACTCTCCGGAAAATGCTATCACACCATCATGTCATGCTGGATTATGTGTACTAGGAATTTAGGGTAAAGCATGTATTAGAGCAGTGGTTCTCAAACTGTGGTCCGCGGACCACTGGTGGTCCGCGAGGGTACTGCAGGTGGTCCGTGGAAAAAAGCTAAATAAAATCCACTTTTTATTATCAAGGATTTTCGGGGACCTGAAGACACATTTTGAGTTGTATACACTGTTGGAAAGAGGAGATTCCTAGCTTTCTAATGATATCAGGCAGTGGGGTAGTGGTCGTTGGGCTCATCGGACATTTATGAGAGAAAATCTCTGATGTCCGAGTGCAAGTGAATGCACCACAAGACACGAGCCTTGTAACCCCTCCCCCGGCCCTGGCGCGAGCGTGGAAATATGATTGGCGAACAATATTGTGGCTTTCCAAGTTAACATTGATTGATATGACTGCGATTAAATCAGCATATACTTCTGCCAGGGGATGCCACCCCTCAAAATCTCCTGCCACCCTCCTGCCACCCCATGAATATTTTTCTAGATCCACCCCTGAGTAGGCTATATTTTTCGTTTCGTTTATTTAATAAGTTAATTTGTTTTTTGTTTGTTTTGAGATTTAAATAGATTTTGAAAGTGGAGATAGAGAGAAGCAGCGCTGTCTGCTTAGTTGCAATACTGTAGCTCAAGCCTTTATGCAACTTAGGCCTATACATTGTTTATGTTACTTATATGCCTGTGTGTCCATGGTTTTGAGTCTGTGTGTGTGTGTGTGTGTGTGTGTGTGTGTGTGTGTGCGCAGCGCCGTCTGCTTTTTGCAGTACAGTAACTAAAGTAGGAGCATACCGGTATTTTTTTGTAGACCTGTCGCCCGTTTTGTGAGTGCACTGCGCGCGTGCGCACTTGTGGCATTGTTTGGGATGACCTAATTAAAATACCGTCCGCCGTCCTCTTTGAGACACATACACAACGCAGACAGACACCGGTCACAAAAGTATCAAATAGGCTTCAATTGACTTTTGATTGTCTATAATTAACTATAAAAAAATATCGGCGTTTTAACACTACGTTTATATATGTACTTATTTTTACGGTTTGCATATGAGGTGGTCCGCGAAAATCCTTGATAATAAATAGTGGTCCGCATAAACAAAAAGTTTGAGAACCCCTGTATTAGAGCACTTTACCATGAACAAGTCTCCTCAGTCAGAAGCAACACAACTCTTTCTGACACTTTATTAATATGCATTGTCATATGTATTTTAGACAGTACATGTCACATTCTATGGAGGAATCTATAGCCATTCCAATTGTATATGAAGTCAACATTTGAATGTATTAGGTCTGCTTGTTCAATGTGAAACATCTTCAATTAAAAGGTTGCTACATATTGTGTGCAGTGCTAGGAGTGACTGTGCCTGTTGCTGTGGTCTTGAGTCTCTTCTTATTTATAGACATATGCATTTTCAAGCATTTGGACTACCTAATGTATGTTGTAAATGTATTATCTTTTGAATTTACTCACAATATCTATTCCACGTCTGTCCATCCTGGGAGAGGGATCCCTCCTCTGTTGCTCTCCCATTTCTCCAATCCCAGCGGGCCTATCAGTGTTTCAGCAAAGCCCATCATCGACGTTGGCGTTTAGAAGACTGAGGCCCTCGATTTAGCAGCAAAGATGTATTAGTTTTTATAAAGATTTATTGAGATGCCGATTTCATTTTCCAGCAGGACTTGGCCCCTGCCCACACTGCCAAAAATACCAATGCCTGGTTTAGTGACCATGGAATTACTGTGCTTGATTGGCCAGCAAACTCCCCTGACCTGAACCCTATAGAGAATCTATGGGGTATTGTCAAGAGGAAGATGAGAGACACAAGACCCAACAATGCAGACGAGCTGAAGGCCGACATTTCTGTATTAAAGGTCCCATGTCATGGCCATTTCTACTGATCATAATTCCATTGTTGAGGTCTACTAGAATAGATTTATATTGTGCAATTTTCCAAACTCACATTGGTTTCTCATACAGCATCTCTGTATAGTATGTGTATTCACTCTGTCCTAAACGGCTTGTTGGAGCTCCTGCCCCCCCCTCCCTGTGAGCCCAGTGTGCTCCGATTGGTCAGCTCGGCCACTCTGTTCTGATTAGTCAACCACCAGAGAGGCTCCGCCCATGTCTAACTGTGCTTTTTTCGGCTCTGAGCGGAACATCAGTCTTACGATGGCGTCGGTACAGCCGTATATGTTATACGCTAACTAACCGAACTGTACCTACAACTGTTGTTATTTAGGTGCACTTGTGGAAACTGCGCCATGATGCCTACCGAAGTGGAAAACGTCTGTTGCAAAGAAATTAGAAAGGTAGCCTAGCTTGTGGTGTTATTGGGCTGTGTGTGTGTGTTAGCCAATAGTAGTGAAGTCCTACGGGCACGGTTCAGTGACGTCATAGGGAGACGGTTATGGTAACGGGCATGTGAGCTAGGAGTGTTTTAGCATGTGGGCTACCAATAAAGAGACACGTAATGTGACAGTTGAACTCACGTGTATTATTGAATAACACGACATGGTGTCAGAAGTCCTGTTGACATTACGTGGAGTGTGACCGGAAAAAGTATTGTTTGGAGCCAATTGACGGTGGAAAGGAAGGAAGGTGGACATGGCAGATGATAATGCTAACGGAGATACAGCGCGACCCGCGGCGGGACCGAGTGCTACGTTTAGCATCCAGCCACCGGAGCCTTTCGACTTTTCAAGACCGCAGGAATGGGCCAAATGGATACGGCGGTTCGAGAGATTTCGCCTGGCAAGTTCTGAAAGTAGCTCAGAAGAGAATCAAGTCAACACGTTAATATACTGCATGGGAGATGAAGCAGATGATATTTTACGTGGATTGACTCTCACAGCGGCTCAGAGAGACACTTACCAAGGTGTGCGGGAGGGCTTTCAAGGCTTCTTCGTTGTCAGGAAAAATGTCATATATGAGCGGGCAAAGTTTAATATGCGCAGACAGGGAGAAGGTGAACCAGTGGACTCGTTTGTCACAGCTCTATATGCACTAGCGGAGCATTGTAGCTATGGCGTGCTACATGATGAACTCATTCGAGACAGGCTTGTTGTCGGATTGACGGATAAGCGGCTGTCTGAACGGATGCAACTGGACTCAGACCTTACCTTGGGAAAAGCTATTACCATGGCTCGGCAGAGTGAAGAGGTGAAACGGCAACAATCTTCTCTGCGAGGTGACAATAGAACTGAGGCATGTGACGCTAAATCAGTGGACAGAGTGTTTAAGGGCAGTAGCAGAGAAATGCTAAAAACAAAGCTCAATCTGCTAATAGCTACCAAGCCAAGCCACAATACAACAAGGATAATGATGCAAAGTGTTATAACTGTGGTTGTTCTCCTTCACATGCAAAGACTGAGTGTCCAGCCAAGGATGTAAAATGCCATGCATGTGGGAAAATGGGACATTATATGCGTGTGTGTAAAACAGCTAAAAGCGTGCATGAGATTAATGAAGAAGAGGAAAGCTTGTTCTTAGGCAGCATTGAGGCCGACAATGATCCGTGGATGGCAGACATTGACATTAACAACAAAAGCGTGCAGTTCAAAATTGACACTGGGGCTGATGTTACAGTCATTCCTCACTCCGTGTTTAAAGAGGTCTATAAGCACAAAGATCCACCAGCACTTCAAAAGCCAAGGAAGCCACTTTGGGGTCCAGGGAAAAATCCTTTAGATGTAGTGGGCTTTGCTGGTATGCTGCTGAAGAAAGGAGAGAGAGAACTTATGGAGGATGTGTATGTCATTCGACGCTTGCAAACAGCATTGCTCGGGAGGCCTGCCAGTGTAGCGCTGAAGCTAGTGGCACGACTAGACAACGTCACTATGGACACGCTAAAGACTAATTACCCAACAGTATGCAGCGGTCTTGGAGAGGTGCGGCAGCCATATGCCATTAAGCTGAAACCAGGGGCCCAACCGTTTTCTCTGAAGACGCCTAGAAGGATTCCACTGCCACTGATGGACAAAGTCAAAGAGGAACTGTCCCGCATGGAAGACCTGGGGGTGATCAGCAGAGTTGAGGAGCCTACAGATTGGTGCGCTGGCATGGCGGTCGCGCCTAAAAAGACAGGGGTTGTTCGCATATGTGTTGATCTAACTAAACTGAATGAGTCTGTGTGTCGAGAAAAGTACATTCTACCTTCAGTGGAAGAAACACTGGGAAAGCTGGCTGGAGCCAAAATATTCAGTAAGTTGGATGCAAACATGGGGTTTTGGCAAATACCTCTAACAAAAGACTCAGCCAAGTACACAACGTTCATCACACCCTTTGGCCGATACCACTTCAATCGGCTACCTTTCGGAATAGCCTCAGCCCCTGAGCATTTCCAAAACAGGATGACAACTGAGGTAACTGAGGGACTAGTGGGGGTTGTCTGTCACATGGACGATGTACTGGTGTGGGGCCAAACACAGGAGGAGCACGACGCTCGTCTGTATGCTGTGCTGGAGAAGATCCAAAAGGCAGGAATCACCTTGAATGTGGAAAAGTGCGACATATCCAAACAGGAGGTGACATACTTGGGCCATGTGATCACTGCTAGCGGCATTAGACCAGACCCGAGCAAGACAGAGGCTGTAAGGAAAATGGAAGAGCCGAAAATGTGAGTGAGCTGAGGAGCTTTCTAGGCATGGTCAACCAGCTGGGGAAGTTCATACCGCAGCTAGCAGAGCGAGACAAGCCACTTCGAGACCTGCTCTCCAAAAAGAACTGCTGGCTGTGGGGCATCGATCAGGCCAGAGCCTTCCAAGATCTGAAAGACTCTCTGATATCTCCACCAGTGCTAGCCATGTATGACACAAACAGAGAAACCAAAGTCTCAGCAGATGCATCATCATACGGCTTGGGGAGTGTGCTTCTGCAGAAATGGGAAGAGGATTGGAGACCGGAAGCCTATATGTCACGTTCTCTCACACAGACGGAGCAGAGATACGCACAGGTAGAAAAGGAAGCTTTAGGCTTAACCTGGGCTTGTGAAAGGTTTCGCAACTTTCTCATCGGCAGACACTTTGAGCTGGAAACAGATCATAAGCCTCTACTGAGTCTCCTGGGGTCTCAGGCATTGGATGCGCTTCCCCCACGGATTCAACGTTTCCGGATGCGCCTGATGCGTTATTCCTACTCAATCACACATGTGCCAGGGAAAAGCTGTGGACGGCCGATACACTGTCACGTGCACCTGTGAAAAGAGACTCCACACCAGATGAAAAAGAGTTCCTCGAGAGCACGAATATCTATGTGGACATGATTATCGATGGTTTGCCAGCAAGCACGGCTTACCTGGAAGAGCTGAAAGAGCAGTTGGCAAAGGACAGTGTGTGCGGAAGAGTGATGCAGCTGTGTGAAGAGAAATGGCCAGCACACAGCAACAGCGAACCAGCCATAAAGTTATACTGGGCGGAACAAGCGTTCATAACTGTAAAGGACGGACTACTGTTAAAGGGGACAGACTCGTCATCCCCGCAACAATGAGAAATGATGTGCTCGCCAGACTACATGAAGGTCACCAAGGTGTGGTGAAGTGTAGGGAGCGTGCCCGACAGTCTGTATGCTGGCCAGGGCTAAGTCAGCAGCTAAATGAGTTGGTTCTCAACTACCGAACATGCAGCAAGGAGAGACAGAACCCCAAAGAGCCGCTGATGCCAACGCAATATCCAGGCCGACCATGGCAGAAACTGGGTGCCGACTTGTTTATGCTGGGAAGCAAGTCATATCTGCTGGTAGTGGATTATGCATCAAGGTATGTGGAAATGGCTTTGCTGACACCCACAAAATCAACAGATGTAATCCACCATCTCAAATCCATCTTTGCACGACATGGTATCCTAGAGACGCTGGTCACAGACAACGGGCCGCAGTCTCGGGAAAGGCGTTTGAAGAGTTTGAAGAGTTTGCAGAGTCGTATGGATTTAAAAACGTCACCAGCAGCCCTAAATATCCACAGAGCAACGGTGAGGCAGAACGGGCTGTAAAGACTGTGAAGAGTCTCCTTAAGAAAGCAGCAGACCCATATCTGGCTCTGCTGGCTTACAGAGCCACCCCACTACAGGACGGGTATAGCCCTGCGCAACTTCTCATGGGGAGGAGGCTTCGCACGACGGTGCCAACATTACCAGCGCTGCTGGATCCTGCTCTTCCCGACAGCGATGCTGTAGGTCTGCGGGAAAGAGAGAGGAGAATAAAGGATGCACAGCGGTACAACCTGCGTCATCGAGTGAGAAGTCTCGAGAGGCTTGCACCGGGAAAAGAGGTTTGGGTCACGGATCAGAAGGCGAGTGGAACGGTTATTGGCAGCCACAACACGCCGCGCTCCTACATTCTTGAGGGACCTCATGGGACAGTCCGGCGTAATTGCCATCATCTCATCCCCATGTACTCCTCGTCAGAGCAGAGCGGCGGTGATGCAGCTGAGAAGCATTCAGGAGGTGTTCCAGAGCAGCGTACTGCAGAACCTCCAGAGCCGAGTGCTCAAGATCTGCCACCTACCCCTAGAACCAGGTCTGGGAGAGCCGTGGTGAGACCGGCTAGGTTGGACTTGTAAACAAACCAGAAGCCTAAGAGATATATGCTGCAGGTCACCCTTGAAAAAGAGATCTTTTGATCTCAAGGGGCTTTCACCTGGTTAAAAAAGGCTACAAACAAACATATATATAGAGTTTTATAAGAGAGTAAAAAAAACGGTTTATTAAAAATGTTGTGCATTAATGTTGTGTAATACACCAAATATCATAGGGTTACATACAGTTCATGAAGGTCTGGAGTTAACTGTTATTTTATATCTCTGGTTCAGATAGGAACAGACCTTCCACCCTCCAGAGGCAGAATAATCCTCTAAGGTCTGTGGAGTCAATGGCAGTCTACCCATTGATTCCTAAAAAGGGAGATGTGGTGTTATTGGGCTGTGTGTGTGTGTGTTAGCCAATAGTAGTGAAGCCCTATGGGCACGGTTCAGTGACGTCATAGGGAGACGACAGGTTATGGTAACGGGCATGTGAGCTAGGAGTGTTTTAGCATGTGGGCTATAAAGTAACCTGTTTCAAATATATAACCTGTTCCAATAATTATAACCTGTTTTAATAATTATAACTTTGTCTGTGTAAAATGTATACTTATGAAACTAGACCAAGTGTTCTTATTTCCTTTGTTTGCTGTGGTCAATTGTGTGTGCGTTGACTTAGGAATGTAGAGGATCCAGTCGGCCCCCCCGGGGTTTTAATGGCCGGATAGGAGCATGGGGGGGGTTGTAGGAGAAAGGTAATAAAACTGACACCATTGAGTCTATGCAGAGATTGTTCTGAGAGAAAGATTGGGATGCGGAGTGGTACGGCCAGGTGCTGAGGATAAACGAAGATAAGGATTGGTACCTCACCCCCGTGCGACCCAGAATTGTTTATTTTATGGCTGCCATAAAAGATGACCTGGGACTGATCGGCGGCGCAGGAGATCCAAAGTTCCCACACTTATGGCTGACTCACTCTGATTCGCTGTTTAGACCTCGTCAATGGCTGACTCACTGATTCACTGCCTAGGGCTCGCCCAGGAGTGAGTCCACCAATGGATGAACACCTAGGGAGGAGCAACCGACACAACTCCTCCCACACAACTCCTCTCCGTTTGTGGGAATAAATATTGTGAATTCTGTACACTCGCGGCCTCTGTTCTGTCTGACTGTCTGATACGTACATCGCACGGTGGAAGAGCTGAGGCCCGAAGTACTTCGTATATAAGTACTTCGTTATATTGTACTGTGTTTCTACCATTAAACCAGCTTATTGTTTAATCTCATATCTCTGTCTGAGCCGTTCCTTTTTACAGCAGACCACTCATCAAACGAACAGCGCGGAGCGGGCTCGAACCTTCAACAACTGAAGGGTGCTTAAACCCAACAGCTACCAATAAAGAGACACGTAATTGTGACAGTTGAACTCACGTGTATTATTGAATAACACGACAGCTGACAGTTACAACATTATGTAGCCAGCTAGCTGAAAACACCAACAGTAGCACACAACATTATATGCCAAGATATACACCATACATACCCCACACCCTGCAGAACCTCCATAACATGTACAGATTCGATTATAGACCTTTGATGCTTAGAACGGAAGAAGAGTAAGTTATTTTTACCTGTAATAAACTACTACTGTGTTTGATGAAAAATCAAATCATGGTTTGCTATATATGAATGATATGTTATAGGAGCAAATAATTCAGGGAAGAAAGGCTACTAAGTATTTCCATCAAACTTTATCTTTAGAAATGTAAAAATGAAACATAAATGTAAATATACATATTACACTCTGATATCATCCATCCTCCCTTATAGGCGTTTTCGGCATCTTGCCTATCGCAGCTTTGTAAGCTGCTGCAGGGGCTTTTTAGGACGAGCATCAGAGTGGTCATCCGTCATGTGTTGTCCGCCAGATACACCAGGAGTTTCCTGATCTGGCTGGACGAAATCAAATGCAAATCACAAAATATTAGAGAAACTTAGTTGTTTTAGGTTCGTTAGCTTGCCAGCTAGATTAATATGCTAACCTACGTTTGCTAGTTGTTCAGTGTAATATGCCAACCTACTATGAACAACAGCTAGTCTAGGCTAGCAAGAACATGTTTACAATTGCAATCTTATAAGGGTAGTCTGCTACGTTCGGTCATTCATTGTAGCTGGCATAAAAACAATGTTTTCCCTAGCATGTCTAGCTCTTGGTAGCCTTCTTGTTAGCTCGGTAGATACACGCTAGGAACGCCAACTATAATGTACTGACCGTACGGTAAATCACCCGGAGTATACTGTCTATGAGTATTTCGTGTGTGAATGCAGACATTCTCCTGCTATGAGATACATGTAAGGCCACCTGCTGACATTGGAGTTGATATATGGAAACGCTAGCAACTCAGTTAGCCCTGTTAGCACTGTGTCAATGGCTTAGCAGCCAGAAAAACGTTTACCCATTTAAACAGTTGTGGTAGATACTTTGTTTGTTTTAAACATCATAAATACACAAACAACAATGAATACTTACAGGTTGTGTACCCGAATCTCCCGCTGGTCCAAACAAAGTAGGAACAACATCGTCCTTCAGTGTCCTACGCTGTGCATATCCGGAATGAATCGCTGCAATGTTTGCGAAGCTTTGGTCCGTGAAATGCCGCGCACACAGTACAATACCGGCTCGAACATCTGAAGGAACAGTGTTAACAAGAAATGTCAACCACTGACTTTGTCGTGGTTCTGCCCTCGGTAAGGCATGCATTGAAGATTTCCCCTCACAAGACAGGAAACAGACCCTCGTTGGCATGACTGGATACAGTTTTGAACTGAACCTGAGCTTCCAACAGCATGTTCGGCTGGCAGAGGGTGCGGCCATAGCTCTGGGCGTGGCTACTCCTACATCACGATGCCCAGGAAGAAAACATGAAATCTCCAACGAGGCGTTTTGGGGAGGTCTTTTCTGTGTTAGAGTTTTACTCCCTACAGGGTGTACTTTGAGGGTTTTTCACTCTGCAGACCGTTTACATGCATAAAAACCTTCATAACACACAAGGTGACGGGTAATAACCGGAAAAGCATGACATGGGACCTTTAAAAATCTGTTTTTGTATTGGTCTAATGTAATATTAAAATGTTCGGAGAAACTGAATTTTGGGTTTTCATTAGCTGTAAACTGTAATCCTTAAGATTAAAACAAATAAATGCTGAAAATAATTCACTTTGTGTGTAATGAATCTATATAATATATGAGTTTCACCTTTTAAATTGAATTACTGAAATCAACTAACTTTTTTACGATATTCTAATTTATTGAGATGCACCTGTGTAATAAACATGAAGTCCCTGAAATACACCCTGCAATCGCAGTTTCAAATCCTGCTGATTCCTGTGTATGGCTGCGATAACAATGTGAAGAATAGCCGAACTATGTAAAACCAATAATCTGATCTTTAAAAGTTGTATTAGGTGTATTATATTATTGTAGATAATGTTTTATAAGTAAAATACCTACATTCAAAATATTACTTTAGTAAAAGTACTAAGGTATTAGAATCAAAATATACTTAAAGTACCAAAATACTCATTCAACACATTAGGCCATTTCAAAACATGATAAGTTATTTTATTCAATTGATTTACTCATGTGTTCATCCCTTTATTGCAGCAGCAGCTGGTAAAGGTGGAGCTAATTTATTATTTCACTGCTGGGTAGGTTGTGAATATCTTTAAAGGTCCTGTGTCATGCTTTTCCGGTTATTACCCGTCCCCTTGTGTATTATGAAGGTTTTTCTGCATGTAAACGGTCTGCAAAGTCACAAACCCTCAAAGTACACCCTGTAGCGAGTAAAACTCTAACACAGAAAAGACCTGTCTATGCTGCCCCAGAACGCCTCGTTGGGGGTTTCTCTTTTTCCATTGTTTACTTCTTGGGTATAGTGACGTATTTAGGGTATAGTGACGTAACGTAACGGCTCCGCAGATTGATCCAAATGGACCAATCTGCGGAGCCGTTACGTTACGTCCGCGGAGCCGTTACGTCCGCGGAGCCGTTACGTTTGGACCAATCCGCGGACTTCCTCACACACACACACACACACTCGGCGGGACGTTACGAGGCTCGCTGCTGCGAGGAGCGGGACACTGTGCTGGCTCACTGGTGTGGGGTCGGCGAGACACCGCGGAACTCAGCCTGGGCACACACACAAACTCCCAGCCAGGCTGCGGGGTGTGTGTGTGTTTCGCGCTGGGTTTCGCTGTGTCTCGCTGTCTCGTAGACGGCCACTGGGCTCACAGGGAGGGGGGGTCAGGAGCTCCAACAAGCCGTTTAGGACAGAGAGTGAATACACATACTATACAGAGATGCTGTATGAGAAACCAATGTGAGTTTGGAAAATTGCACAATATAAATCTATTCTAGTAGACCTCAACAACGGAATTATGATCAGTAGAAATGGCCATGACATGGGACCTTTAAGGCAGGGCTGTCAAACTCAAATACACAGTGGGCCAAAATAAAAAAATCGGTACTAGTCGAGGGTTCAATGTTTATTGCAAAACTTATTGAAATGAACTTATTGCACATATTAAACCTGGAACTAACAAAGCTTAAATGATTGCCTATAAAAACAACATTAAACATTAAAGGGGACCTATCATGCAAAATGCACTTTGTGATGTCTTTTATACATAAATATGTGTCCCCGGTGTGTCGGGGAACTCACGCAGCGTCAGAAAATAAAACCCTCTCTCTTTTCCTCCGTACCCAAATCTTTTAAAAACGGGTGTACAACGAGCGGATACAGATTCCATCCGACCTGACGTCAAATCGGTGGCGGACCCACAGAAAGTTGCCATCAGAAACAATGCCTGACGTGTTTTGGACGTAATCTCGTCTTTGTTTACATTAGCAAGCCTCGCTAACACTCAGAGCTAACCTGTACTGAAGAGCACATGTGTTTAAAAAGCAGGAAATAAAAAAAGAACTCACCTTGTGATAAACCTGCAAGAGAAAAAGCATTTGAGCTCCATAGTATTTCAGAAATAATCCTTGACGTGGTTTAAACAGGATGGCGTTTTATCACAACCGAATTTAACTTTATCTCCGGTAGAATTCTGATCAGGCATTAGCTCCGCCTCCTCTTCTTTTTCTTTTCAAGCCGAGGACCCAAAATCTGAAGTTACCTACTGTAACTCCAGCTTCTATGAGTATTGGCGTAGACAATCTGCTCCCACACAAAAAAACTTTTCTTCAGCTATTCGTGGAGCCAGTGGGGCCCAGAACTTAGAGGGCTACGCCAATACTCATAGAAGCTGGAGTTACAGTAGGTAACTTCAGTTCTATTTCGTATATGGCTCCGCCCTCTAAGGCTATCGCTATTGGGTTAATGGCGAAGCAAGATGTAGTCTGCGCCCCACTGGGTCCCCCCGGTACTGGAAGCACAGACACACCTGCTCAGATAATAACCCATGCCTATTGCGCCATGCGAATGGCGCATCACAGTCCCTGGAATATAGCATAACATGAATATTTACCATGAGGGGACGCAGGCTGGGAACAATACATACCCGCCGCTGTGATAAGTAGAGACGAAGGTCACACTTTGCCCAGCGACAAAAAGAGGGGGAACACGGGCAGCTCTCTGCGTGCAGACAGGAGAGCGCACAGCTGGATCCCTGACATCACTCACTCTGACAAGACACTCCGTACAAAATGTGTCAGAGGAAACAAGGAAACATCCCTCTCATAAGAGGGGAAAAGGGCCGCTCTTCGTGTGCCGAGAGGCAGGAGAGAGGCGCACAGCTGGATCCCTGACGTCACTCACTCTGACAGGACACTCAGCACAGGGTGTGTCAGAGAGGAATGGGAGACATCCCTCAAATAAATTGAATAAATGAACAGGGGGAAGACCAAGATGCAGCAGTGCAAATGTCTTCCACTGACATTCCTCCGTGCAAAGCCGTGGAGGAGGAAATTCCTCTGGTGGAGTGCGCACTGATGTTCTCCGGGGGATCCGCCCCAGAGGAGACATATGCCTGTGACACAGCCTCACACAGCCAGTGTGACAGCCGTTGTGCAGACAGAGGCTGCCCGATCGAGCGCTCTCTGTAATGCACAAACAGGCGCTGAGAACGGCGCAAGGCAGCCGTGCGCGCCACATAGCAGGCCAGCGCGCGCACCGGACAGAGGAGATGAGACGTGGCTTCTTCCTCCGACTTGTGAGGAGGGGGAAAGAAGCCATCCAGGGTGATCACTCTTGACTTAAAAGAGCTTGTGATGACCTTTGGCATAAAAGCCGGGTTAGGGCGTAAAACAGCTGAACTGCCACTCTGGATCCGGAGGCATGACGGAGCCACAGAGAGAGCAGACAAATCACTCACCCTTTTCGCTGATGTTAGAGCCAAAAGTAGTACTACTTTGGCTGATAACAGTTTAAGGGGAACCTGAGCTAACGGTTCAAATGGGGCTTTGCTTAGTGCGCGTAACACTAAAGCCAAATCCCACTTTGGCGCCAGTGCGCGTGACACAGGCCTGAGTCTCCGTACTCCTCGCAGAAAACGTTTCGTCAGGGGGTGACTAAACACCATCCCGACCCCGAAACCTACGACAAGATGATATGGCAGCGGCATATACCTTGATTGTGTTGAAGGCCAAATTCCTGTCCAGCAACAGCTGGAGGAATGACAGCACGTGAGGCAGGGGGCACGTAATGGGGTCCAGGCTTTTCGCCACACACCAACGCTGGAAAGCTGTCCACTTGGCTGTGTATAGGACGCTCTGGTAGACGCTGCCCTTGCTCCCTAAATGGTACGTACAACATCTTGAGAGAGGCCCAGCCCCTCTAAATGTTCACGTTCAGGGGCCACATTATTGCCTTGTTGAAAACTGACCGATCGAGGATGGGTCACACTCCCCCTGTCTTTTTCGGGATAAGAAAATAGCGGGAGTAATAGAGAACCGCAGTGACGCGTCCTAAAACCCGGAAGTAAACTTCTTCCGGTTCCTTCGACAAAAATGCAATGCAATTTCTCCATAGGATTTTGGAAAATAGCTCGAAATAAGGTCTGTGGTTGACACACATTTAAGAGACAGATCACGTTTTGTTCAGCCGGATAATCTCCACATATGATTTTCGAATCATAGATCTAATCAATAGATTTATGATCGATAGATTTATGATCGATAGATTTATGATTAGAAAATTATAAGAGATGGGTAGACATGTGGAGATTATCCGACTAAACAAAACGTGATCTGTCTCTTAAATGTGTGTCAACCACAGACCTTATTTCGAGCTATTTTCCAAAATCCTATGGAGAAATTGCATTGCATTTTTGTCGAAGGAACCGGAAGAAGTTTACTTCCGGGTTTTAGGACGCGTCACTGCGGTTCTCTATACCCCTGATTTTCTTCCCCTTGAGGAACCCTGGAAATAGTCTCTTTCAACAGGAGTTCCCGCAGCTCTGACTGGAGCGCAAGACACTGTTCCTGGGATGACAGGAGTGTTTTCCTGTATCCCCTTGAACTGTGGGGGGGAGAGGCGAACTGCAGGGTGCACCCTCTGCTGATCAGCCTGCTCATCCGTCTGTCCATCAGACACACGCGCTGCCACTCTGAGAAACACTCTGAGAGCGGGCGCACATGCTCGAGATGTGTTGTGGTCGTCATGGCGACGAGCCACGTCAGAGCCCTCGCCGCCGCTGCCCGTGAGGCAACCCAAGGTGGGCTTAGAGCGAAAGGGCTGTGAGGGAGCCTCCACACGCTGCGTTTCACTCCGGCTTCATCATGAGGTGTGTACACACTCAGGGGATGAGTGGAGGTGTGTGCAGTGACGTCCACATGAGGCGTCATAACTGCTCTCATGGGCTTATTATGACCGTGTGTAGGAGGCGTATCCCGGACAGAGGAATGCCGCGAGCTCTGCGGTTTATTAACCGATAGGTTAAAACCAGCAGACTTCTGCAGCGAGCCCTGCTGCCTACTAATCAACAGATTGGTGGCAGCTGGCTTAGTTAGCGAACTCTGCAGTTTTTCAGAAGCTGCGCTGAGCGTACTCCGCCCTGGCGATTGATGTAGGCTGCTGCGGCTTTGTTGTCTGTGCGAATCAACACATGCTGATTCCGCAGCAACGGGGCAAAATGCTGGATTACTCTCCGTACGGAGAGCAATTCCAGCACGTTTATGTGGGGGACATGTAAGCCGGCCACTGTCCCCCACTGCCTGCGACATACACGTTCCTCCCCACCCTGAGAGAGATGCGTCTGTGAACACCGAGATGTGTGACGTAACTCTGCCCAGGGGCACACCCCTGACAGCACGTGGGGACTTTTCCAATAGGTTAAGTCTGAACCCACGGAAGGAGGGATGGCCACCATGCGCCTCTTCTGTCGTACGGGGTCGATGCGCAGGCGAATAAACCACCTCTGGAGTATCCTCATGTGAAGGAGACCCAGGGGGATCACCACGTGACCAGCTGCCATCATGCCCAGCACATGCATCACGGAGAGGGCTGTCACCACGCTGCGAGGTGTGACGCGTCGGAGAAGAGCTGTCAGTGCCTCCACTCTCTGCTGTGAGAGTCGCGCTCTCATGCGGGCTGAGTTCAATTCCACACCCAGGTAAACAATACTCTGGAGGGAAGAGGGCGGCTCTTCTTCCAGTTTATTATGAAACCCAGCTTTGACAGATGTGAAACGAGCTGTACCGTCTGTAAAGCAACTTCCTCCCTGGAGCGAGCCAGCAACAGCAGTCCAGGTAAAATAGTACTCTCCTCCCTCCTCTGTGTAGCGGCTGCAGCGCCGTCTCTACCCACTTTGAAAAGGTGCGAGGAGCCAGGGAATAACCGAACAGCAGACGGTTGTACTGGTACGATATTCCCTGGAATGAGAAACGCAGGAATTTCCTGCGTTTCGGGATGATGGGTACGTGGAAGTAAGCATCCTTCAGGTCTATAGAGGTGCCAGTCCCCTGGTGAACACACTCCAGCACCTGTTTGATCATCAGCATGTGAAAAGGCCTTTTCATTATTGCCTTGTTGAAAACTGACCGATCGAGGATGGGTCACACTCCCCCTGTCTTTTTCGGGATAAGAAAATAGCGGGAGTAATACCCCTGATTTTCTTCCCCTTGAGGAACCCTGGAAATAGTCTCTTTCAACAGGAGTTCCCGCAGCTCTGACTGGAGCGCAAGACACTGTTCCTGGGATGACAGGAGTGTTTCCTGTATCCCTTGAACTGTGGGGGGGAGGCGAACTGCAGGGTGCACCCTCTGCTGATCAGCCTGCTCATCCGTCTGTCCATCAGACACACGCACTGCCACTCTGAGAAACACTCTGAGAGCGGGCGCACATGCTCGAGATGTGTTGTGGTCGTCATGCGACGAGCCACGTCAGAGCCCTCGCCGCGCCGCTGCCCGTGAGGCAACCCAAGGTGGGCTTGAGCGAAAGGGCTGTGAGGGAGCCTCCACACGCTGCGTTTCACTCCGGCTCTCATCATGAGGTGTGTACACACTCAGGGGATGAGTGGAGGTGTGTGCAGTGACGTCCACATGAGGCGTCATAACTGCTCTCATGGGCTTATTATGACCGTGTGTAGGAGGCGTATCCCGGACAGAGGAATGCCGCGAGCTCTGCGGTTTATTAACCGATAGGTTAAAACCAGCCGACTTCTGCAGCGAGCCCTGCTGCCTACTAATCAACAGATTGGTGGCAGCTGGCTTAGTTAGCAAACTCTGCAGTTTATTAACCGATAGATTAAAAACTGCAGGTTTTTTCAACGAGCATTGTGCAAGTGAGACACACATCACACTGTATAGAGGAATCTATAGCTATTCCAATTTGATATATGAAGTCAAAATTAGAGAGTGTTAGGTCTAGTTGTTCAATGTGCAACCTCTTCAATAAAGAAATGCCACATATTGTGTTCATTTCACTTTTTATTGACAGACTTGGAAACAAACTCATACTCTAACACGTCCACAGAAAATCATAACAGGGATGTGTGCGGTCGGGGGCGTTTCCTGGACCTGGAAACATTCAGGGCTTAGCCCACAGTGGCAGCGCCAGAGATTTTCTTTTGGGGGTGCTGTGGGGTAGCTTGACGTTTCATAGAGGGTGCTCAAACATGTAGGGTTTCCCATTAAGGTACTGGGCGCTACAGTGGAATTTTCTACTGCAACACTCCCCACACGCACAAACACAGTACACCCACAACTGTTACAATGAAGGCTCAATAATCAGCTCACGGCATATAGGTGTAAGCAGGGGTAAAGTGCTATTTTTTACAAGTGGGAGGCGGACCTAACATCCTTTAGGGGGTCCTCACCTCCTCTAGGGGGGTCCGGGGGCATGCTCCCCCGGGAAGATTTTCTTTTAAATATTGAAGTTAAAAGCATCAATCTGGTGCACTTTGAGAACAAAATGAAGAGATCTATGGATACATCTCTCAACACCCATATGAAACAGAACTGTAAGCAGGTTTTCTTTTTCTTTATGGATATTTTACAAATCACTCCCCTTTTAAACTGTATTCTTGTTTTACTGTCATATAGTAGGCTATTTTATAACAGTTTTTCATTTATTCTCTTATTTTTTTTATAACTATAATGATCGTATGAAGGTGTGCCTCGGAAATAATCTTTTACATAATTCGTGAGTGACCAAACCGTTTGAGACCCACTGAGATAACTGCCGCTGCTGCGTCATTACGTCACCGTTTACGTCGCTGATTTTCTCCCCAATGGCGTCGGGTCGATGATCGTGTTGCTTTTAATCATACGAAGCCAGATTAAATTAAATAACTACTTCTCAACCCTTGTACTTTTCTCCAGAGTGCCGTGGTTCATTGTTTATTAATGTGTTTCAGCGGCATTTACCGACCGCTGCAGTGCTGCCTGCTGTTTGGCATCACAACGCTGTTATGAAAGTTTCTCTGGTATAAAATGGGTGATGTTACAACCCAGTCTCACTGCATTTCGTGTTATAGTCACCAACACCATTTCCCCGTGTCACACAGAACGATTTTAAAAGCAATGTATTTCTATTGGTAGTGTGTTTCGTGCCTGCAACACGTCTTTTTGTCCGGTCGGGTCTTGGAAGACCGGAAGCTGTGGGGTTCATGAAAACATCTCCTTACTCAATATCAAGAAACGATTATTGTTTTTATTTTAAATCGTATAATGTCTGACTTTCTTTGCCGTCCGTGAGGAAAAGAAATGGGGCTCAGAGCCTCAGAATACTGAAATCTGTATTATTTTAAATCTTTTTTTCCTTCTAATTTGTTATTCTTTTCTAACTAACACACTCTTATTTTCTCAACAATAACACACAATTATCCTTGTTTTTATTTATTTGTTTAATTCTATAATATCGGGCTTTTTTGGCGTCCGTCAGGAACTGAATTTCAAAATAAAAATAACCGGAAACAGACGTAGGCCTATAAGGGACATTTCGAGCATCATTGCGATACACACCCACTGAACTGATTACCCAAGATCCTCAGCTATGGTTTAAGCTCGGTGATTGGATGTTTTAGCCGCAATGCACATTGGGATATGGTGTTAATGCGATATGAGATCCGAAAAACATTTCGGAGTTTAGGATGGCGGAAGACACTACACTACCCATAATCCTCAGTCAATCTATCAATCAATCAATGTTTATTTATATAGCCCAATATCACAGATGTTACATTTGTCTCAGTGGACTTCACAGTTTGTACAGAATATCAGTATGACAATACGACACCCTCTGTCCTTAGACCCTCACATCGTACAAGGAAAAACTTCCAGAGAAAAACCCACAGTTTAGAGGGGAACATGGGAGAAACCTCAGGGAGAGCAACAGAGGAGGGATCCCTCTCCCAGGACGGACAGACGTGCAATAGATGCCGTGTGTAAATCGAAGAGATAATACATTTTACAGCGTAGGTAGACCAAATGTTTGGAAATGCATGTGTCTATAATAAGAAGATGAATCCACGAGGATGTCAACAATCCTGTGGGAGCCATCAGGGAAGTAGTATGATGAGAGTCAGGCAGGACCGCAGAGACAGGTTCAGCCACGACTCGAAGTCCAGGACTCAAATCCAGAACTCAGGATAGAGGAGCCAGGACACAGGACCACAGCAACAGGATCAGCCTCGACTCAGGGTCCCGGCGTAGATATAGACACAAAAAAGAAATTTGGGGGAAGCTGGGTTAATCGGAACATGAGAGTACACAGGTACAGACAGACAGAAGGAAGAAGTAAGGTGTCCCCCGACAGTCCAAGCCTATAGCAGCTAAACTAACGTGTCTACGTACATGCACTCCCTTAGGATAGGTTGAGGGATAAGGGGTAGCAAGTAAGAAGTAAGGAACAGAGGTGGAGAGGCACAACGTGTCTACGTACATGCACTCCCTTAGGATAGGTTGAGGGATAAGGGGTAGCAAGTAAGAAGTAAGGAACAGAGGTGGAGAGGCACAACCTGTCTACGTACATGCCCTCCCTTAGGATAGGTTGAGGGATAAGGGGTAGCAAGTAAGAAGTAAGGAACAGAGGTGGAGAGGCACAACGTGTCTACGTACATGCACTTCCTTAGGATAGGTTGAGAAGAAGTAAGGAACAGAGGTGGAGAGGCACAACGTGTCTACGTACATGCACTCCCTTAGGATAGGTTGAGGGAAAAGAGTAGTAGGTAAGAAGTAGGGAACAGAGGTGGAGAGGCACAACGTGTCTACGTACATGCACTCCCTTAGGATAGGTTGAGGGAAAAGGGTAGCAAGTAAGAAGTAAGGAACAGAGGTGGAGAGGCACACGCAGGGAGAAAGGTCCCCACTGGAACCTTAATTGGAATTGGTGAGAGGTAAGGAGGTACGCTGTGACTACGGTCTAAACACTCCCCGGCCGCAATAGGCCTCTCTGCAACCTGTTACCCTCTAATACAGGGGTCTCCAACACGTCGATCGCGAGCTACCGGTAGCTCGCAAGCACTCAATAAGTAGCTCGCCAAGCAAATCCAAAATGTAAAAAATACACAAAACAAAAAAGGAAATGAAATTAAAAGAATCTACCCTATGCATAAACGAAACCTCAATCATAGCAAACTCTATCTACTTACTACAACTCTATATCTATCTAACACCCCTCCTCCCCCACCCCCCCCCAATGAATATCGACCAATCACGTTCTTGCAACAGTTTAAAAAGGGAGTGATTAGTAAAATATGCATAAATAGAAAGAAAGAATGCTAACTAGGTAACATAAGATAAGAATAAACAAGTTTAAATGATTTGTTATTGGTTGTGATCATATTCTAAAGATGTTTGGATCATTGAAAAGTATACAGCTCCCTTTCATCTGAGTGTTGAGAGCTGTATCCATCAATTCATTTGGTGCTCAAAGTGCTCCAGATTGATGCATTTCACTTCAACATTTAAAAAAAAAATCTTCCCGGGGGTGCATGCCCCCAGACCCCCTAGAGGAGGTGAGGACCACCCTCAAATGAAGCAGGTTAAAAGAATAGCATACATTTTCTTTTAGTAAACACTGAAAACGGGTCCCACAGACCCAAACTGCACACAAAGGTTAAAGGTCAGCATATCATAATGTTAAAATGTGCTCAATATATACACTGCAAAAAACAAAAAAAGAGGAGTAAAAGTAGCTCACGACTTGTTTTATTTTTTGAAAGTAGCTCTCATCCTAAAAAAGGTTGGAGACCCCTGATCTAATAGAACCTCGAGAGGTCAGAGAGGGGAAAGGTTTGGATAAAGAGAAAATAGAATAAATAGATTACAGAAGTAGAGAGTATGAGAAGTAGAGAGAGAATAGATTTAGAAGAATGAGAAGTAGTAATAACCTTAGTTTTAAATATAAGATCTAAGTTTTTAGGATTTAAGTGAAAGAGAAAGAGTAAGAACTAAAAATGTATAGGTGAAGAGGCACAACGTGTCTAGTCAATGCACTCTTATTAGATTATTTTATCAACTATAAGCTTTATCATAAAGGAAGGTCTTAAGCGCACTCTTAAAAACGGATAGGCTGTCTGCCGCCCGAACACAAACTGGAAGCTGATTCCACAAAAGTGGAGCTTGATAAGAAAAGGCTCTGGCTCCCATTGTGCTTTTAGAGACTCTAGGAACAACCGACAACCCTTCATTCTTGGAACGCAATGCCCTAGTAGGACAGTAGGGTATAATGAGTTCTTTAAGGTAAGATGGCGCCTGCCCATTAAGGGCTTTGTAGGCGAGAATAATTTTAAATTCTATCCTGTGTTCTATAGGGAGCCAGTGTAAGGCAGCCAGAACAGGAGTAATGTGGTCCCTTTTCCTAACTCTGGTTAGTACACGTGCTGCAGCATTTTGAATGAGCTATCGTTTGGGACTACAGTCCCTTTGCTTAACAAACCCTGTGATTAACCTTCAAGCTCTGGGATTGGATGTTGGAGTGGCAGTGCGCCAAGGTTACGCCGAGCGTCAAACAGCACTTTGAAATGGAACGAAACCACAGCAGACTATCCAAAACTGGACTCGAACGGGACCAGCCCCCCCCCCCCAGAACTACACATGCTGGCTATTGTGTTTTTGCAAAATGTTCTATGGGAGGTCTCTACTGGGAACGTTTTCATTTTTCCCACAATTAGAAGTTGCCAGTATTAAACACATTGGTGTTATCAAATGTAAAACATATAATTAACAAATCGCTTGTGTCCATAATGGGCAGCATTAATATATACCCACATGACAGCTCATTGTTACTTTGTAATTCTACTCCACTACAATTCAGAGGTTAACCTGGTATTTTTACTCCACTACATTTATTTTAGTTACTTTGCAGATTCTGATTAATGATGTGAAATATAAACAACCCTTAAATCAGACTTTAGTTACACCTGAGTAAAATTCAGGGAAGGTGATTGTCAAGTGCCAACAATCAGGAGAGATATTTGATAGTTCGTGCTTGAGAAGACTAAAAATGTATCTGCAGATCTTTATAAAGTATATTCATTACTCGTTATTCTCTAATCGTTCATCAAAGACTGTATATAATGGCTATTTTGCACATCCGTATCAAGATTTCAAGATTTTCTAAGGTTTATTGACATATCATATACACAACTACGGTGTAGTTATGCAATGATGACAAACTTGGGTCATAGGTTCCTCAACAAGACATCTATCAATATGTGTGTACCTCCACCATTAAACTGTCATATTCTGCACATTTCTTATTCTATCTACATACATCTTATAAGAGTATAATAAATATGTATAATATCGGTTAAAATAAGTGCTTCAACATAGTTAACATTGCAGGAATGTTGATTGTCAAGTCCCAAAACAAACCATGCAATATATTAGACGTTAAGTACTTTGTCAGACTTAATATTTATCAGATACCCCCAAAGCTTTTTGCTTACATGTATTTAAAAGAAGACCTTAACCTAAAGTATTATTTAATGTTTAAATAAAGCCTAATTAGTTTGTCTGTTTTGCACATCCTCCTATTAATATCTTTGTACATCCGGCACTAAACTTTTATTCTAGATATCATTTACAGTATCTTCTTGATATTTTCTATTCTATATTTTTATCATTGACCTTCTACGTTCCTCCTATTTTGTATGTACTCTTAATATTTAAATGTTTTCATAAAATATAACACATTCAAAAGTGCTTTACAAAAATGAAAGACATTAAGAAAAAGGCATTTTAAACAGTCATTAAAAAGCAACACAATCTACCTGCATTGCAATGACTCTAAACGTGTAATAACGTGCTTTAACCAGTAGGTGGTTTGGGTTCAAAAGCTGTCAAGTTTACAGTGTTAACAAAATAAAATATACTGCTGTTTCCGGTTTAGTTTACGACGGATATATTTTGTTATTGTTTTGATATTTGTAACACAAAAGCGATGGAAAAAACCCACAGCAACACAGAAAAGATGGTCTTAACATGACCCAGCGGTCTATAGTTAATAAAAAACAATAATATCAAAACTAAATATTACTACTAACTTTATTGTGAAATTAAAACAACGGTAAAATAATAGTTTCCGGTCTATTCTGAGGCCCGATCTCTGTAGATAAATAAAGAACTACGACAGATGTGAAATATTTAATGCAGCCGAACCATTTATTACAATGCATTCATGTGATGACTTTCAAAGAGTAAAGCAAGCACTGCTGAATAAAGTATGATTTGATCTTTTACGAAACGTTTTTTTTCATATGGAATGCAGTTGGAGGTCAACCAATCACAGAGCTTGAGGACTAATCACGGGGTTTGTCGAGCAAAGCGCATGGCGTGGTCTCAAACCATAGCTGAGGGTTATTGGTAGTGTAGTGTCTTCTGCCATCCTAAACTCCGAAAAAACATTTGTTTCTCCGAATCGAAGGGGAAAAACACAAAAGCATTGCACACAATTTAAACCAATCAATGTTGTGTAATTAACAAGGATAATCTGGTGTTTCTGAGTTGATGAGTAGTGCAGATATCACTGTAAAATCAATCGACAGTAAGGAGAATACTTACTTCCGGGTGTAAAATCCTCCGTTATCCAATTGGGAATGGACGCTCACATTGCCTTTTAAATGCCGCCGACATGGACCGATGCGGTGCTTCCCTGAGCGTCAAATACCGCCGCCGATGGGAATACATTGCAATCAGTTGAAAGCTCTTTGCGTCCGTTTATGAAGCTGAAGGAGACTCGGTGCGTCTCAACTGCACGCCATAGGACCCTGACCAAGCGTCGCTCCTGGACGTTCAGGGAGTGAGACTGTGTCGCCCTGGCAGGGGTGAAATCTGGCGGACGAGGGCCCCCTCCTGTCTTCCTCTGCTCATTTTTTTTCTTGTTGGCTGCGAGAATTGTGAATTGTTTTTACCGCTTTCCTATACAGTTATGAGACAAAGACTAATTGAAGCAATACAAAACTTGAGGTTGTATTTTTAAGATCTCAAAAGAGGGAAACTTACCACATTGAATGATGTTCTTATATTTAGTTTTTATTTGTTCCCAGGTCCTTTTAGACCCGCCGGGGTTACATCTGAAAAAAGAAACAAAAAATGTCATGTACAGCTTGAATTAAAAAAAAATGCAATAAATTAAAAGGATTAAAAAAATATTAGGCTTAAAGTCGTATTGCTTTTGGCCTTTATAATGTGTTTCAGATCTTCATATCTTCTCATAATTATTGTTTGTTCTTCCACGCTGAAATATGTCGCCCTAGGCTTCTCCATTATTCCGATTGGTCGAATGCTCCAAATACCGCCCCTGTTATGTGAACGCGCTCATAACTAGATTGGGCAAACCTGGGTTGAGTTACCGAGTTGATAACCAGCGTCATAGGACCACTTAGCGAGATCGCGTTTGTTAGGGTTAGTCAAGCCGGATAACTCAAACATATCCAGGGTCTGTTGAACTGGATTCATAGTACAGGCCTCTGGTGCCACAATATTTGTTGTTGCCCTGAATCTCCCCTGTTTCAGTGTGTTTTTGTGACGGGGTGGATAGCAGGCCAGAAGGTGGTCTCGGAGACCAAACAAAAACTCTTCCAGCTCCTTGACGGCTCCATACCCCTCAACATTGTCAGGGCCAACACAATCCTAAAATGAAAGATAATTCAAACATATTTGATAGCAACAACAAATGCTATTAATTGTTGCTGACGTGTTACGAGCATGTAAATAAACATTAGAAAGGTAAATTGGTCCTTACATCGACTGAAGTGGATTGTTGTGAGGACAGGGGGCTGGTGGATGGAGGAGGGACCACAGACCGTGAGGACAGGGGGCTGGTGGATGGAGGAGGGACCACAGACCGTGAGGACAGGGGGCTGGTGGATGGAGGAGGGACCACAGACCGTGAGGACAGGGTGCTGGTGGATGGAGGAGGGACCACAGACCGTGAGGACAGGGTGCTGGTGGATGGAGGAGGGACCACAGACCGTGAGGACAGGGTGCTGGTGGATGGAGGAGGGACCACAGACCGTGAGGACAGGGTGCTGGTGGATGGTCGAGGGACCACAGACCGTGAGGACAGGGTGCTGGTGGATGGAGGAGGGACCACAGACCGTGAGGACAGGGGGCTGGTGGATGGTCGAGGGACCACAGACCGTGAGGACAGGGGGCTGGTGGATGGTCGAGGGACCACAGACCGTGAGGACAGGGGGCTGGTGGATGGAGGAGGGACCACAGACCGTGAGGACAGGGTGCTGGTGGATGGAGGAGGGACCACAGACCGTGAGGACAGGGTGCTGGTGGATGGTCGAGGGACCACAGACCGTGAGGACAGGGTGCTGGTGGATGGAGGACGGACCACAGACCGTGAGGACAGGGGGCTGGTGGATGGAGGAGGGACCACAGACCATGAGGACAGGGTGCTGGTGGATGGAGGAGGGACCACAGACCGTGAGGACAGGGTGCTGGTGGATGGAGGAGGGACCACGATAAATGCATAATTTTCGACTTCCTTAACTCGTAGCTCTGTTGCCCCAATTACGAGTAACGTTATCACATCAGGTGCGCAGAGGTGGGAGAAGTACTCAGATTTTGTAGTTAAGTAAAAAAGTACCAGATTGTATAATACTCTGTTACAGTAAAAGTACTGCATTCAAAATGTTACTCAAGTAAAAGTAGAAAAGTATTAGCATCAAAATATAGTTAAAGTACCGACAGTAAAAGTAGTCATTGTGCAGATTGATCCATTTCAGAATAATATATATCAGCGGTTTTCAAAGTGTGAGGCGCGCCTCCCCTGGGGGGCGGCGCCAGAGAGCTTCAGGGGAGGCGCAGCGTGAGAAAAAAAAAAACGAGAAACAGTGAAATCTAGCTAGTTAACTTCAGCTAACTTTATGCGAGCGGCAACATGGATCGATTTTTAGTGAAGTTACCTAAAGTGAAAGAGGAGACAGCGTCTGGCAGAAAACGTCACTTGCACACTTGGCTGTCTGTGGAGACCGAGTTCCCCCACCTCGCCAAAAAGGCTGTAAAAGTGCTCATTCCCTTCACCTCCGCCTACCTGTGTGAGTGCGGGTTTTCCACATTGACTTTGATCAAAAGCAAGTACCGGTCAAGCAGGGGCGGATCTACCGGGGTGGCATGGGGTGGAAACTGCCACCCTAAAAATAGCCTTGCCACCCCAGTTGGAAGCTTTGTTTTGAAATAAAAGTTGTGGCTCATCGGACATTTATGAGAGAAAATCCCTAATGTCCGAGTGCAAGTGAATGCAGCACAAGACGCGAGCCTTGTAACCCCTCCCCCGGCCCTGGCGCGAGCGAGGAAATGTGATTGGCGGCGAATTCATTTGAACGGGACGGCGCATTCGAACCTTTATATATACAGTCTATGATTCGGACCCAAGTGGACGGAAGGAATGAGGTATTTGCGGTCTACAATGACAGAGAAGAGACTGTCAAGTTTGGCTGCACTCAGCATTGAATCAAAACGCACTAAAGCTTTAGATCTTAATCAGTTTGTGAGGCGTTTTGCTGAACAACATGGTAATCGCCGCATTCAGCTGTTATAGGCATTCCAACTTGATGCTCTGCTCACAGATGAAGCGGTGAGCATAAACAACTGTTAAGATGATGACCTTACGTGTGTAAATATATTTTTTTCTTTGTGGGGGTCTGCCCCCAAAAAACAGTTTTAAGTCCTGAGAAAGTCAAATAAGACGGTGTGTAAAACTACACTGCCCAGCCAAAAAAAAGTAACCACTTTGATTTAACTAGCCAGTAGGTAAGGGCATTCCACTGGATAATAATACCCCTGCATTATAGCATCAACGACAATAATAATAATAATAATAATAGCAATAATAATTGGGAGGGGGGTGCGGCTGTTCTTATGTTCTCTGAGGGGAGGCTCACCTTCCCACACTTTGAAAATATATTCGGCGCATTGGACTTCTAGTTAAACTCTTGAGGAGTGATTCAAAGGTTGTGGGTTCGAGTCCCACCAGAGTCGACGTTTTCCTTCTTTGCTGCTGGACTACAAGCCAAAAGAGCAAGCCGAGACGTATTAGAGATGCCATTTTAAAATACACGATTTATGTTGCCCTTACCTAAAATGCAGCTAGCTGACTGGTATATCTATCCGAGTGGTTGGTTTCAGATCAGGGTTAAATCCGTTTGCTATCCTATCCCTCTTCCTTTCCCTCTGTTTTTAGCATAGCGCGTGAGACACAGAACATTGTAGGCTATGGAGGAATAAAAATGACTTGCTGAAATACATACTTGAATATTTCAATTCACTAATTCATTGAAGATTGATTTAGTGATTGTTTTATTGAAATAGAAGTTTGAATTAATTTGTTTATTTTAATAATTGAAGTATAATTTACTCATGTAATTTGTTTAGGTCATGTATTGCGGTACGTATTTGTTCCTGATTGAGTGATTTTTCGCCCTTTTGAATACATGTTATCTTTATTTTAGTGAGGGAAGTGTTTCTCATCAGATATTTTAAGAAATATAGACATAAAAACAAATGCAACATTTGCAAAGTTTATGGCGTTAACCAATATATTTGTTATTGATAATGTATGCAGTGCATTCATTGTAAAAAAAATTATGTGTGTGTGTTTATTTATTTTAGGATTTATTCATGTTAGTATTGATTTAATCATTCTTGAAATGTTTTGTACAAAAAGATAATTGCTCTTTTGTTAAATAGGTGTTTGTGTTACACAGGATAACAAAAAGGGAAAAAGTTCAATTTAAAATGTCGACATGCGTCCATGAGTGGAACATCTCTGTCGCTAATGTTGAATAAGTGAAACAGTGAAATGACTGAAGACACTTGGGCTGTTTGTAGCTTCAGTATATCAGCCGGAGACACTACGTACTCCAACCACTAGATGGAGGCTAATTTACAGTGTGGTCTGATCATCTCAAGACAAACAGAGAGGAGGGCGAGAGCAGAGAGCACCAGAGAGAGAAGAGTCGGAGAGAGATCACTAATCATGGGGATGCTCTGGACATCAGTGGCCTTTCTTCTTCACGTGGCTGCTTCTTTGGCGGTAAGAAACACAAGCTCACTTCCACTATATCTCACAAGATACTATTCTAATCATCCATGCATATCGTTTTTCTTTTACATGTGCAGCTTTTAGGATATTTATTTATTAACACAAAATAGCTGATTGGAATGACTTTTTTGGTGGTTATTTACAAATCCACACTGCTCCTCCTGCTTTGGTGAAGGAGGTCCTATGCTAAACTGCTCATATTGAAAAACATGTTAATGTCATTTTAGTTATTTATTGTCATTTTTCAAATTTAAAGCAATACCTGAAAACCAAACAGTCATAGAAGGACTGTGTATCTTCACTGTTTACCATTCCTTGTGTTTGGTTCTGTGACATTTGATCTTGATAGTTAGGCAGGCTGCTTATTGTACTTAAACATGTTGGAGTGGTTCCTGATCAAATAGAACATGCCTCTATTACAGTGCAGTTTTGACTATGAATCTTTGAGTGTCAGCAACAACCTCTCTGCCTTTTTTTGGATTTTCATTGTTTTTCCCTCAGCTCTTTGTTCATCAGTAAAACTGTCAAGTAGAAAAAACTTCTCTTTCCTGAGCCATTCAATTGGATTGTTGAAGGTTGCATACAAACTCAACAGTAAATTAAACATTATGCATTTCATCTTTTCATAATGGTTGCTGTTTGCATCCAGAAATAAGTAAGTATGAGCAAGTTGTTGGTTCTGACTGTTTGCATCCTACCACTTTAAAATCCATGTTAGCCCATGTGTAGCGGTGACTAATGGTGTCCTTCTGGCTCTGTCCAGGCCCCGGTGCCGTGTGAAGAGAAGGTAGTTCATCTGGAAGCACAAATCCAAGGTCTGAAGACCCTGATCAGCGACCAGCATGGCTACATCCAGGCACTCCACAACAGCCAGGCCGGGCAGCTGGAGCTCATACCCAGCTCCCATCTGGGCCCGGAGAACCTCTTTAAAGGTGGGGAGAGATTTCCATGACAGATACATACTTTGAATAAACTGTATCTGCCTTCACTTTCCTAAACGTGACAACCTAACTGCTTCTTTACCTACACACCAAGTTAGTCACATTCTAGGTATTAACCCTCTTTACCATACAGTATGTCCAGCCTGAGTCTTTAGCTCGTGTTAAAGCCATGCCAATTAGTATCGTTTTATAATCAGTGGATGAAATGACCAGTTGTATTGTTCAAAGGGGTTTCTTATATTGGGAAACCTTGAGAGAAGAACAGAGAACAGGTTTATTGAGAATCAAAGAACACTGTTCCCCTGCTGGTTTGTAAACAGAAGACTGTCAGGTCTTGTGTGGAGTTCCTCTGCATACAAGTGCCATGTATTCATTATAATAAATGTGCTGCTTACCAATCAGCAGTTAGCATTGTGTAGCTTAGTCATGGCCCTGCAGCTGCTCCACAGGAAAAAACGTCACGCCGCTGAGATTCTCAGCTTTGCTTTTATTGTATCTCAAATATATTGAACTAACAGTTTGAATAGTTCACCTGGTGTGTATGTGTGTGTTCAGACTGCTCCGAGGTGTTTGCAGAGGGTAACATGGCCAGCGGGCTGTATGTGATCCGTCCACACGGCTCCCCCTCCTCACTCAGCGTCTACTGCGACATGAACAACGGGGGAGGGTGGACCGTCTTCCAGAGGAGGAGAGACGGCGAGGAGAGCTTTGACAGGTGTGTCTGTGTGTGTATGTCCTTTTTTACACACACAAAATTAGGAGTTCTACTCTGCATGTGTCAAATGATTTTGAATTGCAGGTAATTGTATAAGCAGTGTTTGCCCTGTGTGAGCAGAGCGTGGGTGGAGTACAAGCATGGGTTTGGTGACCTCTACTCCCCTGATGGAGAATTCTGGCTGGGGAATACAGCTCTACACAATCTCACCTCCACAGGTTTGTGTTTGTGTGGGTGTGTGTGTGTGTGTGTGTGTGTGTGTGTGTGTGTGTGTTTGTGTGTGTGTGTGTGTGTGTGTGTGTGTGTGTGATGGCTGCCTGTGTAACTCTGTGTCTTCTAGGGAACTACGACCTGCGGATCGACATGCAGGACTTTGAGGGTAACCAGCGCTATGCAGAGTACAAGAACTTCAAAGTTGATGACGAAAAGGTAAAACTACCAAAAATAAAATAATGAGTATAAAAAGTATAAGAAAAGAAAAAGTCACTTCTCATTGCAACAAAAACTAAATCCTTTAACAGGAGTCCAGATTTTAAATGAGCAGAAAAGAGATCATTTGCTTCTCTTTTGTTGAATTGAACAATAGAAGTCTTCATACTGGATCGAATGAGTCATCATATATTTGCACATCTGTTTGTGCTGTAAGTGTATTGAAACCTTCTCTCTGTGTCTCTTTCTGTCTCTATCCTCGCCTTCCCTTTATTTCCCATAACACAGGGCTATTATTTAGACTAAGTATGTTGTTTGTGTTTGATGATCTCTGCTATGGAAAACACAGCAAGGCCGTCTGGCTTCAGGCCAGCTGCTCTGCATCTCTCCTTCTCTCCTTTCATCACTTTTCTTTCTCTTCTTTCTTTCCTTTCAAACTTTTAGCCCGTATTGCTACTTGATTTTTGTCTTCACTCTTACCTTTATCAATATAAAGCCTTTTACTAGCCTATTCTGAAGTCATTTAAAACCATCTAAACCTCATCAGCTCTGCAATCCACAGTATCATGTGCCAACATTCCTTGCAGTCTTTTCTTTTGATAAATTAAATGTTTTGTATTTCTATATTAAAAGTTGGTTCCTCATTGTAACGGCAAAACTCCCGATAAATGATGGCGCTGAGCTGCTAAAACGTGGCTTATACTCTGACGCGCTGCAAGAAGAGTCCGTGCTGAAGTTGTGGTTGATCAATTAATAAAGCAAATAACATAAATAATCATCTTAGCAGGACCATACGGTCAAGAGAAAATATCTGAGCCTGGCTCACCCTCTCTGTCACCCAAGCACAACAGGTGCACTGAACACCTGACACCACACCCATGTGATAACTGCCGGAAGTGACCAATACTACCTGTGTGCCGTGTAAACAAATATTTACAATAACAGAAATAATAAGCTGTGGCAAAATAAGCATTTTGGCTCCTACACTCCTATGAAAGGGCTTTCCTGAAGTTGTTTGTCTCCTGTGTTCACTCAAAGGACCAGTACCAGTTACATGTGGGAGAGTACACTGGGAACGCTGGGGACGCCCTGGCTCATGTCCACAGCCCCCCCTCTGCCGGGAAGAAACGGACTGGTCCATTTCTTACAGAAGAACTCCCTGGGTCAAACGGGATCAAGTTCAGCACCTATGACCAGCTTAATAATGGAGACACGGAGAACCACACCAGTTGCATCAGACACAGCAGGTCCGGCTGGTGGTTCACCAGGTAGGTCCGTCACTCAGAAGAACCACACACGCAAAGAGAGGAACAACAAGGGGGCAAAGGTCAAAATGGCCATTTACACACACAGGTTATACAGAAGGTACTGCAGGTCTTCTTCTGTCTCTCCTCGCTGCAGGTGTGACTCAGGAAACCTGAACGGTCACTACTACAGAGGGCCGGACCAAGCCATGGCTGATGACGGGGTGGTTTGGTACACGTGGCACGGCTGGTGGTACTCTATCAAATCTGTGGTCATGATGGTACGTGCCGCTGACCTCGAGCCTCCGCCACAGGTCATTGCCCCGTTACCAGGACGACAGGCCAGCAGCAAAGCAAAGGGCGACATCATTGAAGGTCATCATGGCCGACTTCAACACTGAAAGCAAGAGAGGAAGCAGCGTGTCTCCTACTGCAGCCCAACAGCTTCCTGAAATCCCACACATCAAACATCATTCTATATCATCTCTTTAAAGTCTTTCATCTAATGTTTGACTTGTATGTCAATTCTGCATTATTTCAATATCCAAATAAAACAATGGTGCTTTTATCTCATATCCTTTTGTATTTATTTCATGTCCAAAATAAAACAACATGGTGAACTGAGGCATTTTAGGAACATCGGAGTTTTTTCACCAGACATATAAAGGTATTTTGGATTCAGTCAAATGAGCCAGTAATCGCTCAGTCAATGAGATTGTGGGAGATTCTATCTGTGGAAATGATAACTTGTGTGTTTTTCTGTGGTTTTACATGGGATCCAAAGTAAAGACAGATGTTGATCAGCCACTAGCTGAGCATTGCCTGGTTTCTGTTGGTCAATGAGCCATTTCAAGGGGAAAGTAAAGGGGCAAACACACTTCTGCATATTTGGCTCTGAGATGATGTGTTAAGTCTCTGAACTGACAGCTCAGATCTAACATCCAAGGGTGATTACATTCCACAAAGTAGTTTCAGGTAGAGGTTGTGAGGAACTTACACAGAGGAACAGATCTAAGGTCAGTTCCTCAGATCAACAGAAGGACAATACGTTGTTCACTTCTTCCAGAGGTCCAAAGCAGATGAGTGATTGAGTTTTGCTCTTTGGGAAAAAGGTCCTCTTTAAAAGAAGGGGAATAGGCAAAACAATCCGTGCTAATCCACCACGAAACACGCAAACCACTCTGAGTCTGTTCCCACGAACCTGCAAGAGGCTCAAGTCCAAGGTTTCTTCTCACCCGCCTCTTTAGAAAGAGCGGTATAAAATAACAGGATAAAAGGATCCTAGATTGTACAACATATCAGAAAAAACATGGAAGGATAGTCATAACAAGAGTGAGGTGCTATGTACAGACCCTGAGGTGTGCCTGTTATATGTTTTCTTCAGAAAAAGAAGAAAGGCTTGTTGGAGAACTAGGCATTTGGTAGAGAGCATGGCCATTCCACTGTCAGACATAAGTGCATCGGTGCCACTGCAATGTCTCGACGCTTTCAGAACAAGCGTCTTTTATGCAATTTGTTCCAAATGTACAAGTTTATCATTAATATCCAACAACATTGCTGTGATTGAAGTCTTTCTCTGTGTTTGGAACAGCTCTGTCTTGTCCAGGCTGGTGGAGCAGGAGGCTTGTTGTCGGGGTTATCTGGGCGATAAGGGTGCAGCTGTGGGGAAGGAGGCAGAGTTCCGAGGTGAGCTGAAGGGTGAGGTGGGGGAGAGGCGGCGGGGGCTGGCCAGCAGGTCTCCATTGTGCAGCTTCCAGAGCAGCTCCTCGTTCTCCATGGACAGACGCTTGTTGACCTTGGACTCCTTCTGCAGCGTCTGCTGGAGTTTGGCCTGTTCGCTGGAGAGCTGCCTGCAGGGGGAGACAGAGAGCTGATTCTATTATCTGTCAAAACTGCTTTACCCAGGTGAACTGAGAACTGTCCAAGGGGAATGTCTCAAACAACAACTGAAGTAAGAACCATATAGACATCTTTTTACAGTCATATTTAGTTTTATATTATTACAATATAAAGTATTTCATTTGATTCCATTTCATTTTACATTCTGTTTTTGGCCCTTGCACCAGTCTCTTGTACTTTTTATTTTCATTTTTCTTGAATTTTTTTATTTCTATTTACTTCTAAGTATATGTATGTTACATTGTTGGAGGAGATGTGTATTGCCAGAACTATGCTGTAGCTCTTTGTGGATCTTTGAAAACAAGAACTAACACAGGTCACACTGTTCAGGTGATAGAGGTGCTCATACAGAAGAAGAAGAAGACATACTTTATTACAAATACATTTATTTTACACACATAGGGAGGATATACATGCACACACACAACCACATGCAGATAGGAGAGGTGGCAGAGCAGAGAGGCTGCCAGGTACCCGGCGCCAAGGGAGCAGTTTCGAGGTTGGGTGCCTTGCTCAAGGGCACCTCGGCAGTGGCCTTGGAGGTGAACTGGCACCTCTCCAGCTACCAGCTCACTCCATATTTTTATTTTATTGGTCCGATCTGGACGTGAACCGACGACCCTTCGGTTTCAAGACCAAGTCCCTACAGACTGAGCCACTGCTGCTAGAGCTGCCTGCTGGTACAAGCATCTGATCAGATGATGTATTTATTTAAGTTTATTCTCAGGGTTAAACTATTTAAATTCATAGCCTCACAATAAGACACTACCTTTATGTGGCTGATGTTGGCATGAGATATTGTTAAGCTTGAAACACAATGTTATAGAGAGAAAGTTCAGATGTGACATCAAACCAGAGAAAAGCACTGTACAGGGCTTAAAGGTCCACAGCCAGCTGAAGCTCACAGAGAAGCCATTATTTAAACCATATAGATCTTTACCAATGTGTGTCAGTGAAAAGTATACTGAGTTTAAACCTGCTTTTAGTCACTACCTCTGGGTTTACCATTAGAACACTGTCTATGGCTGGACAGATTCATGGCTAGTCTCTGGACAACTGAAGACAAACAAGGCAGTAGGACACACACACACACACACACACACACACACACACACACACACACACTTTGTACGTACTTTGAGAGAGCAGCGTGTTTGTCCATCCTGGCCCTGTAGTCCTCGTTCTCCTGTTGGACCTTATTTAGACATTCCTGCAGTTTCACATTCGTCTCCAACTGTGACACACACACACACACACACACACACACACACACACACACACACACACACACACACACACACACACACACACACACACTAGTTAGCATTAGTTTTATGTAAGGTTGTTTATACATACATTCTTCTAACAACTACAAAAAGTGAAAGTAATCAGGTGCTGAGAGAATGAAATAGCCTCTGAAACAGGATCTGGATCACAGTCTAACCGGCACTCTAAATTAGACCAATCACTTCTATGATTCTTTGTGGGTTAGTCTGATTTAAAAGACATGCAGTCTATGGCTGCAGTTTCTGGACTGAATATGAATGAACACCAATAACACAGATACTTGCCTTATGACAAATCTAGATTGAGTTAGCGATGAGTTGCTGGGAGTATTCACAGCCATTGACTCTTACAGGTGTTTCACTTTATGTCCATCATTTCCTCGTAATGTGAAGTTAATGTCATTATATGGTACATTTTTGCTAAACAGTGCATCTTTACATGTGCAGACTATGCTAATAAAGCGTAAAGAAATGACAGCTAAAAGGATAAGAACATAATACAGGCTGTCAGGTGGAGATGTTGTTGAAGCTCTGAGGGACAGCCTGATAGTTCATTCTCAGCTGAACCAAAATAGGTACATTTTCCAGGATTACACCAGAATTTCCAGCGGATTTAACCTCTCTCTCAGGTTGATGTGTTATGACTGGTTTCCAGGGTTTGTTTGAAGCATGTGATAATATGTGATAAAGGACGAGTGATTGCCCACCAGTTTGTCCATGTCTATGAGCTTCTTCTCCTTCTGGTGCAGCTGGTTGTTCTTGAGCTCCAGTACGACCTTAAGACTGTCCAGCTCCTGCTCCAGGTACACGGTGTGGGAGTTCTTCTGCGAGAACAAACACGTTAGAGAAGTGTGAAGCTTCAATGCCTTTGTGGGGAAAGAGCAGCAGAGACAATGAGACAATAATATGGCACAAGTGGTTAGAGATCGGCGTCATTTCATGAGGCCCAGAATGTGTAACCCTTCCTAACCAGCAGGGGGCGTTGTTGAGCAGAACAAACTGTCTCTATCCCCCTCCACTATCTCTATATCAGGAAGCTTCAGAGTGGTGCAGTGATGACATGTCTTGGTAAGCGACACGGTAGTGAGCATCACATTGACTCCCTCCACAAAAAGCAATGGGATTTTTCCATTGGATTTTAAAAAATATTGCAAAAAATAAGATCTGTGATAAAAACGTTTAGGATACTTAAACATTTTTTTTAAAACAAGGATGATTTCCATATTTTTACACACAACAGTCTAAGCACAAATGCAATCACCAGAAGTTAAAAGCTAACGTTAAGCTACAAAGGAACTAAAACAGGTCATGTGACTTCATGTCACCCCGGCTAAGCTAAAGGTAGCTTATGTTCAGTGTGATGACATTAAGTATTGTCATTTAGTCATTTGTTTGTTTGTATGTCTACAAACAAACTTCAGACATTCACCAGTGGGGTATTTCCTGACCTATTTTATGTCGGAGAAGAAAAGTTAAAATCTCTTCAGATTGTGTAGCACTGACCTTATGTCAGGATAACAACCAAAAACACTTTCAGAAAACCATTGTCTTTGAGACAAGGTAACCAAGAGTGGTAAAATGCTGACTAATTTCCGTTTTTACGACTCATTCCCGCACCGCTCTATAATGACAGGAGTAACAATCTTTACCAGGTTCTTGTCTGTGAGGATCTGCTTCCTGCGCTCCTCCTCTGCTCTCAGCTTCTCACTCAGAGCCTCCTTCTCTGCACACAGCTCAGAGATCTTCTCCTGGAAACAGAGACAGAAGAATCTTTTAGTGAACACTGAGCTTTGGTTTCATTTAGTAAGACAGACATTTCAGATTCAGAAACACCAGCAGGTAAAATCCTGATGTTTCTCTGCTGTGACCTGAGGACCAGAGGACTGAATCACTGTACTGCCAAAGACAGGTTTGCTCCATGATGTGACATGTGTTCAAACTAACTGTCCTGCAGTAATCTGTTTTATTTCATCTGTGTTCATCATAACATTGCTTTGTTTTTGCTAACACTACAACTGAATATGGAAGATAGCACTCACACACAGTTATGAGACATGATTGTCTGTGATATACTGTATCATCAGCACTCTTACAGAGGAATATGGGCAATTTATGAAATGTTTCTTAAAACAAATTGCAGAAAAAATATTGTTGAGTAAAGAGGAGACTTTCTTAGCAAACCATGCTGTCACCTACACACACTGGTTAATCTCACTGTGTTATTTAACAAATAATTCACCAGAAGCAGTGTGTTATAACAGTTTCCAACACATTCTCACTCCCAACTCGTCACATATTGACGATCGGTCAGGGCCCCTTCTCGTCACCTTATTACGCACTGGTAACCCTCGAGCGTCAGTTTTCAACGGGCAGGGCGTCCCATAGCAACCTGGTCTCACCAGAATACGTGAAATGAACACGACTCCTTAACACGCATTACGTGGTGGGGACACGGAATCTGCTAAATGAAGTGTCGGCACCACGGAAACAACCCCAATGTAAAGTGAATGAGGATCCTTTTTCGTGGTGGACACACACATTTCTGCAACGTCCCGCAGTGAGCTTAATGTTGTTTTCTACTCTATAAAACGTTTTTAAAATCTGCTTTATTATGGATTTTATTCCCTATCTTTATTCAAGAGCGTGTTCTTTCAATTTGAGAGCATAATTTATTGATTTCACGTTCAGATTTTGTATTTCTTTCAGTCAAACCCTGTCCTTGCGCTTAGATTTGCTCTGCTTCTGCTCAAACTGTACGCTTGCACTCAGATATTGGTAGAAATCACACGTCTCTCCCCTCTCAACCTGCATCACCACCTCTGTCAATCAAGTGTAGACCACAGGGTTTCAGAACTTTGTAGTGAGAGTAAGATCATTAGTTGGGATGTTACAATCCCTTAGGTCAGGAGAAGGGGATTCAGAAATAGCCTGCGCTTCGCATGTACAACGCTTACTGAGTAAGCTTCCAGTAGAGCTAGTAGCCAATTTAGTAAGAGAAGCCCGGTCAGCCTCCCCTAATGCTCACTACAACCTTGTGGACTTCGCTGCATGGCTCGAAGGAGAGGCAGAATGCCAAACAGTAGTAGCTCAAACCAACAGCCTTCAGACAGCCTTTCCCCAGAGCCAGAGAAAGGAGATGAGCCAAAGACCCAAGTTTTCATCAGCTACCATCCTCCATGGGGCCGATCAAAGGTCCCCACACGGATACACTGCATCAGGAAGCCGGCCGCAACCCCAAATGCGGTACCCCTGTGTATACTGTAATCCACCTCCCACTTTTTTACCAACTGCAGAAGCTTAAAGAGCAACTTGCAGGTTAGAGACCCCAGTGAATAAATGTGTAGGAAAACGATGTATACACTAGATTTTCCAAAAATATACATGAATATACAAACAGTCGTTTTTGTAAGACATTTTTACTTCCTCATAAAAAAGACCACCCGCGTGTGACGTCACATGGGGGAGAGCGGCCGGTCTAACATATTAATAAACATGGATCACAATGCTAGTTTTGACACAGAAGAGGTTGCAAATGTATATTGTATGCATATGACGGACCACAACCATATAATGATGAGCCTGCTAGGCTTACAAGAGACTAGGAGCAGCCAAGGATTAGAAGAAATAACGGCCATCGGAGAGAAATGGAGCTGTGGTGTGAGGAGAACCAGTGGAGAACAGGGCAGCTGTCTTGGTGAGTGACCGGCGTTTTCCTGTTAGGGAAACTGTGGACTCGATGTCCTGACAGGCTGGAGTTTGTGCAACCTGCACGAACTCCAGCTCACCATGATTACAAATGGTGAAATGCAATGTCAAATTACCGAAAAAATAGCAGCTCACTACAAACTACTACCGCGGATTGGGCAGAGAAGGAGTCCGAGAAAGTTGCTCCCCTATGTGATGTAATATGACGCGTTTGACGTATGACGTTAAAAAAAGCAGTTTTTAGTAGCAGAGCTCAAAAGGCTCCTTTCCCCTCTGAATTCCTGCCCTTATGTCTCGTAAAACATATCAAATCCTGCATTAACTTTTTTAATTGTAATTTTCAGGCAAGGTTAAGCATAATCTAGTAAAAAAAAAAACCTGCAAGTTGCTCTTTAAAGGACCTGAGCACCGATAAAGTGGTGAAATGGTTGAAAGAGGAAAGGAGATGCTGGAAATGTGGAAGGACCCATAGAGCAGCAGAATGCACTCTAAGAAAACCCTGCCCAAAATCTAATGACCTGCACCTAGGTATATTACATGAAGTAAATATACTCAAACTACGTCCAGAGTGCTTTACATGACCCCCAGAGTATGTCACCTAAAGTATTACTTAAGAGAGTCAAAGTGAGGCTCCACAACAACGGTAAAACCTTTGATACGCCATCTTAGATGATGGATCTGAGCGTACTATGCTGCTTCCAGGGGCTGCTAAGTACCTTGGTTTGGAGGGAGAGCAAGAGAGGCTTGAGTTATGTACAGTGAGACAGCAGACAGAGATGCTAGAAGGGAGAACTGTTAACCTCAAACTATCTGCTGCCTCATTCCCTGAAAGGAAATTCTCGATTGAGAATGTATTCACCTCTGACATGATCATGCTGGTAGAGCAGAGCTACCCTATTGATAAACTTAAGCAACATTACCCACATTTACATGGTGTCCCAATTAGTTTGTTCTCTAAGATACAGCCACACATCCTCATTGGATCAGACAACCCATTCCTCATCACACCGATTGAAAGAGTCCAACACGGTCCAAAGGGAGCACCTGCAGCAGTAAGAACAAGGCTTGGATGGGCCCTACAAGGACCCACTTCTTTTAGTGAGTAATCCAATCCTACCCAATGCCTATTCACATCGCACGTCAACCCCTATAATGAGCTTAGACGCCAGGTAGAGCTACTCTGGTCACTAGACACCCTTCCCTTTCGAAACGAGAAGTTGATAACAAGATCAAACCAGGATAAGGAGGCCATTGTCCTACTGAACGCAAAGACAATGCGAGTAAACATTGACGGAACTGAGCGTTATGCAACACCTTTGTTGAGGACTAAAGGTGCACCTGTATTGAATGCCCCCATTGAATCTGTACTGCCCCTTCTCCACCAATCAGAACGTAAGCTCGATAAAAACCCTGTACTGACCAACATCTATAATAAAGAGATAACCACAGAGTGGAGAAAACCCCTTTTTTGTGGCCTCACACAACCTAATGAGCCCTTTGACCTACCTGACCCAGAGCAGTATGACACCTGGACAAACCTCATAGATGCTGCATACCAAGCAATGCAAACCTCAACCAGTCAGCCTAACCCAGATCATATCAGCCCATCAAGAACGAAAGCCGAAACTGCACTAATCTCCCGCGCTCAATCCCAGAGCTTCCCAGAGGAGTATCAGGCACTAAAACTGGGTAAAGAAATTACCCCGAATAGTCGTTTGGCACCGCTCTCCCCTGAGTTTGATAGAGCCCTTGAAATTATAGGAGTAGGTGGCAGACCTGATACCATCCATCCCATAGTGCTTGAACACAGCTTCTGATTAAGAACTATGACAAACGTCTCTTTCACCCAGGGCCTGACAGGGTATTTACAGAATTACGTCGGGCCTACTGGATCCTCCGGGGCAGACAAGCTGTTAAAAAACACCAGTGGGCACGCGTCGAATGCAGAAAATGGAGGGCGAAGCCCGTCTACCCCAAAATGGCCGACCTGCCTCCCTCCAGGCTGAGGCTCTGGAAACCCCCTTTTTGGGGGGTTTTGGGGGGTTTTGGGGTCATTTGAGGTCTACAGGAGTAGACTGTTTCAATCCCCCAAGCATCAAAGTTGGTCGCAGGGTAGGGGAATATTATTCAAATGTGCTTTATTGCACGTAGATGATGTCCTTATGAACTCTAAACCAATCGGCTATGCATCCTCTGGCAGAGCGGATTCTGACCCCATAACTCCAAACATCCTTCTGATGGGGCGGCGAGATGCTTCCCTACCGCAGGCTGTCTATGCAGATGCCGACCTGCTTGGAAGGAGACGATGGAGGCACAGTCAAATACTAGCCGATCGGTTCTGGTCTTGTTTTTATCATGAACTACCTTCTCAACGTACAAGTACGGAATAAATGGCAGAAGGATAGGAATAACATGAAGAAAGGAGCAGTGGTACTGCGGATGGACCCCCAACTAGAGGACAATGGCCTGTAGGAAAGGTGTCACGCATCATACCCAGTCAGGACGGAAGGATCAGGACCGTGGAGGTCACATCTAAGGACAGGAAGTATATTAGACCAGTAGCCGTCTGGTCATCCTATCACCAGTACCTGACCCCAAGAACTGACTAGTTTATCTAGTTCAAATGTACCATTTGAAGGGGCGGCTGTTAGAAATGACAAGTCTCTCCCCTCTCAACCTGCATCACCACCTCTGTCAATCAAGTGTAGACCACTCCCCCACCAAAGTCTTTAAAGCTCCGCCCTTCAGGCCGGTCACTCACTTCCTTCCTACCAGAGACTGAAGAACAAAGGAACTGAGTTGGCACATGGAGCTGAATTGTTTGTACTTAAATCAGTTGATGAAATGTTTAGCTTTACTTTAACAGACTGTTTGTTTATGTTAGATCCGCCTTCTAGATTCCCTTTGACCCATACCTATGTTAAAGAAAAGAGTTTAATCCTGTGGATGCATGAAATGATGTAAGTGGAATACTGAACCTTATTTATCATTATGATTATTGTGGTTATTGTAAGACTGCTAATAGTTTGTAAATATTCCTTTTTATTCAGATGAAATCATCCACAGCAGAAACCTGTCAACTATCATTTGAGAATAAAACGTTAAAACGGCCTGCTGGATCCAGTGTTTAAATGTGCACACCACATGGGATGTTCGATGAACCACCACTCCAACACATTATGGTTTCTTCAGATATATTGCTGCTAGCACAGATTTCCTGTTTTCCAGTTTAAAACCTTCTCCTCGCACTCAGGCTGCTTCTGTGCGCCTGCTGGGCTCGTCAAATGTCTGCTCTCAGTTTTCTGCTCTGCGTTTGGATTTTTTCTGTGCAAAAACCATTTCAAAATCCCTCAACCAATAGGAGGCCAGGTGAAGGGTCGTCTTGCTGGCGCGTTCACTTTACTTATTAGAGCCAGGTTTATAAACTCCCTCCACGGCTTTATTAAATAGCCTACTTCACTTGCTTTATTTAAGACTTTTTATTTTAATGGTACTATTAACGTTAACTTTACTTCGTGCAAATTCATTTGGTCGTCATATTTGCAGCACATCTATGATAATAACTGGCTTTCAAGTGTTGTACATTACGTGAACACTGTTGCTAGGCAACTGACAACAAAATGTGTTTCTTTTTTTCTTAGTTATTTCATTGTTTAGGAACGGGGAAATATAATAAAAGAAAAATAAATGTTTCTTCATGTAATTTTTTATTTAAGATCGTATGTTGCCCTCACTACATTTACTTCAGAGAAATGCACAATAAATGGTGTAACATGAACTGTACCTATACTTAGTGAGGGCAACATATGATCTTAAATTAAAAATGACATGAAGAAAAATTATATTTCCCCATTCCTAAACAATCCAAACGCACGAGTAGACATTTGACGAGCGCAGTCAGCGCACAGAAGCAGCCTGAGTGCGAGGAGAAGGTTTTAAACTGGAAAACAGGAAATCTGTGCAAGCAGCAATATACCTGAGTGCAAGCGTACAGTTTGAGCAGAAGCAGAGCAAATCTTAGCGCAAGGACAGGGTTTGACTGAAAGAAATACAAAATCTGAACGTGAAATCAATAAATGATGCTCTCAAATTGAAAGAACACGCTCTTGAATATTTAAAAAACGTTTTATAGAGTAGAAAACAACATTAAGCTCACTGCGGGACGTTGCAGAAATGTGTGTGTCCACCACGAAAAAGGATCCTCATTCACTTTACATTGGGGTTGTTTCCGTGGTGCCGACACTTCATTTAGCAGATTCCGTGTCCCCACCACGTAATGCGTTGTTAAGGAGTCGTGTTCATTTCACGTATTTTGGTGAGACCAGGTTGCTATGGGACGCCCTGCCCGTTGAAAACTGACGCTCGAGGGGTACCCAGTACGTAATAAGGTGACGAGAAGGGGCCCTGACTGATCGTCAATATGTGACGAGTTGGGAGTGAGAATGTGTTGCAGTTTCATTGTTCTTAGCTGAACTGTTGCTTTAGGTACAGAATGTATCTGGTCCCAAGAATGAAAAAAAGTTTAAAATGCTGACTTATTTGAACACTTTTTTTTACTTACTCAGAAGATTAGATGTCAGTGGAGTTTGTTTCATTAAGACATTGCCGTTTATACCTTCCTTTGTAACTTATTTGTTAATATTGACATATGAACGTGTCTTACAGAGAGAGATGTTTCAGTGTCCTTCAGGGATTTGTTCAGGTTCTCCAGTTCTGTGTGCTGGATCCTCTTCAGCTCTGAAACATCCCACACACACATCAGTGAACACACATCAGGGCTGACCATGATAAAAACTTGGCGCACATTAACACCACTGTTAATTCTCATGAATGCAGGCTAAGTTATGAAGCATCCCTTTTCCCCCGGATTTAAATATTTTAATGGGTTTACCTGTATGTAATAGAATATTTAAAATGTGCTGTGTGTTCTGCACACACCTTGTGTGGAGGTCTCATGCTGCCGTCTGAGAGACTCCATCTTCTGGCTGTGACTCTCCGCCTTGTCCTTCCTCTCTGCTTCATGTCGGCTCCTCAGCTCCTCCACCTGAAGGATGCAGAATAAAATCAAGAGATGTTACAACTCCTGTCACAGTTGCAGGCTGTTGAATCAAAACTGAGATTACACAGAACCCTGAGAGTGTGTGTGAGCAGTAACACATCGAGCATAAGAACAGTTTACACTTGTAAGTGGGAACTATATGGGCTTTTCAGTGAACACAACGTTAGAGCATGTTTTTTACATTGTTAAAAAAGTGTATGCATGAAGTAACGTGAGCCTCACACTGCTCATGCTGCAGTATGTTTACAGCTAACTGCAATCAGCTTTATCAGATATGTAACCATGGTGATGCTCATAAATCTCTGGCACAGGTTGTTTTTATGAGCAGCTGCTAAATCTTCACATTGTGAGTCACACCTCTCCCGGTAACCAATCAGAGAGAGTATGAGGAGGGTGGGATGATCTGCAGTGTTTTAAAGTTCTTCTTAGCATCAGCTCATCTCACTACCCCATTTGAGCTGGAACTAAAAAAGAGTAGCAGGTACTATGCAAAGTGGAAACCCAAAAGAGCGAGTCGCGTTGACTCGAGTAGAGCCGCGCCAGAGTTTCATTCAAACATCCAGCAGACCTTTTGAGTCCAGTCAGAGCTCTGTGTGTGTGTGTGTGTGTGTGTGTGTGTGTGTGTGTGTGTGTGTGTGTGTTGTGTGTGTGAATGTGTGTGCGTGTGCTCTGACCTGCTGTTCCATCAGCGTGCGGCATCTGTCTGCCTCCTCCTGGTACGTCTGGTGGACTTTGTCCCACTCAGTTTGGTAGAAGCTCCTCAGTCTGCCACAGAGGAATAGTTAGAGAGCAAACACTAACAGAGTTATATATATATATATATATATATATATAGTGCTCACCTGTCCTCCAGCTGCACCAGCTCCTCCTGGTGCTGCTCCTGCAGGCGCTGCAGAGCCTCCTCCAGGCGGAGACGCAGCTCCTCCCTCCCCTGCTGCAGCCGCTCGCAGCACTGCGCCGACGCCACTGAAGGAGGCAAGCAAGATTTCAATAAGGACCCCTAAATATAACTGGACAATAATAATGCTAATAATAACCACAAACATAATCATTATAATGCAAAAATACATTAGCAATATGGATGTGAAGTTTGCTGTAAAACATTCTTTGGTTAAGAATGTAGAGGTAGAGTACACAAAGGGCAAATTCTCACTGAGTTTTGAAATTCTTTTGAATAACATAGAAAAAATATTCAAACATTCAGGATTCAGGTGATGAAAAACACAACTAAGTGACTAAAGGTAGTGAGGAGCATAACGTTTTATAAACAACTCAACAATAACCTACAACTTCTAAATATATGTTCTGTTTTACAACGTTTAATTGAATTTATTAAATCGAAGGCCACTTCATCCAATTAGTCAGGGTCAGAGTTGTCAGAAACCAGAAGAAGGAGAGGAAGAGATAGACTGTGGGGAATCAGCTTAATATTACACAACACAAGTTCACAAATCATTTGGAGGGCAGATGTGAGGGGAAGGAAGGCCAGATGTGTTAGCCCTCATTGAGTTACAATTTTGACCATTTACCATTAATTAGTGTGTCATTTCCATAACATACACTAGTACAAACATGATATCACATTATGTCAGGCCGGTCTTCTGAGATAAGACAGGCAGTGTCCCAACAGGTAATACATAGCACATTTTCTGTGTGTGTGTGTGTGTGTGTGTGTGTGTGGTGTGTGTGTGTGTGTGTGTGTGTGTGCGCGTGCATGTGCGTGTGTGCATGTCCGTGTGCGTGTGTGTTCCTCAGCAATCCCTGACAACAACATTCCAGTTTAATTACTGCATTACTTGCAGCAGACACTAGATCCAGCCCTGGAACATCTGCAGTCAGCTCAGAAGTATGCACAGGTCTCATTCTTCTCATGAATCATTTGAACTCTCACAAGCACATGCACGCTTCCCTCTCTCTCCTTCTTTCATCACACGCCATTATGATCCAAGTGTGTTGCGAATATGAAATATTTGAATAAATATCAAGATAAGTAATGTAGCACCTGGACAACCCAGCATCTGTCACTGCATGGGACTGTCATCTCATCTGAAGCAGACAGACAGAAGACATTAGAATGCCATCACCTAGGCCTGTGTGCCTGCAATAATACTGACAATGAAAATAATAAACCTTCTATAACTGTACGGGAACAGCTGGCTGCAGCCGGGACAGTTGCTCCCCCCATCTGAATAGAGCTCTATGAAAGTGCCTGTCATCATGGTGATGGAGACACAAAGCCATAGACAGCTGAGAGCAGCTTGTGTGTGTGTGTGTGTGTGTGTGTGTGTGTGTGTGACCTAGCATTACTATCCTTGTGGGGACCTAAATCTGTTTACACAGTCACGTGTGGGGACTCACCTCCCTTATGGGGACATAAGGGAGGTCCCCATGAGGGGAATCATTCATTTTAGGGTGAAGACTTGGTTAGGGTTAGGCTTTTGGGGGGCACGGGCTCTCGGGTAAATATATTTTTGTTTAAAAACCTATTTAAAAACTCCTGTAGTAAAACCAATAAAAGTTTATAAAAGCCATGTTTTGTCTGTGCTAAAAAATGTTTAAGAAAATGCAATAAAAGGGATAAAAGAGAGCAGCAGCTGAAGCACAGAGCGTATGCGGCAGGGTTAAAACCTGTACTCCGGCCCCCCCGAGGGGGTCTCCCCCAGTGGGGTGTCCGAGGCTGCGTCCCACAACATCTGGTAAAAGACCTGGTAAGTGGGTTAAAAACATCTGGCTAAAAGTACCGAGGTTGACTTTGTTTAAAATCGGCAGGTCAAATTAGTGTTACAAAAATGATAAATAAATACATAAAAGTGCTTAGTAGAATAAGTGCTTTTAAAAAAATAAGTGCTGGTAATAAAAATCACATCAAACTAAATGTTAAAATATGTAAAATATAAGATAAAAAATATAAAAAACACACGGGTTAGTAGACACACGGGGAAGGGAAATATCTTAAAATGAAGTCAACCAAGTGTCCCTAAAAGTGCTTAAAACCCAGGCCGAGGTCTAGAGAGGTGGTGCAGGTGAGACACGGGACACGCCTCGGATGATGTTTAAAAATACTTTATTAAAGGGGTTGTTTCAGGGTGTTTCCCTGCGGGAGGCTCCAACATCCATTTAACATAAAATGGAAAGTAATAACTAAAATATAAATAAAATAATAATATAAGCAATGTATACATAGGAAACGGGGGATTAATAATATATAAAAAAGAATAAAAGATATAATCTCCTCATATGGAACCTAATAAAATAAGAAAACATGCAATACACCGTGCAAACATAGAATAAACTGTGACATGTCAAATATAAATAATAATAGATCAAATTTAAGACAAATATATAAAATGGTAATAATAATAATAATAAACAAAAAAACCCATGCATTAGGGTAAGGGTTAGGGTAAGGGTTAGGGTAAGGGTTAGGCATGTGTTGGTTATGGTTAAGGTTAGGATAAGTCTCCAGGAAATGCATGTAAGTCAATGTAATGTCCCCTGAAGTGATGTATACATGGTGTGTGTGTGTGTGTGTGTGTGTGTGTGTGTGTGTGTGTGTGTGTGTGTGTGTGTGTGTGTGTGTGTGTGTGTGTGTGTGTGTGTGGTGTGTGTGTGTGTGTGTGTGTGTGTGTTACATTATTTCCGAAGAGAACCCTTTTCTCATTTCTCAGTATGAACATTTCTACCTGGATGTCATTTGTTGGGCTGTGGGGGCGGACGGGGTCCCTTCTCTCATGAGACAGAGTGAATGGAAGGAAAGATAATGAATTAAAGGAAACACATCTTGGTCTTAAAAATGCACCAGACTGGTTTAAAAGGAAGCCAAACAGCTTTATCTCAGTGTAAATATATTGTTGGCTGCAGACACAAGACTTTTGTTTTGAATAATCTACATAACACTTAGACAATTGACAGGTTGGGTTTCAAGAAAGGATCCTTCATATGCAAACACTGACCCAAGAAGAAGACACTCTAACCGGTTCTCCAGAAATCTGTGACTCTTCCTGAGCATAAACCTCTCAAACAGGTCTGCATCTATTCTGTTTGTTGGACAAAATGGCATCTGAGTATAAGTGCGATGAGTGTGTGTGTAGCAGACAGCGCAGGAAGGCTGATGGAACCTGAACAGTTACAGCAGTAATGCTACGGTGACGGTGACACTACTTTGTACAACTTCACAAGAAAACCATTAAATCCCCCTAACATTACCCAATGAGACAGAAACAGGTCCTTCCTGTTCAGTCTGACTGGTGTGTGTGACGCGGTGTGTATGTGTGTGTGTGTGTTGTGTGTTGTGTGTGTGTAGAGAGAGCAGGGTTCTAAACATTGCTCGCATTCCTCAGCTCTGTGTGTAAAGAGACGAGCCAAAGATCAAACACGCAGTAAAAGAGAAAAGTATATTCACTGCTGTTGGAGTGAAGGACAGAGGGAAAGTGGAAAGGGAGAGGTGTTTGAGCTGTGTGTGTGTGTGTGTGTGTGTGTGTGTGTGTGTGTGTGTGTGTGTGTGTGTGTGTGTGTGTGTGTGTGTGTGTGTGTGTGTGTGTGTGTGGAGAGACACTGGATCGTTGGAGCTATGTGCAACTCAAGGCATATGCTCGAACGGGAGCTGCCTGGACGCTGCAATCATGTTGCGCGCACTATCCGTACTGAGTGTGCTGACTTTGACAATGTCCCACTGTCTGGCTACCTGCATAAAGTCAAATCTGTTAGCGCAGTTAGCTAGCACCAGATGCTAACAACAACAATACACGTAAGGTGTGCGCATTCTCTCTCTCTCGCTCGCGCCACACATACACACACCCTTCCGGTCCTCCCGATGGCCAGTCCGGGCCTGCCGGTGAGCGTGGAAGTGTGGTCTGCCGCAAGCGGGCGGCAGGAGCGGGGCTGTCAGCGTCAGCTTGTAGATGGTATTTTAAACTCGATGCGCTCTGAAATTACGGGGCGGCCGAGGACAAAAAATACACATGCGTTAATCGCGTTAAAATAATTAGTGGCGTTAACTTTTTTTTGCGTTAGCGCGTTATTAACGCGTTAACTTGACAGCCCTAAACGCATGCCTTCATGTTGTAATATAGATACAGTGCATGTGAACACACATTGTGTACATCAATCTGTGTGTTTTTGTGTGTGTAGTGTGTGTGTAGGTGTCAATATGTAGTTTGATCTAAAACAGTGGTGTGTGTCTGATCTCGTAAAACTAACAGACAGAGTTGTGATGGACATGATGCACTGTCAGCTATAGGAGAACTTACACACCACTCTCTCTGTCAGATTATTTGACTTTACTTGTTAATGTGCCTTGAAAGCAGGCTTTG
>CM062266.1:653281-670781 GCA_031216635.1 Dissostichus eleginoides | reverse complement strand
ATGTGCAGTCACATACAATGCCATCATCCATTCTGCTGAACTGTCCTCTGGTCTGCATATTTAACTGATTCTTAGCCTGCTCATAACCATATCTGCTTTAGTCAATACATGTTGTAGGAGCCATTTTATGGGTGTTTATGTGCAATACTATTTTGAACACTTGGCGGTGGCGGGGTTTATAAAAGGGGTCACAGGTGACAGGAAAGGAGGAGGACACAGGAGGAAGAGCACACCGATTCCACCAGCCCGGCAGATGCTCATACCACAACCTTTGACCCAGTATAATTAAACCTTGGTATGTAAAGCAAAATAAACATCATTCTAAACTGCAGCAAAAGACCGGAAATCATCTGTTTGTGTCTGCGTCTGGATCACTCTAAACCCTCCTGTGAAGTAATGGCAATAAAAGAAGAGGACATTGGAACAGGTCAAATTGCCATACACATGTCTACAATCAAACAACAGAGGCACCACCTAAAGATAAAGATGGACTTCACAGTGTTCCCATCTGCCTGCTGTGACCCCGCAGTGACCTAAACCTGCTCAAAAAATCCTGAAGGGAAAAGGTCTATCTAATATCATAATATGCATAAAGTCTAACGTTCAAACACATTTAATCATGTATATATTAATAGATAGGTTAGCTTAACAAATCACCAAATAGGCTGTTTATTTAGCTCATTAAAGATTGAGGCCAGTGTCACATCGGCCCATCGTTTGCTCCTGGTGTTTCAACAGTCATTTGATGAAGTAAGTACCTCAGTGAAGAGATGCTGGATGACTGTAGCCAGAGCCTCCACCCTCCGGTTCCCCTGCAGCAGCAGCCTCGTCAGCTGGCTGAGGGCCTGGTTCTTCTTCTCTGCCTGCTCTTTACTCTGGTTCTGTTTAGCAGCGACCGTCCGCTCTGCCCCCCAACCCCCCCCTGCACCCGGCCGGGATGCATTCTGTAGGCGGGATCCTGCTCTGGACCTCAACGCAGTTTTTGGTTTCAACCCGAGACCAGAGGCTCCATTGCAGTGGCTCTCAGGGGCCGGCCCCGGGAGAACTGCTGTCCCTGGTGCATGCACCACCTCTGGTACCTAAAGCAGGCAAGAAGTACACAGACAATGAATGAATCCTCATGTACAATATAAGATCAAAGGTCTGCACAGGAAATATTCATGCATGAGGCCCAATATGTATAAAAGTTATATGGTAAAATATTAATAAGGGGACTATACCATTTTTCATCTATAGAAACCGGTGTATAAACACCAGCAATCAGTCTGAAAGCTACAGCAAACACTACAGAACCACCACAGGAAAAGCCTTCTTGCTTTATCGTCTTCATATCTTCTGTATATTTTTTACGTATTGGATGAATGCAGTGCAGTATTGTGTTATTTTTTCATCTAATTCAATCAATCAATAATTTATAAGATGCTGCTTGGTAAAGGTTCTGACAGGGTGTTCTGCCCATGATGAATGTGCATCATAAAGCTGAAAACTGGATCAGACAGCACATACCGGGTCGGGTGGAGGTAGCTGCTCCCTCTCGCTGTTCCCTGCTGCTGACGGAGCTGCTGATGGAGCTGCTGATGGAGCTGATGGAGCTGATGGAGCTGCTGATGGAGCTGATGGAGCTGCTGACGGAGCTGCTGATGGAGCTGCTGACGGAGCTGCTGATGGAGCTGCTGACGGGGAGCTGCTGGTGCTGTTTGTGGGTCTGCTGCTCGCCTCCCGCGGCTTGTTTTTGTCCACTGCAAAAGAATGGTGTCCTCTTAGTGCATGAGTGGCAGGTACAACATTCAACATGGTCCCCACACACAGAATATCTCTCAGCCCATCAACAACGTAGGGAGTTCACGCCACAACACACACCACACAGCACTAAAAACAGCCATCCATCCTCTGAAGAGAAGAACATAAGAAAGAGAGAACATAAACAGTCAACCAGTCTCCACCAGCACAATATCTAAACCCTGCGCACACACACACACACACACACACACACACACACACACACACACACACACACACACACACACACATACACACACACACACACACACACACTTGAGAATACGCCCTACTGACTGTTCTAGGCTTAGACAGATGCATCATGGGAGTGCGTGGAAATGATGACCAGTTTGTGTGCGTGTGCATTAAGGAGTGCATTACCAGAGACAAAGCAATTAGAGAGAGAGACAGTAAGACCAACACATGGTTGGTTGATTCTCTTCTCTCTCTCTCTCTCTCTCTCTCTCTCTCGCCTGGAAATGGTACTCAGAGGTTTTCAGTGTGATGAAATAAACCTGAGAGGCTTTCCTCACTCACCCACCAACAGACGTGCCTGTGAATGAGTCCATGTGCAGCAGCAGGCTGTGTGTGATGTCACAGAGGTGCAGTCATAGGGTGAAGGCACTCACTGTCTGTACATAATACTTGCACATGCACACAGACATGTATTATTCATAATTATCACTATCCTCACAGATAAATGTTTATTCAGCTACTCAGTGTTTTACCTGTAATTATTATGTTTTCATGATTCATACTCATAGTTACATTACAATTTCCCTACGGAATGAATAAAGGTTTATCCTATCTCATTTTATCTAATGGTTTATTTGAAGACGTGAGGCTCTGAGGCCTTCCAAATATTTGAATCCCTCAAGAGCCACCTGTAATCAGTCTCAGCGGAAACTGTCATCATTGCCAAATTTCAACGGAGAGAGTCAATGAGCGTAAGTCCTGTTCAACCTGCAGTCAGTGTTGACTCCTTACACATACTGCCACCTACTGGCTCTCTATTTGTATCTTCAGTGTATGGTCTGTATACGCAGGGCCGGCCCGACCCATTAAGCGACATAAGCGGCCGCTTAGGGCCCCGCAGCCACTGAGGGGCCCCCTAGCAAAAAAAAAATATATATTTTTAAAAATATTTTTTTTAAATATTTTTTTTAAATATTTTTTTATCTCAGTACACCGTTGCCGTGTTAAAACCTATTAATATTATATATTTTAAGTTATTTAGGCTGTTTTATTTTTATTTTAACACGTGTTTTGATGCGCAGGTTTATTGTTGCACTGCAACACCCTGCCAGCAGTAGCGCCAATGAGTGCAGTGCTTGCAGGGCGCACCACCACTACAAGGGCGCCGGAAGCGGGGGGGCCAGGAGGCCATTGCCCCCCCCACTTTTCAGCCCTGCCCCACATTTTCGCAGCAGCGGATGCCGCCGGAACACTGTACAAATCCCGTTTCAATAATTCCACTCTACTCTAAAGTCGCATCTAAAACGCGATCTGATCTAGCTGTGTATATTTTGTTATTTTTGATTGTTATATTCAATCCAGTGTTCGAAATGGGGGGGAGCCAGGGGGAGCTTGGCTCCCCGAAGAGGGAGGGAGCTCCCCTGAAGGCCGACTTTGAGATAAATAGGGGGAGCCGCATATTTGTGTCACACAGATTAGAAATGTTGAGTTTCTGTAAATAAAAGTTCTTGAAATAAATAATAGTCATTGTTCATTACAGTTTCTGAATATTTGTTTTATATTTGTGAATATTTCTGGGTGTTGCCATCTGTACGTGGCGGCGCTGCATTCTTTACGCTACTTACGTTGCTATGGTTACGGCGGCGATGCCGGCGGCGTATTTGAAATGTTCATAAAAAATATGGCGAAACGAAAACAGCCAAGCCTCGCAGCTTTTGGATTCACAAGCAAAGAAGCGAAGGAGTCTAAAAATGACAACGTGAACGGAACAACTTTTAGTTGGCTGGATGTAAGCGGCGTTAGGGTCGCGTTTGACAGCTCCACACCGAGGGAGAGGCCTGCCGATGCGGAGCCTGAAGAGGCTTCAACAACGGCCACAGCCGCCGGCGCCACCTGCACTAGCGAACCTGACGATGCCCATGATGGCCTGCCTTTTAACTGGACACAGAAAAGATGGAGTGAGTGGAATGAAAGCTATCCATGGCTTTTCATAACAAAAAAAAAATGTGGATATGAGATTTGCAAAGAGGCAAAAAGTATATTGATTTCTCTGCCGCAGAAAAATCCACCGGAGTGCACCTTTCACAAGAAAGGATTCAGGGAAAAATCAGCAGTGATCAACAGAATAACCTGCGGAAAAACGAGGCAGCTGACGAGGCAGTGGCTGATGCCATGACGAGACTGGAAACAGGATTCTTTAATGTTGTGGTGGACTGTGGCATCCAGTCTTTGGAGGACAGATTCAAGTCCCTGGGGGAAGTAAGAGACAAGTTTGGAGTGCTTCAGAACTTCCATAATCTGGATGACGAGTCACTTACAGACCAATGTGCCCTGCTGGGAAAAACATTGACCTGTGGCGAAGAGGCAGACGTTGACTGGAGAGAGCTAGCCATGGAGATGCAAAGCCTTCCAGAGCTTCCCAAAGTAGATATGACCACATTGGAGATGCTCACCTTCTTAAATGAAAACGAGCTGTGTGAGATCTATCCAAATCTTTGGATAGCGCTGAGAATAGCCTGTACCCTTCCAGTGACAGTGGCGTCCGCAGAGAGAAGCTTCTCGAAGCTCAAACTGATAAAAACATACTTGAGGTCCTCCATGGCCCAGGATCGCCTGAGTGGAATGGCAATAATCAGCATAAACCACCAGATTGGCAGCCAGATCTCCTATGATCAGGTCATCAATGACTTTGCCTCCAGGAAACAAGAAGAGAACAATTCTGACTGTACGTACGAGAGGAACATTTGTATTTGCATTTGTTTTTTTACATTTCATTTTATTGTTAAGCAGTTTGTTTTGCACATATTATTTAATCCTTTAAAGGTATTTTTGGATCTATTTATATATTCTATTTAGTGTGAGTGTTTTTTATTAAAAATATCTATCTTTGAACAGTGATGGTCACTTTGTCAGTCTTTTTATTCTGTACTGTCAGTTCATCAGTGCTATCTGATATGACTACTTTATTCAAGTTTATGTTCATTTGTCAGAGTACTTTTGATCCCCTAAAATGGGGGATCAAATGTAATATTGGACAAATTAACATACACTTCAACAAAGTAGTCATATTTAATACTTGGTCACAGTCTGCACTTTAACCTCATAGTCCTTGTTTCATTTCAAATCTAATGTGCTGGAGTACAGACTCAGAGCCACAACAACAAAACATATGTCACTGAGGACTGAGGAGTTTCTATATTTCTGTTCACTGAGTTTATATAGTCATTAGTTATAGCCTAGGTAGTTATTTGTAGTCAATTTAAAGACTGTGCTGCTGTTCTCAGGTCCCACTTTAGTGTTTACATGCTTATTTGTACAATATGTGTGCTCATACTAACATCATAAGACAAAAGTTGGTTCCGTGTTGTGTGTAGTGAGAACGCGCTAGAGTGAGGGGGGCCCCCAAACAAAATCTTGCTTAGGGCCCCTAAAAGTCTAGGGCCGGCCCTGTGTATACGTCTCCAGAGCTGTGAAACAAGAGGTGAATGATTGAAATGGATTGGCCACTTCAGTATGAGATTGAAGGGTGAAGAGATTCATTGGCTCACACTGACTTGTGAGCAACAGTTTAATCAAAGACTGTGAAATGCTGGCTCCCTTAAATAAATCAAAGAGTCATCAGCCAGCCTCTAATGACAGGAACAGTCTCAGTCAGGTCACTTCCTCTGTGTCTGTTTCACTTTGTACAACCCGATTTATAAAACGCACGCACGTCCTACAGCGGTTTCCCTTTATAACGGTACGTCCACACGGCAGCGTGCGTTGAAGCTTGCCGGTGGGCGTGTCTGGCGCGCGACCAACAACCAATCACATTAATCTCCCGCCCCGGACACACAAGCACGTGGTTTGATTGGCTAGCGCTTGTACTGGCATATGATTTGATTGGCTGACGCTTCCGTCGAAGCTTGAAAACTTGACATTTTCTCAACTTTTGAAGCGAGCAACGGAGGCAAAGCGACGCGACGGAACCACAATGCAGTTCGGCAAAGCCTGACGTCACCCCATTCAAAGTGAATGGGAAGCGTCTCCGTTGAAGCAACGCACGCTGCTGTGGACGGGCCGTAAATCACAATCAACTCGAAATGCAGCGCAGCTTTTGCGGGCTTCACGTAACGCCCATATTTGCCTATAAATAGTCAAAGAAATGCCCCGTATTAATATTCATTTTGACTGACTGCATGAAGAAGATCGCAGGAAATGACGACAGAACAGCTAAAAAAGACATCTCACACCGTGTCAGATTTTGGTTATTTTGGGAAGGTCGAGACAAATTGTTTGGTGGATGCAGTTTGAACCAGAGTAGCAGCATGGAGGTCGGATCGTCACCAAAATGAATAAACAAGTGGTCCGAAAAAAGTTAATGACAAAATACACATAACCTTCCTCAGGCAGTGTGTCAGTGTGTTTGTGCCGGGGACAGGAGACCCCCCCTTGATGAGAAACTAAGAAAGTATCGGGGGATCCCTGCGGAGTGGAGTCAATTCATGTTTATTTTTTTATTCGGTGGTTTGTGTTCCAGCTGTCAATCAGCTGGCGCAGCGTCTCCACTGCAGCCTGTGCGTCTCAACCCCCCCCCCCGCAGCAACTCTATCCACCACTTAAATGAAATAAAACAAATGTGTTGTGTTATATCAGCTGCCAAATCTACCAAATATATGGTGTTCTTAGTTTCCATACCTCCTGTGTTTTATGAGCGACTTATCAAGTCTTAGCAAATGGCATAAAACATGATCAAACATGATTAGGGATGGGTATCGTTAGGATTTTATCGATACCGATACTGCTTATCGATACCGGTATTTTTCGATACTTTTCAATAATTTGGTGCTCAAAATTATAGACATGATTACAAGATGTGAAGATTAAACAACAGTCATTTTATTGTAATTTATTTGTATTTATTATTTAATGTAACTTTTTCAATGTCATACCAAGCAGGTATGAGTGTGTTTGACAGTGTGTCTCTGGAAGGGGGGCGGTAATTAGGGGCAGTTCATAAATCCATGTAAACATGACCATTATTCAGTTAAAACGAGACGCTGCGTGCGCACCTCCTAAACCGGAAGCTCCGGTCGGCTAACCATTATAATCCGTTTATTGCATTTATTATTTATAATTGTAATGATGGATTATCAGTAATCATTTTAAAGTTACACAGAGACATTGGATTAACCGTTTTTATGCCCTTGAACACAACTTTTGATCACAAAACAGCAAAGGTAAGACATAATTATCATCATGGCTACGTAAAGTGAAGTTGTTTTCTTGCTCTTTCCTGGCTGCTAGTTCAGTGGGTTTTGGTCGTACAGTGATGAGACTTACACCAATGGAATCAGCTTTCATGTGATATGTTGTTTGTGCAGATAAAATGACGTAGAAAAGATCGCTTTTGCCAGTTATGTGCTAAAGTAGCCGTTAGCCCCGTTAGCCCGTTTTGCTAAGTGTTGATTTAGACTCTTGGTGTTGGACTTCTGTTCCGTGTAGGTAAAATGGTTAATATCGTCTGTTAGCTGAGTTTCTTCCCGTTAAGTGGGTATGCATCATTAATAGGTTGTTAAATGTTAAGAAGCCTTTAGACGCTGTTTCTAGCAAGATGTTGCGTCTACCCCTGTGGTCTGCCCCCGGGAGTCTCACAAGAGCGCTGTTAGGAGAGATGACGAGTGGCATTCCCAGTGGCCAATCAGAGTGGTACTCAAACCGGATACGTCATCCGGGATGAGGGTTCCCAACCAACCAGAATTGTTTAAACTAAGGAAGTAGCGTAATTCATATACCGATAGCAGCACCGTTTGTCCAGCAGCTTAACGGTATACCAATACCGTCCAATCAGGTACCGGTACTGACTTAGTACCGGTTCTCGATACCATCCCTAAACATGATAGTATATAAAACCATGCTCGTATCTATACAACCTATAGAAATGCAAAACAGCCTCAGTTTAGACGTAATTCTGTCCTTCTGCATACCGCATCATTTATGAGAATACATGTCATAACATTAAGACAACATATTCGAGGTGGTTTTCAATAACATATCCATATATATTTATTTCTCCACGTTACGTTTTGTGTGCACTGAGGAGTCTCAAACAGGCGTTTGTTTAATCATTTTAAGATTGACTTCAATCAATTTTTGCGGATTAATTCTTCATATATGATAAATGAGAGGTTGTAGTGCCGATGAAAGGGAGTCGGAGGCGGTGTATTTAGAATGGAGTTCCACTCTTTATTATCCATAAACATGAAGAAGGTAAGTACACATCTGCTCAGTATAACAAGCTAGCAGGAATGACTAAACCTAACCTAGGTGTTCCCACTAAAGGGTCCGTGTAGCAACACTATCCCACAGGTGAATTATGTTCTAACTAGGTGTCATCACACAAGCCCCCCCAGAATTCACGTATAAACAAAATCCGTGTGGCGGGGAGGAACAACACGCCGACCCCACGACTCCTGAGCACTGGAGTCGGTAAAGCGACCTCCGCCTGTGCGGCCCCCGTAAGACGAACCGGAACAACAGGTCTAAAATCTGTGACAGGAATCAAAACCGGGGGGCGGCCCCGTCTCGGCGGTCGAGCCAGCACCACCGGCTGGTCTAAGTCCAAGTGAGCAGCCTTCACCCGGTCAACCGAGACGTGTTCAGCCTTGCCACCCAGGTCGACCACCAGGTGTTTGTCCCCGTGTTCTAAGACCCGGAAAGGTCCATCATAAGGGGGCTGCAGGGGGCCTCTGTGTGCGTCATGGCGGATGAAAACGTGCCCAGCCGAGCGTAGCTCTGTGGGAACCTGAGTCCTTTGAGTACCGTGCTGAGTAGTAGGTACAGGAGCGAAAACCTCCGCAGCGTCCAGCAAGAAAGCCCGCTGGGCCGTCGCAGACCAGGGAGCCGAAGCATTCGGGAGGAAATCCCCTGGAACCCTCAGCGGCTGACCGTAAACCATCTCCGCCGTAGAGCACTGCAGATCCTCCTTAGGCGCGGTCCTCAGGCCCAGCATCACCCAGGGCAGCTTGTCGACCCAGTTGCCGTCCGTAAGGCCGGCCTTGAGGGCCGCCTTCATGGAGCGATGGAAGCGCTCGCAGAGGCCGTTAGCCTGAGGGTGGTAAGCGGTAGTCCTGTGCAGCTTAACCCCCAAACCGCCCGCCACGGCGTTTCAGAGCTCGGACGTGAACTGTGAGCCCCTGTCTGAGGAAATGTCTGACGGGGTGCCAAAACGACACACCCACGTTGCAATTAAGGCCCGGGCAACGTCTGCGGCCGACGTCGACACGAGAGGAAACGCTCCAAAGGGGCCTTGGTGTGGCGGTGCACCTTAGTGCGTTGACAAGCCACGCACTCTCCTGCCCAAGTCCTCACGTCCCTTTTCAGTCCATGCCAGACGAACTTCGCGGCCACCAAACGCACCGAAGGCTTAACGCCGGGGTGTGACAGGCCGTGCACTGCCTCGAACACCGGACGCCTCCAGCTGGCGGGGACTACAGGCCGCGACAGGCCTGTAGAGACGTCACACAGGAGAGTAATGCCCGCGTCGCATAGGCGTAGTGGCGTCGTTGAGTCTGCGGTAATCCCCGCACGGGCGGAAACCGCCGTTCGGCTTGGGAACGACGTGCAGAGGAGAGGCCCAAGGACTGTCGGAGCGGCGGACGATGCCCAGGCGCTCCATGGTTGCAAACTCCGCCCTCGCTACAGCTAGCTTAGACCGCAAACAACTTCATGGCGTATACTGCCACCCGAAGTCCCGGAGTCCCCCGGAGTTGGGGACTGGCTTCAATAGAAGCTGCTGGGTCGCATCTTCCGAGTAAATGCCAGAAGCGCCGACACCTCCTCATCACTCCACCGCTCCCATATTTTCTTTTGTGTTGCCATAAGTTATTCTCTCTCCGTCGGTGCGCTGGGCTAATGCTAATGCTAATAATGCTAATGCGAGCAAATAAAATGGGGGCTTCACACAACTTTTCGGAGTTTACTGGGGCGTTGTTTGCAATTCGCCAAGCCAATCAGAAATTGTTAGTGTGGCCGACACACCCACGAACCACTTCCTCCCCAGGAATGTACCTACTCTCTAGCAGGAACTATCTGGGGGTGAAAAGGTTCGCGCAAACTTTTTGGTTTGAAAGCAAAATCCCAAGAACCTAGTTCCTGGGAAAAGTACTCCGGTGTGAAAGCGCCTAATGTACTCCTGTGAACATCTTTGAGGATAACCAGGGTGCAATTGCTCTATCCGAGAACCCAGTATGTCGTCAAATATGTAAACTATGGATATCAGGTATCATTTTGTTGGTTTGTACTGAGTGATAACGTCGATGGTGTTTGTTTATTTGTTCCTTCGTCATGTGTTGAACAAAGTTCACGGTATTCCTACCCTAAGATGGCAACGTCATCACAAACCAAATGCTGCAGTCCAGATCTACTGAGCATCTCTGCTGAGCCTGGCAACAATATTCAATTGAAAGGTCCTGCCACCACATTAGAAAAACAACAGCAACCTCCACATCAGATTAAAGTGTGCACAACTGACCAGACTCAGCTACTCCATTGTGTCTTGGTGAGTGTGTGTGGACATGCACATGTGGGGGCTGAAGCCTGCTCTAACCTACATGTCAGGGCGATGGCAGGCAGCAGCAGGGAGGTGGGTCTGTGGAGCTCAGAGAGAAACACACTGCAGCAAAACACGTGCTCCACAGCGTACAACACAGAGTGGAACATCTGAGCCGACATTCACTGAGGGACAGGGAGGAGCATGTTCCAACAACAAAAGGAGAAAAATACTGGCTGCAGAACATGAGCTTATTCGAACATTTAGAGCACATGTGTCAAACTCAAGGCCCGGGGGCCAAATCAGGCCCTTGGTGGATTTAATTTCGGCCCGCAGGATAATTTTTAATTACTATTAGATCTGGCCCGCCGGTATATTGCACGCATACCTTCACTCAATCCTGAGGGTCTCCTCAGCTCAGAGCCTGACTCCAAACATTGATGAACTTGCACCCAAGATGAGATGCCAAGTATCTGGCTTGAGCTAGCATCACAGAGCAGCAACCTGAGTTTCAATGGATTCTGCACTTTTTCTCTCACGACAACAGGGCATGTTTGGTTTTTCTTTGAGGGAAATAGTTTTTTTGAAGCTGTTGTTGGCCTGTGGAAAAATGTAATCATAAGAAATGACTCTGGAAAAGCTGCAGATAGATCCATAAGAAATGACTGATTATTTAATGTTTAATGTTGTTTTTATAGGCAATAATTTAAGCTTTGTTAGTTCCAGGTTTAATATGTGCAATAAGTTCATTTCAATAAGTTTTGCAATAAACATTGAACCAGTCCGGCCCTCGACTAGTACCCATTTTTTTATTTTGGCCCACTGTGTATTTGAGTTTGACACCCCAGATTTAGAGGGTTATGGATAAAGATGATTTTTTACAGATTATGAAGGCATTACTGAGACACACCAGAATACATTAATGATTAAGAGAAAGCTTGTGGCCTTAAGATTCTGGCAAACAAGTCCAACCCACGTGAAGCTGTTAAAGTGCATCTGGAGCAATGTTAGTTTAGCTTTTGGGTCTGCCAGTGATCATGTTCTTCAATCAAATCTCCAAAAAACACAAGCACCTCTTTGATGTTTGGCAGTCAGCGCAAACCTTTAGCATGAAACTTCCCTGGATGCTTACATCTTAAGGCTTAAGCTATTAAAAATGCAATCCTCTCTAACCCTAACCCTTCCACAAGGAGAGCACTCTTATTACAGATAAATGAATAAAAGCCCAATGCAGCTATGTTGGTTAGTGTGTGTGTGAGTCACGTGGTGAGCACCCCTCTGAGTGTGGGTAAAATGGCTAACAGGAGCCAGCAGCCACAGCTATTCATAACGCCACTGTTCAAGCACTCGTGCAGAAAGCTTCCACGCACACACACACACACACACACACACACACACACACACACACTTGTGTTAAGACAAGTGACGACCCTATTGTAACCCTATACATCCATGGCGGCTGTGGTAGCCGGCATACACACTACTGAAAGCACCCACAGTGGGGGAGAAAGGGAGGCAGCAATGGCTGCCAACCCCATGCCGGAAAAGAGGAGCAGAGGCAGATCAGGGTGAGGTGGTGGACATTGGGTCCGGCTAGCCTTCCCATAACTAAAGATTTATCTGAAACAAGAAAAAGAGGAAACCTCACCCATTAAACAATGTGAAATAGGAGGAGGATGGATTAAAGAGGGATGAACTAATGTGGAACAGGGTGATACAGAAATATTTTGTTGATATGGAAAAAAGATACACACTTCCCAAACTTGAACAGTCGCTTATGATACTAAATAAGCTTAAAGACATCATTTGAACAATTCTAATCAGTAGCTAATGAAGGGGAAGCATTATGATGTATGCTCTCAGGAATGTATGAGTATTCTTAGCACAATTAGCTCCTGTGCTAGGTTGTGGTAGTATCCCACTTTAACCACACCCAGCTATGTGTATCTACAGTGCATTAGGAATAGATTGATTCTCTAGCACCCTGAAACACATGGTAAAGAGTGATGGGAACAAATATGGATGAATGGGCAGGTTGGAATGGAACTGTGACAATCACTACTTTCTCTAAGAAACACAGCAATCAGGTCCCAGGAGGTTAGGAGGTTAATGACAGTGATGAAGCTGTGGGCCTGAAACATGTTGATGGATCAAACATTGATGGCTGGATGATGGAGGGGTATGGAGGACTGTGATGTATCCAGACCTGCGTGGAAGACCACAGTGTTCTTCCTGCATCCCGACAGCAGCTGTAGGTTTCGGAAAAGCCCTTTGGCTGTCAGCTTCACATGGAAGTTGGACAGCGACAGTCTGGGAGACCATAGCATGTCTTCTTCTGTCCCTAAACTGATGTTTCAGTCTGGACTGTTTTTTTTCTGTAAGAACTTTGTACTTTCAGCGCCTTCTCTGCTCCACTCTCAAACAGTCGTGCAGGAAACACAGAGTTCTTTACGTGGTCCAAATCCCCAGTGTTGCTGGTTACTGTTGTCACCTACACTTCAGGAAATTATGTCCTTATTATTTTATTTTGTAGTGCCCCCAAAGCATTTCTGTACAAGAATAATTTGTAATTTACTGTAGTTGCTTCAAACTGAAGTCCTTACTCTCGTCAGAAGTATAAATTATTTGTCTTTAATGTCGAGATGTGTAAATAATTCCAATCAAAAAGAAAATACTTTTGCTCCAAGAATGTCTGCCTTGCATCTCCATGTCAGCCACGTGGTGATCAGAAAATAAAAAATAAAACAGGAGTTATCATTTAAAAAGGAGTCTGTAAGGTCGCTTGCTGCCGACGTCCATTCAAATCGAAACAGTCCCCAATGTTAAACAACAAAAAACAAAAACCGAAGGAAAAATAATAGAAAAGATAAAATGACGCCAAAAACAGCTCCGTGCTTCACCGTCACTCAGGTGGCTAACTCATCCGACGATACCAAACCAAGAGGCAGTACGCTGTGAGGGAGGAGAGAAAATCCTCACTGCAGGGATGATGAAGTGTGTGTGTGTGTGTGTGTGTGTGTGTGTGTGTGTGTGTGTGTGTGTGTGTGTGTTGTGTGTGTGTGTGTGTGTGTGTGTGTGTGTGTGTGTGTGTAGCTCTCCCTCACACACACTACTGCGTGGTAGGACAAAGACAAGCAGCTATACACTGCCTCTATTCTACTGCTGCTGCTAAAGCTCTGTGAAGCCACTATAACCACACACACAACACACACACACACACACACACACACACACACTGCAAAGGATGCTGCAGGGGAGGAGGGGGAGGGGCAGTGGGTGGGATTTGAATAATCTTTCTCAGTGGCTCCCTCCCTTCTTCTCTCTCTCACCCCTCCTTCCCTCCTTCTCCCCCCAGTCCCTCCCTCTCCTCATCATTATTTCTCAGGTCTCTCATACTCTCTCGGTCTCCTTTGTGAGAGGGACGTGTCGGAGATCAATCATTTCAAGGTTAGATTTGATGAAAGGAATACACCTAGAGGGAGGAGCTACACACACACATGCACACACACACACACACACACACAAGGCTATGGACATGTAGAAGTGTGTGATGCTGTTCAGTGGTTTTTTCTTAACAACATGCTCTTCCCTTATCCTATATCAGTAAGTGTAAGCAAAATGAACTAGAATCAATATATTTCGCTCCAGTTCAACAGAATGGAGAGCTTCAGCCTTAAGATAAAACACACCGTAGAATCAACGCCTTGGGATTTGTTGTAGTTGTAGAAATGGAGGGCTTGAATCAAACCCTCTTTTAATGGTCACACATGTGCACTGCACTGCACCGCACACACAGTTACATTCAGTCTCTGCATTTACCCATCCTAGTACTAGGAGCAGTGGGCAGTGGGAGAATATAGGAGATAAACGGCTCAGTCCACAGTGTTTCTGATCTGTTCGGGGGTTAAACCGCAACCCTCAGGGACTGATCCAGTGCAGAGAAATGTTAACTGTCAGGTAAGATATAACTGTTCCTCAGGTCAACCCAAGAGGACTCGAAAAGACTAGATAGTCAGTGCCTATAAACGTTTACACACTTCTTTTAGGGAGAAGGTCCCACTCAAGTCTATGTGTCCACCCTGAACAGCTGTGAGGGAACAGGAGCCTCTGCTTACTCCTCAAACTGCAGCACAACAGCAGCTCGGCCTCACACTGCCAGGCTATGTTCTCAAGATTCAAAGAGAACGTTATCAGTTTAAATACAAAGTAGGCATTACAGAGCCATACAAATCTGTCCATCCACAGAACTGAGATCATATTGTAATATACTGATCAGTGACTTCTATGGTATTCCTTATGGGACTCTAAACAGGTGCTCATCTCAAATGATTAGTGATGCCTGCCTTCGGTCACGCGGCGCTCTTTTCAGGGAAACAAGCAAGAAAGAGAAAGTTGGTCAACCTGTTGTTTTAACTGCACTACATTGGCTGCCAGTGTCTATTAGAATGTATTTTAAAATAATTGTACTGTTTTTTAAAGCTCTTAATGGATAGGCACCCACGTATCTCACAGAGTCTCGTTGTATGTCCCTGGACGAGCCCTGAGGTCCTCCTCAGCTTTTTAAATACCCCTAAAGTCCCCCAAAGTAAAATGGCGGAGACCGCTGTCATCCACTACGCTCCCAAACTGTGGAACACCAGGAAATATCAGAGAGGCCAGCTCAGTGGAGATTTTTAAACTACAGCTAAAGACACATCTTTTTAGATTAGCTTTAGATGCTCTTTTAGTCTTTATTTTATACCTACTTTTATATTGTTTTATTTAGTTTATAGGTCTTAAAGGGTTTTACCTTATATTATTTATTTAACAGTTTTAATAGCAACATTTCCTTTTACGTTGGTCTTTTAATATTTTAATCGTTTCACCTTTATTAGAATTATGACTATTATGTGTTTATTTTTATTTTTGGTGTACCTATATGTTAACTTTATTTTATAGGGCTTCATGTTGTTGCATCGATTAACTTAGTCTTGAGTCTTATTTTTCCGAGATGAATCATTATTGACACTGTGAGTGTTGCACGGCCAGATACGGCTCAGCTGACTCAGATAAGGACATATATGATACATTATGATGTGATATGAATGATAATGGGACACATCAACGTCTGCACTCACAGTGCCGTGGACTGTACGTAATGTTACTTTGATCCGGTTACTTATGTTCAGGCAGATATTTAAGTAAGCTTTCTTAACGCTAATGTTATAATAGTCAGATTGCTCTGAAGATGGGAGGTGATATTCTATTCATGTTCACGTTCACACAGTCGGTGATTTTTGGAACTCTTTCCTGCAACGGCAGTTTTAACTGTATTTCCTCTATCCTGTAATATGACTTGATCGCTTTAAACTCCGCACACGGAGCTCTGATTGGTCAGCAAGCGGTGCTATCTCTGACTTGATCTCTCATCCTGGAACCAAACCTGCTCCGGAGCAGGTTTGCCGTTCAGCATAAGTTACCATGGAGATCTAGCCCGGTAAGAAGAGAACCAGCGTCGTAGGACCGGAATCCCAGAGTTAACCCTGAATACCTCATTCACACCAACGCAACTCCGGTTCAAGCTCCGTGCTAGAGCTTTTCAGGTTCAGAACCGGTTCTTCGGTTTAGCTCCGGTCTTTTCACACTGCTCAGAGCCCGACTGGTGCTGCGTCATTGCGTCATCATTTGCATATGACGTAGCCTGCTTCATGAAGCCAAACCGCGCGGAAACCCCTCACAGCTCACACCGACAACAACAACAATGGCCGATTGTGTTGAAGCGCTACTGGTTTTGGTTTTGGTAAAAACCAGCGGTTGCCATCTCTTTCTGCAATTGTTGGAGAATTGCTTTGGACCGCGTGCTCCCCTCCAGCTTCCTCTGTACCTCTTCTGAAGACCAGATTCCCAGTAGGTAGCTGGTCTCTTCAGTGGACCACTGCTGCTTGTTAAGTTTCTCCATCGTTGTGTACAAACTGGATAAAACGCGGGCTTTTTGTTGTGTTCAGGAGTTGATCCCGCCCCTGCCCCTGCCCCTGCCCCTGCCCCTGCCCCTGCCCCCGCCTCGACGTAAGCGTGACGTATGCGGTGCTTTTGCTCTAGCCGGAGAATTTTTTGGTGCTTGAAACGAACCGGATTCCGGAGCTAAGAGGCTGCTCCCCGGTGCTTTTCAAGCTCCAGCTCCGAACCGGCCCTGAAACACCGTTGGTGTGAATGAGGTAGAAGTTACCTCGCTAACTCAGAGTTAACCCTGAAGTTACCTCGCTAACTCAGAGTTAACCCTGAAGTTACCTCGCTAACTCAGAGTAACCCTGAAGTTACCTCGCTAACCGCAAATCATGCTTCGTAGTACAGTGCCCTGTACTACGAAGCCAGTTCAACAGACCCTGGATATGTTTGAGTTATCTGGCTTAACTAACCCAAAACAAACGAGATCTCGCTAAGCGGTCCTACGACGCTGGTTATCAACTCAGTAAATCAACCCAGGGTTTCTCTGTCCGGCTGAGAGCGCGTTCACATGAAAGGGGCGGGGTTAGCAACATTTGACCAATCACAAACATGGACAAGCGTACTGACAGCGCAGCGTCATCCTTCATGATTGAATAGTAAACCATGTAAATCATGTTAGACAAATATGAAGAAGTTAAACTTTAAACATCCATGACTTAAACACTTGATCCAGGATCAAAGCCACATAGCTGCACCTGCAAGGTGAATACAGCTGGTAACAGAAAAAGTGTTTGAATGCGTACATTAGCAGGTTTATGATATCACTGCCCCGTCTAAGACACGATCTGACTTTAATTACATTTGACTCGAGTGTTTCGTCAACTTAATGTGTTGCTTAAAATAATAGTTCTGCATACAGTATGTGACACTGAGTGTTGCACGGCCAGATACGGCTCAAGAAGCTGACTCAGATAAGGAGATATATGATACATTATGATGTGATATGATGTGATATGAATGATAATGGGACACATCGACATCTGAACTCACAGTGCTGCGGACTGTACGTAA